>JACEFZ010006825.1:430000-962236 GCA_014155875.1 Cepaea nemoralis
CAATGGACTTAAGAGATACAACTAGGTCTTCCAAAGGATTCACCACCAACTCACCAGCTAACTCCTGACGTGGCACAGAGGGAGTCTCCGTGGCGAAGTAGTCAAGCCATTTAACTCGGGTTCCGAAATTTGTGGGTGTGATTTCGGGCCTCGCCCTTCGGTTCACGAGTGAATTTTTTCGGAGACTACTGGGGGTCGCCGCAGGAGCTACGGAGTTCATGCTTTGTGCGGCGCTTTTTGCGCTGCGGAAAAAGAATGAGCCATATAGGATAAAAACCCTGTGCAATGAAGTCGACCCTGTGGACTTTTATGCGACTTGTTTAAGATGTGGAAAAGGAATCTCAATGAGGAATGTTCAGCTTGGGTCAGGAAGATGTGGATCGGTAGATTTTAATTAATCGTCTAGCTGTGACCTGTGTCATTTTTAAAATTACATTCATAACAGTTGTAACATTTCGCAAGCATTCACTTCACTGATTCAGTGCCGAAGGAAAATATATCGCCAAAGTTGGTCTTCCTTTTGGACAGAAAGACGATATATCACCATTTTATGGTATCGTGTTATTTGTTTATTTCGTGGTATCTTCCACATTCAACGCTTAGTGAACGGAAATTTACGTTATAATATTTATTTATTAGATTGTGTACCATGTTCGGTCGAGATCTAATTTTTATTTGGCATTGAATCAGTTAAAGGGTATGCAACTGAATGTTATGGGGCGTGGCCATCGCATGTGATTGACATTCATATATCCAGACTGCTACAAAAGTTTACTGCCATCTTGATATGCTTGCCATTTTTTACCCAAAGGTCAGCGATTTATGTCCTGGAAAAAATGTAAGCACCACGCAGGTCACCTGCCTATCCAGAAGATGTCCTAGTATCGTGTTTTAAGGCAATGGCAAGCTGCATGCAGTCAGGACAAATCCTGGGATTTGAACCAACCTAGAACGCCGAGCCGATAGGCGAGTGCACACAGCACTACACAACTGCAATTCGTAGTGTTTGATATATATATATATATATATATATATATATATATATATATATATATATATAGAGAGAGAGAGAGAGAGAGAGAGAGAGAAAGAGAGAGAGAGAGAGAAGAGTATACATTTGGTCTTTGATTTGAAGTCTTTTAACAGTCAAACACATACAAGCCGTGGTGTATACATTACGAAGATAGGGCGAATCTCATCCAATCCGTATGTGCTGTGTTAAATCTTGGCCTGGTTACATACAAATATGCCTTTTTGCAGATGTGAAATTTCAGTTCTGATCTTATAAACCCTTCTGGTTCTGAGCTTGAATAGGGAAATATAGCACTGCAACATAATCCACATGGTGATGGTACTTTTTTATGGGTCTGGAGAAGTTTCTACACTAACCTCATTCCAAAAGTTTCAAGCCCTTTTTGGAATTGAAGCACCCGTGTTTACCAGACTTTCTCGGACTTACGAGTTAAAAGTCAATTTTGAAGACGATTAATAACCACCCACAGAAACCATCCAACTACTCTGATCAAACAAGCAGTCTACACAACGACATCAAGCTCAACAATCAAAGTTAATTAGTTGCATGTCCTTTACAAGATGTAGCAATCAACTTCAGCATTTATTGACAGATTGTGATTTTCTGACAATTTTGCGCTCATTACTATGAAACAAACAAATCCGTTAACTATGTTACCACTGAGATACCTAGCCACGATGTATCATGTTTACTTGTACAAATGTGTACAAGTGTGTGGTTTGGAAAGCCAGCTTTCATGCAGAGGCAGAAAAGATCGTATAAATGACAGGTATCGTTTACAGAAAACGAATATCTGACCGCAAAGATGACACGAGAGTAGAGTTATTTAACACAGCAGAGAAACTCAAGGTAGGCAATTCACCTGAACATGATGACACGAGAGCAGAGTTATTTAACACAGCAGAGAAACTCAAGGTAGGCAATTCACCTGAACATGATGACACGAGAGCAGAGTTATTTAACACAGCAGAGAAACTCAAGGTAGGCAATTCACCTGAACATGATGACACGAGAGCAGAGTTATTTAACACAGCAGAGAAACTCAAGGTAGGCAATCCACCTAAACATGATGGTTTAGTACCAGAAATGATAAACCACAGAATACTGAAACTTCAGGCGAGTTGCTATTCTTGAGAATTCCCCGAATTACTTGAACGAGCCAGACCATTACTAGGAACTTTGGGTCTTTGTAATTTCTTGATAAGTTTACGTTCAGTAATTTGCCATTGCTTTCTGAGCGACCGGCACGCATACCATTGTACGAAAATCAGCGCAAGGCGTGTTGCTTCTAAATGCTGTGTTTTGAACGCGGTATGCGGGATTACGAATTGCGTTCGCAACTCCTTCGCCACAGAGCAGGAAATGGTAATAAATAGATAAATCTAACCCTCACGCACATTGAGTCCATTACCCCATATGGACAACGATCACCTTCGGTTTAACAGGACTGTGAGGTAAAGCCGTGGACTTTTGCGGTTGACTCAATCACATGACTATCATTCTGAGCCGGTGATGAGCTAACTGAGCTAACAATAACTTCTCCTTGAAGTTCAACCGGGTAGGGGTAATGGTGAAATCGAAATCAAACTCACGCAAAATAAGTCCAGTTTGCACAATAGTGGTAGCAGCTAGTGGTAGTAGTTGCATGTGGATAAACTACGTTTGAGTTCAAAGCGTGAGGACACAAAAATATGGCATGAGCGTCTGCCGTTCAGAAAGCAATGGCATTCTTCTGAACGCAAAGTTGTAAAGAAGATCACAAACAAGAATAGCTAATGATCATTCAAGAAAAACAGACGTGGATAACATTTGAAACATTGTGTCTAAAAGGCATATAAATGAATTTGATTATTTTAGGTGTTTTTCCATTTTCAGGCACAGTTTAATCACCGTAATTATTTTAACATATGCCAACGTGAAACATCTGGCATGTGTGTGTGTGTGTGTGTGTGTGTGTGTGTGTGTGTGTGTGTGTGTGTGTGTGTGTGTGCGCGCGTGTGCGTGCGTGAGCGTGTGTGTGTGTGATTATTTTCGTGTTTTTTTTCCAATTTTCAGGCACAATTTAATCACCATTATTATTTTAACATTTGCCACCGTGAAACATCTGGCATGTGCGCGCGTGCGTGCGCGCGCGCGCGCGTGTGTGTGTGTGTCTGTGTATGTATGTATGTTTGTATGCATAAAGAATTATTTCGTTATAAATACAAATATGAGACGAACTCATCATCTACACGTGGTCTACAACTACCAGCTACTGGTCTGATTTTGTGACTATTCAATTTTTGTCGTCCAACGGGCTTCCGTATTTCGTCAGATCTGCCGCGATTATGTCTCCCGTCTCTTTAGCTTGAGCGACCACTTGCGTCTGTTCAATCGCCTTGTTTTGAGTAGGCGTGGATTTTTTGGTTAAACACCGCAGTGGATTTGCATACAAGGTCAGGTCTGCTGCTATCATGAACTCTTCACATCCTGTTTCCTTCTCTGATAGGTTGTCACCGGAGGCGATATGATTCGGCGTGGAATTTGTTTGAGCTGTGAAGACACAATATAAAAAGTACATATTGAGATGACTGTTAAATACAATGTTATTGGTACCTTGCCGTCTTGACAGACGCTTTGTTACATTAAAAAAAATAATAAGCATAAATATCTCTCCTTAGCACAAAGCCTGGGCTGAAATGTTGAGACCATGTGTTGATCATGCAGCATGATCCATCTCTAGATCTGCCTAGTTTACTCCAGAGGAAATGTAATACCAATTCGTCTGGAGCAAGACAAGCTGCGGCAACTGCCAGATCAGCAAAGTAATACTCTAACTATCCGCCTGTCGGAGCTTCGATCCTACACCAGTTGCTGACCAAGGCTTAGGACAGGGTCTTCCCTGCCGTGATATTTAGTCTTTAGGTGGCATTTCCTCGCACCAGGATAAGGGTTGTACCCTCCCAATTGCGCTCTTCCGCATAAAAACTGCTGGCAAAATGTGGGTTGTCGGGGTTGGTGAACACTGTCCAACATTCAACGCTAACAGAAAGTAGTTGGTGCCATTTACTGGCACACGGTAACTGAGTCATATCTAAGACCTGATACAAATATATAGATGATAAAACGCACTTAATTTGAACTGTCAAATTCAATGTACATAAATGATAACAAGCACTTTAAGCACAGAAGTCACAAACACTTAATTTGCATGATTTACTGCCAGGCATATTTCTCTGCACCTCATCAGATACACACTGTATAATTGTATATCATGTGAAGCGAATAGATGCAGCAAAATATACCAGGCAATAAATTGTACAACATATGTTTGTGTCTTCTGGAATTAAATTCATGTTTTGAACATACACGTTGTTTCAAATGAAAATAAAATATAGCTGTATGCCTTTTGTAGGACGTCGCATCCAACAAAATTTGTTTTTGCTATTTGTGATTTTCTAGGCAATTTTACGACAGTAGTTTTCAAATGCAATGATGGATATTTTTTTTAAAGTCAACAAAAATCAAGTGAAGATAAAACCTGCAAACAAGAATAATGGTAGAAACATCCAAACCCAAGGCAGTAAGAATAACGAAGACACAAATCATAGATTTACGATTTATTGCCTGGACATTGTACGATTTATTGCCTGGCACATTTCGCTGCATCTCGTCAGGTACATACTGCAGAAGTCACACAACATGGAGTAAAATAATTAGATACATCGTCCAAGCTGAAATATACACATGTTCGCACAGTAATATCAATTGTTTACCATGGTAATTTTTAATTGACTATCATGTCTTTCTGTTTGCACAAAATTGGCTTGTGCAGATGGATCATTATCGCTACTGAAACTTTAACAAACGACTATTTTGAGTATGAAAAAACACACGAAAAGCGATGTCCCTATCAATTACATGACCGGTTTCCAAGACATGACATGCAATGGACGATGCCGGAAGTTTATAATTGTGGATTCTCATCTTTGTTCTTATCCCGATTATGCCATGGGGCCAAGCTATCCAAGTATTTATCTGCTTGCCTTCCCCTAGCTCTTTTCCTATCGAGCTTCCAAATTGTCACTAAGTTTTCAAATCTATTTCTCTTAATAACATTCCCAAAAGATCTTGACTATTTACAACTAATTTCTCTAATACTGTTTACGGTTTTCATTTGTTTCTTGTTGGAATTTTTCATTAGTTTTTTCTGTTCGTCCATGGTATTCTTAGCATTTTCATGAGAAACATTTCCACTCTCATTCAATGCCTCTCAGCTTGTCTGCATATTGCCAATTTTTTGACAGGGCTTATATTTGTGTGTTTTCTATAATAAATCGTCTGAGTCGGGCAAATAAAGACATAGGTAGAAGCTGAAAAACATCTCATGGCTGTGGAAATGTGGTTTCTGAGGAGAATGCAAAGAATACCATGGACAGACAGAAAAACCAATGACCAAGAACTAAAAGAAACAAATGAAAATTTTTATTTGATTAGAGAAATAAGGCGTAGGCGAACAAAAATCTTTGGACATGTTATGAGAAGAAATAAATTGGAGAACTTGATGACAACTGGCAAGATCGACGGGAAGAGAACAAGGGGAAGACAGATAAGTAAATACCTGGATGGCCTGACCACGTGGTATGGTAGAGACAAGAATACTGAGCTGATCCACGACTCTGGTGATCGAGTGAAATGGCGAATCATGACCGCCCACGCTTACCGGCATGACACATGATGGATGGAGAAGTATAATGAGCTATTAAAGTTGGCATCAAGACTTTATAACGTTACTGCAGCGTGGAGTTGCAAAAGTATGGAGAGATAGTCCGCAATGAAAAGACACACAACAGCCACACACGCAGAAAGCGCATGTAACCTTCTTAAACAGTTGCTGCAAGAATGTCCAAAATATGCAGAAAAGGGAAAAGGCAGTCGACATACCATTTTGTGTGTGTGGCATGTTCCTTCTTTTTCATTTCCGATTATTATACAGATTCCATGGCACCTATTGCAAAATATTTCGTTATGTGACAATATGGAACCCATTGCAGTGTGTCTCGCTATCTGGCAATATGGTACCCCATGCAGTGTGTCTTGCTACCTGACAATATGGAAATCATTGCAGTGTGTCTCGCTGTCTGACAATACGGAACCCACTGCAGTGTGTCTCACTATCTGTCAATATGGAACTCGATGCAGTGTGTCTCACTATCTGTCAATATAGAACCCATTGCATCGTGTCTCGCTATGTGACAGTATGGAACCCTTTGCAGAGTATCTCGCTATCTGTCAATATGGAACCCATTGCAGCGTATCTCGCTATCTAACAACATGGACCCATTGTAGTGTGTCTAGCTCTCTGCCAATATGGAACCAAAGAAGTGTGTATCGCCATCAGACAATGTTGAACCCATTGCAGTGTGTTTCGCTATCTGACAATATAGAACCAAAGCAGTGTGTCTCGCTGTCTGACAAAATGATACCCACTGCAGTGTGTCTCGATTTCTAACAATGTTGAACCCATTGCAGTGTGTCTCGCTATCTGACAAAATGGTACCAATTGCTGTGTGTCTCGCTTTTTGACAATATTGAGCCCATTGCAGTGTGTCTCGCTATCTGATAGAATGGTACCCATTGCAGCATGTCTCGCTATCTGATAGAATGGTACCCATTGCAGTGTGTCTCGTTATCTGACATTATTGAACCCATTGCAGTGTGTCTCACTGTATGACAATATGGAAACCATTGCAGTGTGTTTCAATGTATGACAATATGGAAACCATTGCAGTGTGGCTCTCTATCTGACAAAATGGTACCCATTGCAGTGTGTCTAGCTCTCTGCCAGCAACCGCCCTTAGTGGCCTTCTCGGCTGAGAGCCATTGGCAGACTGGCCCGGGTGTCAGATTGACCGATGGCAAATGGACGCCGTGGGGTCCAGATGAATTGGGCATCCTTAAACATTAGACAACATGTTACAAGGTTAATGTCCCTTTAGTGGCTTGGTCTCCTGGCAATCAATATTTTTAGACCCAGGCCGCCACAGTTGGGAGTTAACTCCCTTTGAGAACGTGTAGTACGACTGACCGTTCCTGGTTTGTGCGAGGAGCAGCCTGTGGAGAACGAAATGCCCAATACATGGAGGTGAAGAATTAAAGTAACCGTGTGCAGGACGTGGCGATTCCTTGGGTGAGCTCAAGTACCAGTGCGCTATGGTATCGGCCCTGCAATTATGGAAGCCTCATTGGATGGCGGAAAATGCCCATGGACTACCCATGCCTTCCCTTGAGGGCGGACCGTGAAGTCTTCGACGTTCTAACTTGACCAGCTGGGGATGTGGACGGCACCACAACAGTGAGAGTTCCCAAGGAATGCTAACCTGTTTTTAAAAAAAACGCACGCAAAAGTCGGATGTGTTGGCCTAAGGGTTCATAAAGAGACACATCTACAATTACGTCCGGAAAAAAACAACAACCTACGGATGAACGCAAAACAGAAGAAGAAGAAGAAGAAGAAGAAGAAGAAGAAGAAGAAGAAGAAGAAGAAGAAGAAGAAGAAGAAGAAGAAGAAGTAGAAGAAGAAGAAGAAGAAGGAGCAGGAGGAGGAGGAGGAGGAGGATGAGGAGAAGGAGAAAAAGAAGAAGAAGAAGAAGAAGAAGAAGAAGAAGAAGAAGAAGAAGAAGAAGAAGAAGAAGAAGAAGAAGAAGAACTTGTAGTTCAAATATGCACCAATAACGATTACTGTCAAAATCTGTCATTACTGCCCATAGCACCATGCGGTGTATAACAGAGGGGAAGGAGGGGGGGGAATTCTTGAGCCTGTGGAATTAAGGCCGCCTGGCTAGTGCAGTCCCCGCGAACTATGCAGGTTAGGGTTTCCTTTTTAGCCCCCGACATAATCAAATCCACAGCTTTCCGAGAATTCGAACCTTGTTTTCCCGATAGAGAACTCGGCAATCTAGCCACTCAGCCAGCCGCCCATCAACGATTACTGCCACATGGTAATCACGGTTGGTGTTATACATTAATTAATGGTGCAGTATGCTCTATAGTTAGTTAGGTAGGCGCGGTTCTAACTTCACGGCAAAGGGTTGCCCCATTATGCTCCGTTTCTGTGCCAGTGAATATCACTCAACATGCTCCTCATTGCCCTATTGAAAAGTGGAACAGACAGGAGTCTGGACAAACCAACAGCCCGCACAGGTATACTATGCATAATTCCGGCTGCCAGAATGCCAACACAAAAGCCCGTCATAAAAAATACAGTTCATAGTCGATGTAAGCGGCAGTGAATAGAAAACCAACAGCCAAACATTTCTGCATAAGGCAAGCCAGTTAGTTCAGCAACCAGAGGCCAGTATTTTTCTGAATGTGTAGTTCACGACGCAAACAACCGCGAACAGATGTAAAGGCACCCCACATGAAATCCGCAGCTCACAGTGTCGCTCCATGCACTCAACTCAGTAGCAGGGCGACGGACCATGCTCTATAGATTGTACCTTAACTGTTGTTGGAACAGAATTTGTCAGTGAAAATATACTCGGACTTTAAGTGGTTGTCAGGATAAGAGATATAGATTCACGCACCCCCATTCTTAGTCGTGTTTGTTGATAAACTATTTGTGTAGTTCACGCACCCCCATTCTTAGTCGTGTTTGTTGATACACTATTTGTGTAGTTCACGCACCCCCATTCTTAGTCGTGTTTGTAGATACACTATTTGTGTAGTTCACGCACCCCCATTCTTAGTCGTGTTGTTGATACACTATTTGTGTAGTTCACGCACCCCATCTTAGTCGTGTTTGTAGATACACTATTTGTGTAGTTCACGCACCCCCATTCTTAGTCGTGTTTGTTGATACACTATTTGTGTAGTTCACGCACCCCCATTCTTAGTCGTGTTTGTTGATACACTATTTGTGTAGTTCACGCACCCCCATTCTTAGTCGTGTTTGTAGATACACTATTTGTGTAGTTCACGTACCCCCATTCTTAGTCGTGTTTGTAGATACACTATTTGTGTAGGCCGTAGAAATGGTAGTGTCTATTTACATTTTGAGAACTGTATACAGTGACGTAAAAAAATTACTTCCCAAAGGGAGACCAATAGCAAACATAATCTTAATGTCGCGCGCGGAAGTAATTATGCAGCAATTCAGCTTTTATCTCCAAGGCTTATCCGGGTCAAATCAATATTGAAGTAATCACTCAAACATTAGAGAATAAACTAGCGCTTGACTTCATTTATTCCACAAGCTTTATCCTGGACTGCCGACTATAGGAATAACTGTGTGGCGTTTGCGAGAGACAGAGACACAGAGAGAGAGAGGGACAGTGAGAGAGAGAGAGAGATTGAGTGAGAGAGAGAGAGAGAGAGAGGAGAGAGAGAGAGGAGAGAGAGAGAGAGATTGAGTGTGTGTGTGAGAGAGAGAGATTGAGTGTGTGTGTGTGTGAGAGAGAGAGATTGAGTGTGAGAGAGAGAGATTGAGTGTGAGAGAGAGAGAGATTGAGTGTGTGAGAGAGAGATTGAGTGTGTGTGTGTGAGAGAGAGAGATTGAATGTGTGTGTGTGAGAGAGAGAGAGAGAGAGAGAGAGATTGAGTGTGTGTGTGAGAGAGAGAGAGAGAGAGATTGAGTGTGTGTGAGAGAGAGATTGAGTGTGTGAGAGAGAGAGAGATTGAGTGTGTGTGTGTGTGTATGTGTGAGAGAGAGATATTGAGTGTGTGTGAGAGAGAGAGAGAGAGAGAGAGAGAGAGAGAGATATTGAGTATGTGTGTGTGAGAGAGATTGAGTGTGAGAGAGAGAGAGAGAGATCGAGTGTGTGTGAGAGAGAGAGAGAGAGATTGAGTGTGTGTGTGTGTGAGAGAGAGATTGAGTGTGTGTGTGTGAGAGAGAGATTGAGTGTGTGTGTGAGAGAAGAGAGAGATTGAGTGTGTGAGAGAGAGAGAGAGAGATTGAGTGTGTGAGAGAGAGAGAGAGAGATTGAGTGTGTGTGTGTGTGTGAGAGAGAGAGAGAGAGAGAGAGAGAGAGAGAGAGAGAGAGAGAGAGAGAGAGAGAGAGAGAGAGAGAGAGAGAGAGGAGAGATAGAAACTTAGTACTTCAGCCAAAGTATTATTAATTTATTCACTTCTTATGATATACAGCTCGGCAGTATGCACTTGACGAGATTCAGCAACATATCATCATCATCATCATCATCATCATCATCATCACCATCATCACCATAATTATCATCATCACCATCATCATCATCATCATCATCATCATCATCATCATCGTCATCATCATCATCATCATCATCATCATCATCATCAACACCATCATCTGCATCATCATCACCACCACCACCACCACCACCACCACCCTCATCATCATCATCATCATCATCATCACCATCATCATCATCATGATCATCTCATCATCATCATCATGTGCTATGCAGATAAGTGTAGGCAGTCAATTTTCGCCGTCTCACACGATTATCAGAGTTGTTGATCAACTCCATGTTTTTGTCTCGGTTATGCCATATTTACTTCTCTTCCTTCCGATTGTGCTTTCCCCCTCAGTCTTGACAGTTGTCACCAAGTTCTCTAGTTTATTTATTCTAAAAACGTGTCTCAAACAATCTTGACTGTCTACGTCTAATTTCACCCAATAATTTAAGGTTACCATTTGCTTCTTGTAGGATTTACTCATTTTTTTTTCTTGTATGTCCATGGTATTCTTTGCGTTTTCATCAGAAACCACATTTCCATTGCCATTAGATGTTTTCAGCTTTTCTTCTCAATGCCCACTCATCACACCATACAAAACTACAGGTTCTATGTCGCACTTCAAGACTCATTGCAATTGACATCGTTTTATTGGTTACTATGTTAACCATCCTGCAAAAGGCTACCTTTGTCATGACGATTCTTGCACTAATCTCTTCAAGGCATCTCCCATCAGATGTTATGACTGCTCCGAGATAATTGTACTGTTTCACTAGTTAGTTACTTACAAAAGCTTGGTGACCGTCTTTGATCAGGGGTGGCCAACATTTTCAGCAGGCGAGCCAAATTTCAGAAATAATATTTCCTGCCAGGTCACGCACCTAACGTTTTTTTTTTAAATTTTTTTGTTAATTAAAGTAAACAAGGAAGCGTGCTACAGCTTCGACCTTACCTTTTCGCGTAAGGGATGGATTTATTCATCTCTTGCGTGTAATTGGTGTGCCAGGATGTAAAACCAGGAGTTTCTACTCAAGATCTGCGCGGGTGCTACGGAGTTCGTGCATCGAGCGAAGCCATCCTTGAGTGAATTTTCAGCAGCGTGTGTGGTTATCAGCAGTCTGTGTTTACGTTGACCACAAAAAAATTCAGGGATATCGAATTATAACCATGCAGAATACAGTAGGCAAGCTGCTGGAGAAGGTAATTGCCAGGAAAATATCAAGCCAACTAGAGAGGCAAGGTGTTTTCCCACCTACCCTGGGTGGGTACCGTCCAAAAAGAGAAACCTGGACCAATGCAGCAGTCTTTGCCCATGATGTCTATGAAGGTTTCCACTCAGGCACTGAAACTGTTGCTGCAGCGATTGATCTTGAGGACGCATACAACAGAGTACCACTGGATTTTTTAATGTTTCAGCTTCTTGAACTAAACGTAACGTCCATTCCTCCTTAGTTGGATCGCTGCAGCCCTCTTCCAACGGAAAGTAGTTTTTAGATGTGGCAGTTGGACTTCGGAACCAACAACAATATATCCTGGCCTACCACAGGGATCACCATTATCTCCGGTACTGTTCAACGCCTACACAGTGAGAATCACCAGTGAGCAGATCACTGGACCTGGCAGGACATTGTCATATGCCGATGATGTTTTAGTGTATCGTCATGGTAAGGATAGAGAGGAGGTTGCTGTGGAACTACAAACCGAACTCAATCGCATAAGTACTTGGTGTGATGAAGCTGGGGCAATGGTCAACCCAACAAAGGCAACAGTGACTTGGTTCTCGTTGAATAATCATATTGTCAACAATCCAACACCAACTGTAATGCTGTGTTCAGAGACGGTGGAAAGAACGCAGGCAATGAATTACCTGGGGATACGGTTTGATCGAAGCCTTGCTTATAATGTGCACATAGACCAGGTGATAACAAAGGACCAAGCGGGGCTTGGCAGCGATGCGGGTGATGGCGGCAGCAAACTGTGAGCAGCGCCATCTATGTCTTCTGTACGAGGGGCTGGTCATGTCTGTTTGGAGTATGCAATGGCAATCCTGACTCTCAGCCATAAGCAGATAGAAAGGATGGAAAGGATACAGAATGAAGCTATGCGCATTATTCTTGGATGTACACGAGATACAGCATGCAGGGCGATGCGCTACCTTCTTGATTTTCCAACCATTGAAGAGAGAATGCAAGTTTGCAGGGCACGCGCCTACCTCAGAATTAACGCAAACACACAGCATCCACTGCATAGTGAAATTAGGAAGGTGAAGGGCAGCAGGTTAAAAAGAGGACGGTCGTGGATGGGTCAAGCCGAAGACATTCTTCAACAGGTGTGTTCACTTGAGGACTTAGAACCTGGCGAGGAGTAGGTGCAAGTGCCAACAGACTTCTGCACATCCTTTTCAGTTTGCATCCAACTAGATAGAAAATGCAGACAAGAAAATCCGGCTGCTGTGGAGGCTGAAGTACAAGCGTTGATTTTCGAGAATTCGCTAGACAGTGACGCGGTCATCTACACAGATGGGTCGGTCGTCCGACATGTGAGAAGCTCATGGGCCTTTACAGCTCGGGCCGGAGGGAGAATTGTGAAGGAGGACTCTGGTGCTTTCACTGAAACCACAAGTAGCCTGACCATGGAAGTCATGGCAGTAAGTAAAGCAATAACATGGCTCGAGACACAGACATTCACTAGGGCTTGTTTCCTTAGCGACTCAATGAACATGATCAAGAGGATAGAGGAGGGGTCGATCCGAAGAGAATGGTTGCTTCCTCTGGAGCGGTCTCGGCTGGCAAAGATTAGTTTCATCTTCGTGCCAGGTCATGCGGGAGTACAAGGAAATGAGCGGGCTGACAAGCTCGCAGGTGAGGCTACTGTGGAGGGCAGACGCGCCATGGACCAGGCTGACATTCTGAATGCTCTACGAGAAGTGAGACTTTTGCAAGAACCAAGTGATGACTGTGAATCTACAACAATGGCCAGACTGCGAGAGCAGCAAATTAAAAGAGGGGTGGCCAAACAAGAACACTACGCAGGAAGCCAAAGAAGATTGATAAACCAACACAGAACTGGCGTCGTTAGCCGCAACACGCTGCGGGATTTGCTGAGGAGGGGATCCGAGCACTTATGGACTGAATGGTCCGATGTGCAACGAGGATGATCTGTCGACTAACTAACTAACTAACTAGCTTCGACCACATCGTAGTTTCCCACTCAGCGGGCCACAACATGACTCCCGGCGGGCCGCATGCGACCCGCGGGCCTCGTGTTGGCCACCCCTGTTCTATATTATCTAAATATGGTAATCAATAAAAACAAATAATAATCTAGAATCAGAATTTGCCCTTTAAATATATAGCCGAGGAGTTAGCAGCTTTCTCCGTAATCTCTCGTGGTTGACGTGAGTGCACGAGAATTGGAAGCGGTTCGAGTCGCACCAGTGACTTATGAGAGTATGGAGCCGGTCGCTCAGAAAGTCGTGGCGTGCTGATGAGCGTAATCTAGCCTAGGAATTAACATACAGCTTGAAGATGCTAATGTTGACCGCAATATCCTGAGACAGGATGGAAACGCGGGGGAATATATATATATATATATTATGATGAGGAGCAATTCTCGCCAAACAAGTCAGACATAGAGGTCAGCAGCAGAAGAAATAAGAAAGTACTGGAGGCGTAGCCATTAACATTTAGTTTATGACTTGCCACTGATGTGTTAAAAATGTACACACACACACGAAAGCACCAAGCACGTGCGCGCGCGGGCACACACACACATATTTATATATGTAGCGCCCCGTCCTTATTTTCAGAAACCATTGAAAAGTCTCAATACCAGGATGCAATCTGATTATGTGTCCGTCTGGCTTTCATCGGAGTATTGAGTGTCGGCCAGATCCTCTGATCATTCCCTACCGCACCATTCTCAAATCTCACCAAACAACGATGTTTCTGTGTTTTCACACTATACACAAGATCCCCAAGAGCACTGACCAAATCTGCATTTAGGGCCGTGAGGTAGATTTTCTCAGTATGATGCAAGTCTTCGAAATGCCTCCCCTCCTTCGTTGCTTATATCGCCCCCTCACTGTCCCGCCTGATGCGGCCTCCTCTCTGTATCATAGCACGGCACGGCACAGCCCTGTCTGCATTATCGTGCACCAATACCCCACCTAGCGATGCAGATCCAACCAATTTGTCGGTCTGCTCGTTTTCTAACGCACCAGCAAATTGTCCCAGCAGACGGCTGGCCGTTGAACTGGTCGTTGCCATCCACCAGTCTCGATTGCGACCTGGCATTGTACTGCACTCCTCATCGACTCAGCAGTTAACGCAGATCGAGCTGGCCGTCCAATACGAGTTGAGAATTGAGGAGAGACATACTTACTAGATGAAAAAGTACAGTACATGGTCGCAAGTCTGAGACAAGAAGGATACACTGTCAGGCTCTTCGCTGTAGATTTAGACGCAAGAGGTCTAATCTCTCACTCCTTTCAAGACGTGCTTAGGCATTTAGGCATTAGAGGGTAAGCAAGAATTCTGGCACAGAAACAATTGGGCGAGGGAGCCCGAAAGGGCCTCGTTCTCGCTCTGGAACAATCGGCACTTTGAGTGGGATAAGTCATTGCAGTAATATGGTTCACGTTCCTGTCTGCAAATAGCAGCATAGGCCAAGTCTAACATTGAAACCAGCGAATCTCTCATCTAAGATCTAGAATTATTACTGTCTTATGTCGACTCTATATCCTTTCCTCCAAAAGTGTGCAGCGCATTTGAGAATGAGACTGCAATGTGGCCCATGCCTTCACCATATGTTCAGAATGTCATTCCCCTTCTTTCGTATTTCCTCCCTATAAATTCCCCCTGCTCCTACACAGTATACGTAAACATGGAAGCTAAATTTAATAACAATAGAATAATAATACTAGAACAAGTTTAGACGTATACATGAAACGTGATTTGCGGGTCTGCTTAACGTTATAAAACGAATTTAAGAAGGGCGAGATGTACAGAACCGTAAAGTATGGAGGGAAAAACAATATCATGTAATTGGTTCTTGTGTTAATGCGATCTTGAAATAATCTTAATTCCCCCCCCCCCCCCCCACGAAATCCTAAAATTAGGGGGGGGGGGTAATTTCCCCACCAGTTGAGAACCACTGTGCTAGAATATGTATGAGGGCCAGAAGCGGGTACACGATGCTCTCCTCCTCGAGGGAGGGGTGACTTGGGAACATGTACAATTCGCAGTTGTGTGACAAGCGAGAAACAACTCAACGTCTTAACATTGGAGTTTTATCTCTAATATGGGTAAATAGGAACATCCTTAAAATAATGCGTACCTGTCTCGGAACAGTCATAACGTTTGATTGGCGGTGCCTTGAAGAAATTAGAACAAGAATCGCAGTGGCAAATGTAGCCTTTAGCAAGATGAAAAACATTCTGACCAATAAAAAGGTGTAAATCGCAGCGAGAAAAAGTGTTGATGCGACATAGAACCTGTACTCTGGTATGGATGTGAAGCTTGGACAATGAGCAGACAAGCTGAAAGGCATTTAATGGCTGTGGGAATATGGTTTCTGAGGAAAATGCAAAGAATACTACCAGCAGACAGAAAAACAAATGAACAAGTCCTATAAGAAACAAAAGAAAATCGTAAACTGATAAGAGAAATTAGCCGTAGACAGTCAACATGTTTTGGGAACGTTATGAGAAGAACTAACATGGAAAAATTGATGACAACTGGCAAGACTGAGGGAGGAAAGAACAAAGGGAAAGCAGATAGATACATATATGGATGGCTTAGCCACATGGCCTGGTCGAGACAGAAAAGCTGGTACGACTTTGGTGTTCGTGTGAGATGGCGAAACGTGACCGGCCACGCTTATCACCACAGCACATGATGATGATGCATTTTACTTAACCCCCTACCCCGTCGTCAGAAAACAGGAAGTTTAAACGCAAGCGCATTAAGCCAAATATTCTATCGATCCTTCCTCACGTAAGCTCGTTACAGGCTGTAGTTAAGAGCCTGCTTTCTACACTGAATAATTGCGTGCCTACACTTAACTAACCAAGGGCAGTCGTCTGTGATATTCAGTTAACAAGTAACGCTCCCAATAAATTATAAAAAAGGACCAATTTAAGCAAATAATTAATTTACCTAGTAGTGCTTCAAGGGATATTATATTTTTATTGAGATTAAAAAAAAAAATATTTCCATATCCTTTACAGGACATCGCTGTCAACATCAGGATCTTTCAGCTGATTCTTGATTTCTTGGCAAGATTACGCTCAGTAGTTTGCCATTGCTTTCTGAGCGACCGGCTCGCATACCCCGTAAGTTACCGACGCGATTAGAACAACTGCTGATTCTCACCGCCGTCACGTTACTTACGAGAACTATACGAGATTACGGAGAAAAGTTGCTAACCTCTAGGCCAGGAAGCGGGCTTTATTGAGAATACCGACCGCTAAATTATAATAGTAACACGATCACCATCATCATGCGCCATGCCGGTAAGCGTGGGCGGTCGTGTTTCGCCACCTCACACAATCACCAGAGTCGTGGATCTGTTCTGTATTCTTGTCTTGACCATGTCACGTGTTCAAGCTATCCAGATATGCATTTTTCTGCCCCCCCTCCCCCACCTTTTGTTCTTTTCCTCTTCAATCTTACCAGTTGTCACCAAATTCTCTAATTTAAATAGGGGAGGGGGCGGAGGTGAGTGGTCTCGAGGTATGGTGTCCGCCTCGAGTGCTGAGTTCAAGCCCCTGTGAGGGCTCGGTTTTTTTGTTTTTTTTCATATGGACTTCTAGTAATAAAATTTCCCCTGGTCTCTGGGTAGTGAGATCGGACGCCCGTGTGTATTGTTGCGCACGTAAACAATCCATTGGCAGTTGGAAATCGAAAAAGAGTAGCCTAACGGCGCTGCCCGAGCAAAATTTCCAGTTAAAAATCTACCCAAAGTATTTCAGGATCCTCGCTGGTGCTACGTAATTCGTGCACTGGGCTGAGATTCTCCGAACTCAGGCTTGAGTTTGGAGTAGAACGGAGCACTTATGGGTTACTTACACCCGTGTGCCGTGATGTTGATTCGTCGACTAAACTAAACATCTTTCATTTATTTCTTACTATAATGTGTCCAAAAACTGTTGACTGTCTACATCTCATTTCTGTGATTAGTTTACTTTTCTCATTTGCTTCGTGTAGGATTTGCTCATTGTTTTTGTGTGTCTGTCCATGGTATTCTTTGAATTTTCTTCAGAAATACATTTCCACTGCCATTAGATGTTTTTAAGCTTGTTTACTTATTTTCCACATTATCTGTGTAAATATTTATATATATATTGCATGTGGAAAAGAAATTTAGCCAAGCGAATAAAAACCGCAAGTTAAATAGAGAAAAATGATGATTCGCATGAGAAATAAATGCTCAAACATTGATCCATCCATCATAGAAGTACAAGCGCTGTGGCGAACGAGCTAACGAACGGAAAACACAATCCCACAGACCGCGTTCGAAACACAGCTGCGGGCGATTTGGAAGCATATGATATTGCATGCAATGGTATGATTGCCGGTCGGTCAGAAAGCAATGTCAAATTACTGAGCCTAAAACTTGCCAAGAAATCACAAATAGCTAACAACAAAATATACTGGGGTTGACTGCGATGTCATGTGCTAGACACTCGCCTGTCGACCCAGAGGTCATGAGTTCAAATTCGCCTCATGGTTTTTTTTTTTTTAAATTGACCTTAGCTCCCACATGGACTCAGTCTAAAATTGGTACCAGGAATTAAAGGGAACTGGTCATCTAATCCCATGTGTCGTGACCTAAAATATGCGAATACCTAACACGTTACATTCCAAGAAGAGTATTTGCTGTGCTACTACTTTCACCTTTTATTCTTTACTTAACCTTTTAACCGTGTCTTCATTTGGCGTAACAAGGCCAGGAGGATATCGTCCCTGGGGTCTGTGGGTGTCTATGCCGATACTTCCCAGCCTGAACTGGGTACCAAGAATGTCACGGGGAGTATCGGCAACCGGCGTGAAACTGGTGACGTCACCCAACAAATATGCATCTCGCACCACATATATACCCGAGAACAGCTGGGTAGATCTGTATGGATATACTAGATGGCTGATGCCGTTATAGTATTGTTTATATGAGAACTTGTATGATACTGGATCATCTCAGTTGGGTTGAGTTGATCTAAGAATAGACATCACTGCATTCAGGACATTCCTAAATGCGCTCCGCCCTCGTTCAGCGAAGAGTTATACTACTAATCAATCCCACAGCTATCTGATTGAAAGTTCTCCTTGGCTTCCCTCTTAGTTTTGAGATTCTTTCAGAACCCCTGCCGACCTCCGCAATATCATTCTTTCCACATACGGGTTCTCAATCTGTTCCCCGCCTTCTCCACCTGGTTCCACAGGCGCTTGATCACATCTCCCTTGTCCAAAGGTAATCTACCGCCAAGAAGTGCGTTCCCTGTCAGCCTATCAGCCTCTTCATTCCCCCGCTCTCCCGCATGGCCAGGGCAAAATAAAACTATGCAATTTCCACACGAAACGCTCTATTCTCCACCTTACTAAGCATACTCTTTGAATCCGTAATGAATACAATGTGTGTTGCAGTAGTCTCCTCAAGCCAAGGGAATGCCGCTGTTACTGCCTCCACCTCCATTCTCATGCTGGAGGACGTAGTTTCATGTGACAGACTCTCCTTTTTTAAGCATTGTCCAATAGCCTTCGCGATGAAACCCCAACCACTACGTCTGTTCCTCACCACTGACCCTTCGGTGTAGATGACTATATCACCTTGATATGTGTTACTCTGGATCAGTTGTTGCACCTCAAAATCTGTGTGGCCGCCGCTCATTTTCTGCACTCATGACACATTGTTACTATTACATTGTGCCAGTACCGATATGTCTTCCGGTACTTTACTGCTGGAAGAGCCTTACAATAGTCAGGTTTCAATCCCCAGCAGTGGCAGGATTGTTTTTTTTTCTTTCTTTCAGGCCAGTAACGTTTCTGGGGTTGACCCTGTCTCTTAAAAAAGGACGCCAGACAATGACCAGAATGTTCGTAGAATGAAAGGTTGCAAGGACGTAAACTGTTCACCCACAGCTATTGTGTCATGGCCTAAAGTATGTGAATGCCGAACGCATCATACCACAACGGCAGTATCTGTCAAAGGACTTTACCCGATTTTATCATCATCATCATCATCGTCAAGTGCTCTGCCAGCTGGCGTAGGCGTTCTTGACTCTTCACAGATCTCGGTCTTTTGTTTTCGGGGATCAACTCCGCTGTTGATATTCCTCTTTGCCACCGTCTCAATCCATCCATCATCACTTCTCTTGGTCTTGTTTTTATAGGCAGACAATTTTTTATTTTTAAACGAGGCTATTCAACTATCCGTCTTTACACCCATGTTGGATAAAGAACCTTGAAACAAAATACGGAAGCCATTACCCAACATGTGTAACTGAAGTACTAACATGAAGACGCGATATGCCGTTACCGGCTAATTCTATTAATTTAGTGTCTGCAGGCCATCTTACTGACGTTCGTATCGATTCTAGAATCGGGCGATTCCTAGTTTTACCACAGCAACGGTGTCGATTCTGTGAACAGGTGATTTCTAAAGTAATCATTGCCATGGGCAATGGTATCGATTCCCATGACATGTGATTTCTGCAGTTGCCATAGCTACCAGAAGTTTTAGAGTACGGGCGTAGTTCTGTAGAATAATATAATGACGTATTTATCTTCTTCTTCTTCTTCTTCTTCTTCTTCTTCTTCTTCTTCTTCTTCTTTCTTCGTGTTTACTTTATTCTCCAACTGGACATTGACCCTCAACTAACTCACTTGAAGCTGTCCAACGGTTACTTATCTCCAACAACTCCGCCCTTAGTTATTCTTGTAATAATAATAATAATAATATTCATCGCTGCCTTCACGTCTCTTCTCCATTTTTAAAATGTGTTTAGTCTTCCTCTATATTTTGTACCTTGTGAATTCCCTGCAAAGTCCTTTCTAGTTAAACATTTCTCAGGTTTTCTCAATGCATGTACTATCCAGCGTCAGTGTCTTTTCTTCATTTCATGATTCACTTGTATTTGTTTAGTTCTCTGCACATTGGTGACGCTATCATACCATTTCAGGTCTTCTATTTTGCGCAGGCACCTAGTAATGAATGATTTTGTTTAAGTAATCGTTTCAGTCATTCCTCATATATCTGATCCATACAATAGTACCCATTTAACATTAGAATGATTATAATGAAATAACCTAAGTTTGGCGGTACATTTAATTTCTCTTGAACTTCACAGATACCCTAGTGTTATAAAAGCTCCATCGCCTTGTGTATTCTTATTTAAATATCTATATTTGTTCTCCCGTCTTTGTCTACGTGGATGTACGACCCCGCCTCTTAATGTGAAGTTTTAGCAAAAGAGATTGGATTATCATTTTCTTGATTTATTCTTATTATCTTTAATACTTGTATTTGCTAGTCTTACGAGATATTAACTCGCGGATCGCAACGACTAATATGTGTATCGTCCGTTTCACACACGAAAAGTGTAGTTTCCAAATCTGTTTTCACCTGGATTGTCAAGGACCACTTTCTCCATAAATACGCCAGTCATCTCCTATCGATCACACATGGATACCTCCATTAATGCCCAAGTCTCCTTCTATCGATAACACACAGATATCTCCACAAATACCCCAGTCTCTCCCTATAGATTCACACACAGATATCTCCACACATACCCCAGTCTCTCCCTATAGATCACACACAAATATCTCACAAATACCCCAGTCTCTCCCTATAGATCACACACAGATATCTTCACAAATACCCCAGTCTCTCCCTATAGATCACACACAGATATCTCCACAAAAACCCTCGTCTCTCCCTATAGATCACACACAGATATCTCCACAAATACCCTCGTCTCTCCCTATAGATCACACACAGATATCTCCACAAATACCCTCGTCTCTCCCTATAGATCACACACAGATATCTTCACAAATACCCCAGTCTCTCCCTATAGATCACACACAGATATCTTCACAAATACCCCAGTCTCTCCCTATAGATCACACACAGATATCTCCACAAATACCCTCGTCTCTCCCTATAGATCACACACAGATATCTCCACAAATACCCCAGTCTTTCCCTATAGATCACACACAGATATCTCCACAAATACCCTCGTCTCTCCCTATAGATCACACACAGATATCTCCACAAATACCCCAGTCTCTCCCTATAGATCACACACAGATATCTTCACAAATACCCCAGTCTCTCCCTATAGATCACACACAGATATCTCCACAAAAACCCTCGTCTCTCCCTATAGATCACACACAGATATCTCCACAAATACCCCAGTTTCCCTCTGTAGAAAACACAAGGAGAATATCTCAGCACTGAGCATGAATTCTCTCTTTTTTTTTTTTTGTTAATGAGAATTTCAACTTTGCATTAGTTTTAATTGCCGATCTATTATGTATACTTCTCTTTTTTTTTTAAAAATAAGAATTTCAACTTTGCATTAGTTTTAATTGCCCGTCTAGGGACGAAGGGTTTACGGACGCGGTTCATAATTCCGTATACCCGCGTTCGAAACACAGCTGCGCGCCATTTGGCAGCAGACCGCTTTGCTTTGGCTTTTGCGTTGGTAGCGGTGCCGGTCGTTCAGAAAGCGATGGCAAACTACTGAACGTAAACTTGCCAAGAGATCACAGCGACAAAAATGCTGGTGTGACTGCGAATGTCCTGTAAAAAGGATATGCAAAAAAAAGCAATTGTTTTAATTACTATATTTTTCTGAGATTCTTTCAGTTCCTGAATCTGTATTTGCACATCTGAAGCTATTTCTATATTCTTCTTTTTCCATTCCTTCTTTGCCCTTGTATCACCAATTTTAGGCATCGCCCCACAATCAGTTCACCCAAAGTCGCCATATCCTTAGCTGTTCCATGCAATTCAGTTATGCTCTCAGCAGTCCAGTGGTAAATTGGCCCCACCGGTGAAATGCTTCACCGTTGGGGCCGACAGTGGACCGGGCTGATGACCCCTAACGCTGTATAAACTTCATCATCAACAATCAAATATGAAAGGACAACTAAAGAAAGATTCCCCCAGGATCCTCCGAAGGGGGGGGGGGGGATGAAGGATCCATGGGCGACCACACGGAGTCGACACGGCCAAATCAACCATGAGCTCAGAACAACAGACGTTGGACTACTCATGCGTTTGTGGTAGGAGCTTCCCGTCCTTCCGGGGAATGAGAATTCACACTGGAAAGAAGAAGTGCGAGAGTGCGTCACAGGAGGCACGACAGCGCAGCCCTTGCGAAAGGGATGATGAGACGCAAGAGGATATCAGTCAGGGCGAACCCCACAGAGCTGATAATACTCAAGTTAATGTCCCACGTGACGTTGTGGCTTGTGACGGTGTTACCTGTGACGTCCCCTTGCACCCTGCCGAAAGGGTGAAGATCAAGTTCCCTAATGCCGTCAGGAAGGCAGAGTTGGCGTCACTAGACGCAAAGTTGTCCAGTGGTTTAGACGAAGAACTAAAACACATATCCCTTGAGGAGAAGTTAGTGAAGTTTCGGAGAGATTGTCTACCTCCACTCGCTGAGGCATTTTGATAGCAGCGAGAGGAGGGTAAGCAGCTCTACGCAGAAGACCCGGCGGCAGAGACTGCTTGAGGAGGTGAAGGAAAGAAAAGAATTCCGCTCGGAGACGATGGAAATCAGCACCCGAGCATGAGAAGGAGGGCTTGCGCCAGGTGTGGCAACATCTGGAAGCCAGGCACAACGCCCTCTCCCGAGCGGAAAGGTTTTGCAGAAACAGGCGGAAAACCCGGAAGGAACGTGAGAGGTTCTTCCGGGAACCATACGAGTTTGCACGAGGCTTGTTCGAGCAGCCGCGATCTGGCGTCCTCGACGTCAGCAAAGAGGAATTGGAGAACCACCTCGTGACGACGTACTCCGATGCCCAACGGAACGTCCCACTCGGAGAGATCGAGGGACTCACAAGCCCGGCGGAACCAACTGTGGAGTTCAATGCCAGGCCTCCGATGTGGAGCGAGGTGGTTGCGGTAGTGAAGAAGGCAAAAAACAAGTCAGCACTGGGGCCCAACGGTGTGCCTTATACAGTCTATAAAAGATGTCCCGAACGTCCTTATGAAGCTACACCGGATACTGAAATCCGCGTGGAAGCAAAAGCATGTCAGCACGGAGTGGAAGACGGCCAACGGAATCTACATTCCAAAAGAGCAAAACTCTGCCGGCATTACCCAATTCAGGCCGATCTCTCTTCTGAACGTTGAGGGGAAGATATTCTTCTCGATCATGGCCAGTCGGATCACGAAGTACTTGACGGGGAACAAGTACATCGAGACAGCGGTTCAAAAAGGGGGGCTACATGGAGTCCCCGGTTGTCTCGATGCACAGTACCATGATCTGGGATGCTATCCAGAGAGCGAAGACGAAGAAGGAGGAACTCCACGTGATATGGTTGGATCTGGCGAACGCCTATGGGTCAGTGCCACACCAGTTGTTGTGGCATGCACTCAAGGCTTATCACGTGCCCGAAAATATAACGGAAATGCTAGTGCAGTACTTCTCGGGCTTCTCTCTTCGGTTCTCGACCAAAACGTTCACGACCAGATGGATCGACCTGGAAGTGGGTATTGCCATGGGATGTACGATTTCGCCGATATTATTTGTCATGGCCATGCAGGTCATACTGGACTGCGGCATCCGGCTATGTAAACTGTCCGAAGCTCAGCGAAGGGGTGAACACGCCACCGCTGAAGGACCTTCATGGAACGATACGACAATCCTGACACCGAAGGAGACCGATGATCGCAGCGCTCTCCTCAGGCTGGACGATCCTGATTCGCTAGTGCAGGATGAGCTTCAAGCCAAAGAAATTCGAGAAGCCTGTCTATCGTGAAGGGTAAGGCGGTGGAAAGGAGGTTCACCGTGTCTGGACAAGCGATTCCCACGGTGATCGAGGAACCTGTGAAGAGTCTCGGTCGTGTGTATGACTCAACCCTGACGGACAGGAACGCAGGTGGCAGAGATAAAAGCAATGCTGACGAACGGCCTTAATACTATAGATAAAACCAGGCTGATAGACAAGTTCAAAATCTGGGTTCTCTAATTTATGCTTATTCCGAAACTCCTGTGGCCACTACTAATATTGATATTGGCGTGACCGCAGTGAGCGAGATGGAGGGCAAGACAAGCAGATACATGAGAAAGTGGCTTGGAGTACCCACATGCCTCACGACTGTCGCATTGTATTGTAAGCAGAGCAAGCTCGTCCTCCCGTTCCTGTCCCTCATGGAAGAGTTTAAAGCCGGAAAAACCAGACTCGCGATGATGCTGCGCGAGTCTCCAGACATAACGGTCAGCGCTTCGGTTCCCGCCTTGAAAACGGGAAGGAAGTGGAAAGTCGTCAGCGCAGTCGAAGAAGCCCAGGCTACACTCCAGCTGAAGGAGGTAATGGGCCACACCCAGCTTGGCAAGCAAGGGTTCGGATTCCAAGTCAATGATCCGATGTGGTCAAAGGCGACGGCCAAGGAACGCAGGGACCTGGTGGTTAAGGAGATCCGCAAGGGGTAAGATGACGGAAGAGTCCGCAAGGCTGCCCAGCAAGCGCAGCAGGCGCAGTGGATGTCATGGGAGGCGGTAGTGCAGAGATCCATTACGTGGAATGAGATCTGGCGCATGGCACCACTGCGTCTAAGTTTCGTCATCCGATCCCTCTACGATGTCCTGCCATCAGGTGCCAACTTGGCCACGTGGGGGTTAACCACCGACCCTATTCTGTCCCCTCTGTACGAAAAGCCCAAATAGTCCAGACAGCGGAGCACGTGCTGTCTGGTTGCAAGGTTGCCCTGACCCAGGGCGTTTTACATGGCCGCATAACAAAGTCCTGACCGAGTTGGCCGCCATAGTGGACGTGGCACGAATGAAAGCTAACAAAGAGGAGAATGGACCGAGGCCGATGGAAGATCTCCTTCGTCCGAGAAGGGCGCAAAAATGGCAAAGCTGACGACTTGCCGCTTGCTACCGTCTTCGATGGTGCGAGGGACTGGGCAACTGACCGTAGACCTAAAGGACCGTGGCAATTACCCTGAGGTGATCCGAAGGTTTGGCTTGCGACCTGACATTGTGCTTAGCTCCTCGTCAGCCAAGCAGCTAACGCTGATTGAGCTGACTGTCCCGTACGAATTCGAATATTGAGGAGCAGCTACCTGTACAAGACAGAGAAGTACAATAGCATGGTCGCGAGTCTCAGGTGGGAGTGTTACACCGTCAGGCTTCTCGCCGTCGAGGTAGGCGCGCGAGGTGTTGTCTCCTACTCTGTGTTTGATGTGCTGAAATTAATGGGCATCAAAGGACGGGCAAGGGCCCGGGCACAAAAACAACTGTCTGAGGCTGCCGAAAAGGCCTCGTGCTGGCTATGGAACTGCCGCAACCTAAATTAGAATGAGTCTCGGAACTAGTATGGTTAGAAGCGGTGAACAGGCGGATAGGCTAGAAGGGAATGCACCTCTTGGTGGTAGTTTGCCTATGGACAAAGGGGAGGTGGTCGTGCGCTTGTGGGACCAGGGGGAGAAGGCGGAGGAACAGATTGAGAACCCATACGTGGAAAGAATGAGATTGTGGGGGATCGGCAGGGGTTCTGGAAGAATCTCAAAACTCAGGCACATACTGCACAGGCTCTCCCCACCGAGGGAGGGAGGACTTGAGAGTGGACAAGGTAACAGCGAAGGGGACAACCTTAACATCAGGGATAACGAATATGACCGGACTAACATCTCCACGGCAGGGGACAGACACCCGATGTCATGACTCGGACGGGATCCCCCCCTCACCCCCCCCCCCCCCTCCCAGAAAGTATTAAAAATTAAAGGGTTCGAAATGCTTGGGGAAGGGGTTTATTTTCTCTGATGATCGGAAGCCCCCTGCCGTGGTTGCTCCGCGTCGGAGTTCCTACGACTACAGTGGTAGCTCGGGTAACGAACGCATCAGGTCATGAACAATTCAGGTTACGAACAACAACTTCGAAAATTTTATGTCTCGGGTAACGAACAGTGCCTCGGGTTACGAACGAAGGAGAGAGAGAGAGAGAGAGAGAGAGAGAGAGAGAGAGAGAGAGAGAGAGAGAGAGAGAGAGAGAGAGAGAGAGAGAGAGAGAGAGCAGGGTGTAACGTTGGAGACAAACGATCGCGTACAGTACAAACAGTACTACAGATGAGCTTGTGGATCTTCAGAATGAACAGCTAAAGACATTAAAGGAGGAGCAGTCGTCCGATGATGAGGAGTCAGTGACCGTTTCAACTGCCAGGATTAAAGAAATTTGCAGCAAGTGGGCAGACGTCGAAGACTTCATTGTGAACCATCATCCAAACAAACTTGTTGCTAACAGGGCAGTAAACCTGATGAATGATAACACGATGGCCCACTTCAGAAAGATTCTCCAGCAAAGGAAGCGACAAATTTCCTTTGATAGTTTCTTGGTGCAGAAAGATTCCCAGTCGGCTGCCAAGAAACAGCAACAAGATAATCCTGAAACTAATGATTGAGAATAACAATGAAAGTGACATATTTCCCATGGTAATAAAGATAAACTAAATCTTTTTTTTAAATTTTACATTAAATTCATTTGGTTATTTTCTTTCTCTTTATTTAAGCGTGAAGTACACGTATTCTTTGCGTTTTGTCAGGTAAACGACCGGATGTTAATAAAAAAGAACGATTCTTTCATCTTGAAACGGATTGTCTTTATTTCATTGATTTCAATGTTTCGGGTTACGAACGTTTCGGGTTACGAACCGAGTTATGGAACGAATTAAGTTCGTAACCCGAGGTACCACTGTATTCTGTTTCTATTTCTCTTCTCCGTGTGTATTTATGTCTTAATCTATTTTTATTGCCCGTCGGTTCCAGACACAGGCTGTTCTAGTTATACTATTCTCTGGTATTCTCAATGTAGAGCCAGCGTTCTTTTTTTCTTTATCTCTTTATTTCTTAGAACCCGTATGTGGAAAGAATGAGATTGCGGGGGATCGGCAGAGGTTCTGTGAGAATCTCAAAACTGACAGGGAAGGCAACGAAATCGTTCACTTAGATAGCGGTGGCAACGATTAGTAGTATGACTCTTCGCTGGCTGTTAAACGAGGGACGGAGCGCGTATGGGAATGTCCTGAGTGCAATGATGTTGGTTCGTAGCTCAACTCAACTCTTTATCTCGGGACTGGCTGGTATTTGTTTAGTTACCTCCATGAGCTCCATACTGGTGATTCTATCAAACTACCGTAGTCCTTCATCTTGGTGCAGACATCAATTAATGAGTGTTTGAAGTTTGTTAGTAATCAGTCACCGTGTTACTGATCATACACTTGTATTGATTTAACGTTAGAGCTGAAATCTCTCTCCCACTATCATAAAATCTATCTGATTTCTGCGCACATCTCTCGGGCTTTCTCAAAATATATCATCTTCCGTGATTTCAACAAAAGGTTGTTAGTTAGTTAGTTAGTTAGTTAGTCGCAGTTCCAACTTCACAGCAACGGGTCGTCCCCATTATGCTCCGTTCCTGTGCCAGTGAATATCACACAAAACGCTCCCCACTGCCCAATGTGAAAAGTGGAAAAGACAGGAGTCTCGACAAAAGGTTGTTACAACTGACAAGTCTGCGTTTTTCACAGAAACGAGTCAGTTTAACATTGCATAGTAAATTACAGGTGGCCAATAATTGATGGGATTGATTGCAATGTCCTGTAAAGGACATCAAACTAACCGTAACTTCTGATAAAGGCTAGTGAAAACCGTGCTTATAGAATCTAATTTTATGGAATATATTCAAATAAGAAGGATCCACAAGAAATGATAGATGCATTGGTTGAAGAAAGTGAAAACAATTGGCGTTAAATTGAATAATAGAAAGACAGAAGTAGTGGTGACATCAAAGAAACGGGTTGTGTCTAACTGTGAAAATAAGTAAATGACGTTATTTCGGGACAAGAGCAGAATTTCAAATATCTAGGCACATGAATAACATCAGATGGAAGATGCATCACAGAGATAACGAACAGAATAGATTTAAACAATGGGTCCTAGTCCTTGGAAGTTAGAAACACATGTCTTGCATTTGAGTAGAACCAATTTTAACATACGGCTGCGAATCCTAGACAATTAGTAAAAAGTTGTATATTCTATACAGGACATCGCAGTCAACCCCAGCATTTTTTGGCTGTTTGTGATTTCTTGGCAAGTTTACGTTCAGTAGTTTGTCATTGCCTTCTGAACGACCGGCACTGATACCATTTTATAGAAACCACGCAAGGCGGCTCGCTGCCAAATCGCCAGGAGCTGTGTTTCGAACGCGGTATGCTGGATTACGAGCTGCGCCCGCAACGCCTTCGCCATAGAACAGGCGCAGAAATCTATAGAAGCCATGTAGATCTTGTAGAAGAATGCTGAATATTAACTTTTAAAAAAAATGTTTTGCGTATCCTTTACAGGACATCGCTGTCAACATCAGCATCTTTCAGCTGATTGTTGCTTTCTTGGCAAGATTACGCTCAGTAGTTTGCCATTGCTTTCTGAGCGGCCGGCTCACATACCCCGTAAGTTACCGACGCGATCGAACCACTGCTGAATCTCACCGTCGTCAAGTTACTTACGAGAGTATACGAGATTACGGAGAAAAGATGCTCACCTCTAGGGCAGGAAGCCGGTGAATATTAACTGGACTTCCAAAATGAACCATGTAGACATTTTGAGGGAAGCTAGGTGACAAAGACAACTTAATACAAACATCAGAAAGAAGCAGGCATAATTTCTTGGCCCAAATTATGAGAAGACAAAAACTGAAACATGTTGTGACAATCGAATAGATTTGAGAAAAGAGAGAGGAAGACAGTGTGAGACAATTCTTGACAGTCTTGTGTCATGGCACGAGAGTCAACACACGAATTGATCCGCATATCGCAATTTCTTGAGAAACAGTAATAGCCTTCGCCAGCCGATACGGCACTTGATGATGATATGTATGGGCATAATTAGAAATTAATAATTAATACACGTCTGTGTATATATGAATTTTTAGTTTGTTATTCTAGACTCCTCATGGTGATACTGAAGTGCATTTTCTATCAATGGTTGCGTGCAGGGAAGTCAGATAGAACCAGAAATTGCTGGATGTCGATGTAAGGTAGTTTCAAATGCCCCGGAAAGCTTAGTAAACACCATCGATTGATCTGTATGTTGCAATTACACTGAAAGTTCAGTTACACTTTTATCCGCCCACTCATAAGAGTGGTCGAGAGCCACTATTATGATAAAGTAGAATAAGAAGTGAGTAGTTTTAAAATATCTAGGTTAACCGCTGATAGGCGAGGGGAAAGTGATAACATAAGTTAACTGAAAGATAAACATTGCTCTACAAAGACTAAAGCAAAAAAAAAAACCGTTTATGGGCTGGAACACACAGAACAAAAAACAAAACAAACAATTCAGAGTTAAGTTCTGGTTCCGGTTGTTCATGTGTCGCTGATTTCTAAGCTTGGAGAGGGGAAGGAGAGCTCTGCAACATAGTTCAAGAGGGATGGTATTCGGTACGGTGTCTAGAGGAAAGTCACAACACAAACCTCACTTCGATAGTGTCAGTTTGTTGCTGGGCTTAAACGTCTGGTCGCTAATACACGAGACTGAAGAGTTAAGTCTCAGTCTTCCAGAGGATTCAACCAACCAACCAACCAATCACCTAATCAACCAGCCAGCTAACCAACCAACCAGCTAACCAAGCAACTAGCCAGCCAGCCAGCCATCTCACCAACCAACTAACCAGTCAACCAGCCAACTGACCAGCCAGCCAGACAATCACCAAGCCAGCTAACCAACCAACCAACCACTCAACCAACCAACCAACAAACCAACCAACTAACCAACCAGCCAACCTACCAAACAACCAACCAGCCAGCCAATCAACCAGCCAGCCAACCAACCAGCCAACCTGACAACCAATCAACCAGCTAGCTAACAAATTAACCAACCAGCCAGCCAAGCAACCAACCAACCAACCAGCCAGCCAGACAACCAACCAACCTTCCAGCTAACCAACCAATCAGCCAGCCAGCCAGCCAACCAACCAACCGATCAACCAGCCAGCCAACCAATCAAAAACACAAACTAACCATTCAGCTAGCTAATGAATCAACCAACCAACCAACCAGTCATCCAGTCAGTCAGCCAGCTAACCAACCAACCAACCAACCAACCAACCAGCCAATCAATTAGCCAACCAGCCAACCTGCAAGTCAGTCAACAAACCAACCTGCCAAACAGCCAGCCAGCCGATCAACCAACCAACAAGAAAGCCAATCAAACAACCAGCCAGTCAATCAACCAATCAACCAACTAACCAACCAGCCAACCAACCAAACAACCAGCCAGCTAGCTAGCCAGCCGACCAACCAGCCAGCTAGCTAGCCAACCAACAAATCAACAAGCCAGCCAGCTAGCCAACCAAACAACCAACCAGCCAGCCAACCAACCAACCAACCCATCAAAAGCCCCATAATTTAAGTAATTATATTTATTGATGTATGTATATTTATAACATCTCAAGGGCGGTGCTAAGAAGAGATTAGAACAAGAATCACAATGACAAAGATAGCCTTTTGCAATATGGTAAACAAACTGACCAATAAAAATATATTATTTTCAACGAGAAAAAGAGTGTTAAAGTGCTACATAAAACCTATATTTTTGTATGGGTGTGATGCGTGAAAAAAGGGGAGACAAGATGAAAAATATCTAATGATATTGGACATGTGGTTTCTTGGGAAACCACAAAGAATACCTTGGACAGAAAGAAAAATCAATTATCAAGTCTTTCAAGAAACGAATGAAAACTACAAACTGATTACAGAAATAAGACAGTCAAGAGTTTTGGGCACGTTATGGGAAGTAACGAACTAGAGAACTTGGCGACAAATAGCAAGATTGAGGGGGAAAAAGAACAAGGGAAGACAGAGAGGTAAATAGATGGCATGGACACATGGAATAATTGAGACAAAAACACAGAGCTGATCCAGCGACTTCAGTGATGGTGTAAGATGGCGAAACATGACCTCCTACGCTCATCATCACCATGGTACATGATGATGATGATGATGATGATGATGATGATGATGATGATGATGATGATGATGATATTGACTGAGACGGCCTGGGTAGAAACGAAGACAAACAGTGCAACAATTAGACAATAAGAATATAATACTAGGTCACAATCAGGCGTCATGTCAGGATTTCATTAGTCCAGTCAAAACTTATTTTCTCATTAAACAAATTAGAAAACTAGAAAGAAAGGAACATAACAACGAAAGCAAGAAAGAAACCAAGAACTAAATAGAGCGCAAGAGTGAATTTAAAAGTTTCAGCTTTGTTTGTTTCTGCTGCAATCATGTTGATTTATGTATTCAAGTTAGTTGCATATCCTGTACAGGACGTTGCAGTCAGCCCCAGCTTTTTTGTGTGGCTATTTTTTATGTCTTGGCAACTTTACGTTTAGTAATTTGTCCTTGCTTGATCCGTGGCGAAGAGGTTACGGGCGCAGTTCATGATCCTGCATACCCGCGTTCGTAACACAACTGCGCGCGACTTGGCAGCCGAATGCGTTGCGTTGGTTTTTTTACTACATGGTATGTGTGCCATCGCCCAGAAAGCAATGGCTAACTACTAAACGTAAACACGTGAACTTGCCAACAGATCACAACAGCAACAAATGCTGGTGTTGACTGCAACGTTCTGTAAAGGATATGCAATTAACTTTTTGTTGTTGTTAGTTTGTCATTGCTTTCTGAACGAAATGAAGTAAGCATATAATATAATTAGCATCATCCTGTGCCACGCCGTTAAGCATGAGCGGTCCGGTTTCGCTTTCTCACATAATCACTAGATCAGTGGTTCTCAACCTCTTTTGACCCGCTTTCACCAAATCAGAATGTCATTCCCCCCTTTCCAGCTAAGAAAAAAGAAGAATTCCCTCTTTCCAAAATTGTCAGCCTCTGAAGGTGCATTTTTTATATTCATAATATTTTTTTTTAACTCACCATATTAATCACATTACAATAAACAAACAGTTAAGACGTCAAATAATTGTAACTGAATACACGACACCAGAACGCCAGAAAATTGTGCTTCATCAAACAAAACGCTCAATAGAAAACCAGGATATTTTGCCTCAAGCCATTTTGAGTCTTCCAATCTGTGGTCTTAATCCCACCCCCACCAGAAACCCTAAAATTCTCCTCCCCCCCCCCCTCTCCATCCCCCTTGGTGGATGGCCCCACTGATTGAGAACCACTGCACCAGAGTCTTAAATCAGATCTATGTTCTTATCCCAGTTGCATCATGTGGCCAAGCCATCCAGGTATTTACCTTTTTTGCCATCCTCTTGTTATTTCTCCATCAAGTTTGACAGTTGTCACTATGTTTTCTAATGTATTTCTCCCCATAACATAACCAGAGAATGTTGACTGCCTATGTCTAATTTCGCTAATCAATTGACAGTTTTCATTTTCGCTTCTTTTAGGTATGTATAATTCGTTTTTTCTGTCCGTCCATGGTAGTTATTTTTTTGTAAAATCTAGTATTCTGTGAACTGACAAATAATACGTTCCTACTCATCATATAAAACCACTGAGCGTAAACTTGCAAAGTGATTACAAACAGCAAAAAATATTGCTGGGGGTGACTGCGACATCCTGTAAAAGAACATGCAACTAACTTATAACTTACACATCATACGTACAGCAAAAATAAACATAACACAAGAACAACTCACCCATTTTTCACGTTCTCTCACAAAGTCTGGACTACGTTTTCGTTACGGATCAGAAAATGCAGCCATTTATGGATAGCTTGGTTGTTTCACGCCCAGTAAGTCTGCGATAAACATAGCATTCATATCGATCCTACCCCCCTCTCTCTCTCCCTTACACCAATCACGTAATCGCTGGCCGGAGAGATCAATTAGGCGCATCAGCACTGGATAATGAATTATTAGAATTTTCCTTTGGCTGACAAATTGTACTGGCATCAGTGCAGCACAAATAAACTTGACAGTTCGCATGCACTTTTTCGATTTTTTAAAATGATTAATCCCCCCCCCCCCCCCCCCCCCCCCCCGTTCCTTTCGAGTTACCAGACAGACAGACAGACAGACAGACAGACAGACAGACAGACAGACAGACAGACAGACAGACTCTAGGTGGGAATGTAGACAGGTAGAAACTTTTTGGGTTTTTTTTTCTGTTTCTTTCGGGTTATCAGAAAGAAAGAAGAAAGAAGAAAGAAAGAAAGAAGAAAGAATGAAAGGCAGTAGGTAAGTGGACATGATCGATTCAGGCATTGATATTGCACCTTAGGAGCAAGTCGCCGCTGATCGTGTTGCATGAAGGGAAAAGATCAGAAACTGAATAAAGACAAAGGAGAAAATTATTGCAGATAGGTCACACGCTGAGCGTTTGAGACGTCTGATGGTACGTGATGGTGGAAATAATCATGTGTTCACATGTACTCATTGTGGACGAACATTTACCGCGCGTCTTGGTCTGACCAGTCACATTCGCTACCGCCTGGGTTGTAATGGTAAAAACTCCGCCGCAGAGCAAACTCGGCAGGGGGCTTCTGATCGTCAGAAGTGTACCCCCTTCCCCAAGTATTTCGTACCTTTAATCTCTTAATACTCTCTGGGGGCGGTCCCGTCCGGGCGTCTTATCCCTGCCGTGGAGACGTTTGGTCACAATCGTTATCCCTGTTGTTACGCTTGTCCCTTCGCTGTTACCATATCCATCCTCAAGCCCTCCCTTCCTCGGTGAGGAGAGCCCGTGCAGTCTGTGCTTGCCCCCGCCGCACTCTACTAGGAAGCCGGTTCTTCCTTTCCGTTTCTGGACCCATCTCTTGGTCTCTGCAGCTGACTGAGTGCGACCTACGGCCGATTATCGCTATGTTATGGAGGTTGGACTTCAGCCGACATTTGCATGATCGACTGCACTCAGATTCACCACCCACTCTCGGAGGAAAGGCTTAAGATCTGACACGAGACGTTGCAAGTTCGTGGTCTTGGTTGAGAGACTGGTAGCGTCCTGCAGTTACCGCTTCTATCCATACTAGTTCCGAGTCTCATCCCACTCTAGGTTTCGACAATTCCATAGCCAGCAGTATTATGATCAGAATATTATTAGAATCAGCTTCGCTGGGCTGGTCACTTGACTTTCATGCCAGATCGCAGGCTCCCTAAACAAATTTTTTTACGGCGAGCTGTGATGGAAACACTCCCATGGGGGAACGAGGAAACGCTTTAAGACACTCTGAAAATCTAATTGAAAACTTTTGAATTCATCATGACACTTGGAAGACTGCTGCCAAAGACCGAAATTCGTGGCGTACATCATTACGCAAGGGTGCAGTCACTTGTGAAGCAACCAGGACTGCAAGAGCTGTGAAGAAAAGGCTGGACAGAAAAACCACTGCATATATATATATATAAACGTAACACACAAATTAGTCTTTTCTTGAATTCTGAACAGTTGTCGTTTTCTCTCTGCCATTGGCAGCTTTTTATTGGTGAAATGTTTTCCATCTTGAAAAAAAAATAAATAATAAAACATGGCTACATTTGCTTGTTCTATTCTGTACAAGGCATATTCCGTCAGATGTTATGAATGTTCCAATATTGTTGTACCGATTAACCTGTTGAAAAGTGTTCCCATTTACGTGGATGGTATATTGTGGTATTTCTTTCTTCTAATCACATAATTTATGTTTTCTTACTGTTTAGTTCTTATTGCATCCGCTACAAGCTACATACAAGGTTCCTTGTCAGCAAAAAATACTGCATTATCTCCAGATCTTTCCCATAAATTTCCCAATAATATTTTCACTATATAGGGAATAAAGGTATTGAGACATTACAAATTCCCGTCGTATACCTCTCATTATTGATCTACTTCATTACCAATTATTATGGCAAAATATTGTTTCCAGTATATGTTCTTTATTAGTCTCTTTACTAGTCTAAGGTCTTTCCCGTCAGTTTGGAGACACACAAGTATCTTTATCATGTTGACATGTTTTATTCTCAAATATTCCGAGACGTTAACAATTAGTTCGAACACATTTTGTGCGGCCAGAAAACATCCACTTTAAATTTGAGATTACCGTGGGGATAATAAACACTCCGCATTCGGACAAAAATAGTGACTGTGTTTTAAGCATTTCAGTCAAAGTATAATTCATGTATTCCCTTCATTTGATATATACCTCTGCAATATGCACCTGACGAGATGCAGTAAAATATACCAGGCAATAAATCATGCAACCTATTGTGTGGGGCTTCTGTGTGTAATTTCATTAAAAGAATACAATGTTTTGAGTGTCTTTTTTATGTTGCATATCCCATGCAGGGCGTTGTAGTCAACACCGGCATTTTTCAGCTGCTGTTGTTGTACTAGGAAAATTTTACTTTCAGTAGTTTGCCATTGCTTTCTGAACGACCGGCTCCCATACCAATATGTTATAACACAACGCCACACGGTCTGCTGCACAAATGGGTCGCGGCTGCGTTTCGAACGCCTGGTAAGCGGCTCACGAACCGCGTTTGCAAGACTTTGGCCATGGAGACCTTACTCGACGGAGTGAGACGGAGTGTCCCACTCTGTGGAAGTACTTTCCGTAGTCAGTGACCCCACAGATGTAGGACTCTGTTTGTATCTATCAAACGTTCTGGTAAAGTTCTCAGCTAGCACACAACATTTAACTGATTAAGTGCCGTAGGATGATTAATCGTCTTAAGCGACATTCCGTATTTGCCTTGGGGTTATATACATTAGTTTTCTCATGCAAATCCCCTTTAAGTTGAAGTATCTGCTACCATGTTAACAACGTTTAAGTCATAACTGTGATACATTGCTTTTTCCGCCATCCATTTTTGTTTGGCCCAAACCTATTTGTTGAATGCTCTACGAGAAGTAAGACTTTTGCGTGAACCAAGTGATGACTGTGAATCTACAACAATGGCCAGACTGCGAGAACAGCAAATTAAAAGAGGGGTGATCAAACAAGAACACTACGCAGGAAGCCAAAGAAGATTGATAAACCAACACAGAACTGATGTCGTTAGCCGCTACACGCTGCGGGATTTGCTGAGGAGGGGATCCGATCACTTATAGACTGAATGGTTCGATGTGCAATGAGAATGATATGTCGACTAACTAACTAACTAACTAACTAACTAACTAACTAACTAACTAACTAACTAACTAACTAACTAACTAACTAACTAACTAACTGACTGACTGACTAACTAACTAAGTAACTGACTGACTGACTGACTAACTAACTAACTAAGTAACTGACTGACTGACTGACTGACTGACTAACTAACTAACTAACTGACTGACTGACTGACTAACTAACTAACTAAGTAACTGACTGACTGACTGACTGACTGATTTACTAACTAACTAACTGACTGACTGACTGACTGACTAACTGACTGACTGACTGACTGACTGACTAACTAACTAACTAACTAACTGATTGACTGACTGACTGACTGACTAACTAACTAAGTAACTGACTGATTGACTGACTGACTGACTGACTAACTGACTGACTGACTGACTGACTGACTAACTAACTAACTGATTGACTGACTGACTGACTGACTGACTGAAATGACCAACGTACCTTTGTTGTGCAGTGGTCTTCCCTCCAGGAAATGATCAATGTCGATGGAATCCATTTTGTCGACTGGTGCCATTCTTGGAAAGTATTGATGAAATCCGGAATAAACACAATGAATGCAAATGAAACACACGATTTACTCCGCAAAGACGACCTTTAGAAATGATCCCTAAAAGTATGATCTTTAGTATCAGTATTTAGTATGATGATTAGTATCAGAAATGATTGGCAGCACGCGAGACAGAAGGCTGGGGACAGATAGGACCACCAACGTCACGCGTCATGGGCCACAAGAAGAAGCATTTCAGAGCTGGAGGTAAAAAGAATAAGAAGAACTGCTGAACTGAGGGATAAAAGAGAAGTAAGAGAAATTATGAGCTGGGGGTGAAAGGAGAAGAATTTCTGGGCTGGGGAATAAAAGAAGAAAGAAAGAATGAGAAATTCTGAGCTTGGGGTAAAAACAAAAACATAAGAAAGAAGAAGACGAACTTATGAGTTAAGGGGGGAAAAGGTAAGAATAAGAACTTCAGTGCTTGGGCTTGGGGGGGGGGGGGGGGGGGGAATGTACAAGAAGTAAGAATAAGAAGATCTTCAGAGCTGGGGGAGGAGGTATATGGGTAAGAATAAGATCTTCTGAGCTAGGGAGTGTGGCTGTTGCAGAGGCATTTCAATAGATTGGAGCAGCACTGCAAGATATTGCAGAGGCAATCGAGGCACACATCAGGCGTCCCAGGGATAGAAGAAATCGAACACCACCTGGATCAAGGCATGGTAAGGAAAGGAGGTTGAAAACGTTGTGAAGAGAAACCACAGTTTCCTCGCCAGTGAAATCGCCAGTGATTTCACATGAATAATCAAGAAGAAACAAAAATATAGGTTATAAAATTCTCGCACTTGTAAAAAAAAGCCATAAATTTTACAAATATTTTGCACAAAGCTAAATATTTTTATCGTATTAGTTATAATTCCTGTAATTGTTTTTAATTTCCGTAAAATTCTTTATAAAAAGTGAAGATAAATATACAATTATTTAAATCACATAATATATTTATAATGCAGTTAGTAATGTCCCTTGAAAAAACGTTTTTGTTATGTCCCTTACCACAATGTAGTCTTCTTTCTAATGTGGCTTTATTCTCACTCCCTAATACTCCCTATCTCCTCTTCTTCTCCCCCCTCGGCCTGTTTTTAAAAAAAATTTTTTTTTTAATCTATTTGGAAAAATATAAGAAATCATAGTTTATTTCATATCAATGTTGTATGTTCAGTTTATGCATGAGAATGAGAAAACGGCACATTCTTGTAATGAACACTACTTCACGTCATGTACACACAATAAATGTTATCTCTTGTAGTGGACACAAGCACAGCACAATAACTAGGCACAAGAACGAGCTGCTATCTATCCTAAGGATACCATCTTACAAAATCTCAACCAAATCAGAGAGACACAAAATTTAGTGAAAGTAAACAAAGCCATCCAGCAACTTTCCAGCGGTAAAGCGCCTGGTCCTGACTCCATCCCAGCAGAGATATACAAGGCAAGTGGGCCGGTTCTAATAGAGCAGCTTCACCAAGTCTTTACAAACATATTTCAAGGACGCGTCAATAGTCCACCTTTACAAACGTAAAGGAAACCGCCATTCCTGCGACAACACCTAGGTATCTCCTTGCTCTCAGTTGTAAGGAAAATACTTGCCAGAATTATTCTCAATCACAGCCCATCTAGACCAAGTCTTCTTCCTGAGATTCAAAACAATGTATTCCCGTGATGAATTTGAATAACGAAGACACAAACAATAGATTGCACGATTTATTGCCTGGCATATTTCGCTGCATCTCGTCAGGTACATACTGCAGAAATCACACAACTTACGTGAATTAATTAGATAAATCCTTCAAACTGAAATATACACATGTTCGCACAGTAATGTCGATTGTCTAACACGGTAATTTTAAACTGACTAACATGTCTTTCTGCTTACACAAGGACGGCTTACGAAGGTTGATTAGTATAGCTTCAGCAAACTTTAACAATCGACTACTTTGTGTGTTGAACAACACACGGAAGGCACTGTCTCTTTAAACCACGTGACCAATCTCGAGCATATGTCTCCCGACCGATGAAGCCAGACTTTTCCGGTGTGTCGGCCTGCCTAGGTACCATCTTCTGTGTGTATAGTATCTTGTCCAACCAATTCGGAATATGTTCCGAAACCCTGCAATGTAACTGTCGCTCAGTTCTGCCTATGTAGATGGCCTCGCATCTACATGTAAATTGGTAAATACAATTTGATTTGGCGTACAAAGCTACAGGTTCTTTTACTGCTGGGACTGGGATCGGTGTGTTTCTGTACCTGATGACTAGAGCTGCAGCGCAGAATGTTCGCTCGACTGCTGTGGTGAGCCAGTCTCGCAGACGTTGCATTACGTCATCTACTCGGAAGGTTAGCTGAATGAATACTTTGAGTTTAGGGATTGTAGTTACTTCTGATTTCGGTTTGGGCTGTTGGCAGTGGCGCTTTATAAATCCTGTGGAGTACCCATTCAGGTTTAAGGCATTCTTCAGAGTTTTAAATTCCTCTGTCAGTGTGTCCTGGGTGCATATCTTCCTAGCACGGTCAAACAGGGTCCGTAAGTAGTGGGTTACGTTGTAACTAATTATATTTTCAGGATTGACCTCTAAGGATTGGCCCCAATCCTTAGGATTAGGGTTAGGGTTAGGGGTTAGGGTTAGGGTTAGGGGTTAGGGTTAGGGGTTAGGGTTAGGGTTAGGTTAGGGGTTAGGGTTAGGGTTTGTGTCTGCTCCTAATTATATTGTCTGGATTGACCTTGCTGGATTGCCCCCAATCCAGCTCGGGACCAGGGCGGTTTGGGTAGGGTAGGTACTTAGGTCATATGTAAGGGGCGATACATCTAAGAAAAGACATGTTCTTTCTAAGAGCAGATAACTGAGTGTGTGTATAATATTTTAACTAATTTTGAAAAATAAAGATAAATAAACAACAACCACCATTATCTTCTACAAACCGGCATTGTTCTTCTTCTATTTCCGACTGCATTTTCCACCCAACCCTTTGCAAGATGATTGTTAGCAAAAATCTTTCTTGAATCATTATGCTAATTGTTCTCCTGTGTCGTATAAACAAGATCCCATTGTTTTACGGAAGAACAGAACGCACGTCCCACGAAATGTGAGGTGAACAGGCAAAACCTTCGAACCGCAGACTTCTCTATCATACAGTGCGAAAAGCACATACATTATTGCATATCGTCACCATCATAAAGCACCTTGCTGGCTATCAAAGGCGAACATGATTCTTCGCATCAGTCCCCAAAAGAATGAACGCATTCGTGTGCTGAGCTTTTCGCATGTTAAAGTGACAGACTTCCAATAAACTGCACTCGAAGTCTTCCTCTATCACACATTCCATACACCTTTCAAGATGATGATGATGAATAGTTTTTCGTCACAGGGTTAAAATTAATAGCATATTCTTTACAGAACGTCGCAGTCAACCCCAGCATGTTTTGGCTGTTTGTGATTTCTGGGCAATTTTTTTTACGTTCAGTAGTTTGCCGTTGCTTTCTGAACAATCGGCACTCATTTAATAAAAACCAACGCAAGGTGGTCTGCTGCCAAATCGCCCGCAGCTGTGTTTTGAAGTCGGTATGCGGGAACTATGAACTGCGTCAGTAACCACTTTGCCACATCACGGGGTAGTTTTTATTATTCTTCCCCATAGAAAAAGACACAATAGATTACGCAACCAAATGCATACAAAACAAGACTGGCGACTAAGCCAGGTGCACATGGGGATTGGCGCCGCAGACAGCAGATTACATACTTCAAGACCGCCCCGAATACGACATATCTAGGCAAACCTTCTGGCCTAGAGAAAGAATAGTACGGGACATACTTTTATGGATCACTGAGTAAACAAAACAAAATACAAAGACAGTGACGTTTATACAGCAAACATTTCAGATATACAATACAATTGAAGCGAACGAAAGAAGAAGAATAAGAACATCTATTTTCGTTTTTGGAAAAAAAACACAAATGGTTTCATGTTTGCTTAGCACAACATTAACTCTACACTACGTAACGATCGATAGAAAACTCAAATTACAGAACTGTGTATTCAATTATTTAGAGGAGTGTGGTGTACTGTGGACAGAGATAAAGCGTTCGAGAATATCAGTGATGAGTGACGCAAATACCTTATTAGAACGAACACACACGCGCGCGCGCGCGCGCGAGAACACATATATTAGTTCTATGTCTGTAAGGAAAGTGAACCATGAACAAGGAGGAGATTATTAAGAAATTATGTGGCAGCTGCAGAAGCGTGATTTTAGAGAAGCATGTTGAGAAAACAACGGATTGATAAAACAAAAACAAATGAAACAATATTGAAAGAAGTTAACTCACACAGAGAATTAGTTACTTGCAGCAGAACAGGACAATGCTTATTCTTTGAGCACATCATGACAAGGCGAAAGCGGGAGAACGTCAAACAATCGGGCAGTTGGAAGGGAAGGGAGTGGTAGAGGGGCAGTGGGAGACCAAGGAAAGAGATGCTAGACAGTTTGGCAATATGGCACTGAGGAATGTCTGCATCGTAAATGCATAGCGGTATATGAAATAGAAGGTTGTGGTCTGACATGAAGACTAAAGCCACACGACATGGACAGTACAAGGAAACGTTTTCCTATATGCATCCAATGTGCGTTCTGGCTGACTACTTTACTTAGGCAAGAACTGTTATATTTAGCGCGGAGATCAGTGTGATCGAATTGGTAAGAGCGTTCGCTCTTAAACTTCTGGTGGGCTTCAACCCCATCACCGGTCAGTTGGATTAAAATGGTAACTTCTCGTCCTTGACTTGGGAACAAGTATTTCAGAAGTCGGAGTGGGTTCGCCTGATGGCAAGGGACACTCGTAATAGGGACAGCTAATCCACACGCCAAAATAATTCCAGTGCACTGAAATTTTAATAACCAGAGTTCTTATCCAGTAGGCCACGCTGATCTCCCGGTGTGGTGAGTTATTTTTCCTCCCTTTTCCTTAGGATTGATTGGACCATCAGATTTTGCATGTACGGAGGAATAGTTGGGTGGTCTTTCCCTCACTTTAGTGAGACGACAGATACAGTCTCGAACTTTCGTCCGACCCTGCTCATGGCTTTATCAGCGCAGCTCCTTATCAACTACGTCATTTTCAACTATATCCTTGTCAACAACTAATATGTGTGTGCGTACGCGCGCGCGCGTGTGTGTTCGTTCTAATAATCGTTTTAATGCTTATTGTTCTTTTGTTGTCAAAGAATTGCTTCATAAGAGATGTTGAATGAAAGAATGTATGAGAGGAATTAGAAAAGAAGGGCAGAATGTCAGACGGGCCTGCGTGCCCAATTCTTAACCCTTTGAAAATAAAGATTTACTTGCTTACTTACTTACTCATCAACTAATGCGCCCGTTACGCAGAAAGTAACAATGATGTTTTTGTTCATCCCTTGAGAGTAGCAGCAAACTCAGGAGTGAAGCACTCATGACATGATATAATAATATGCACTATATATCCCAATTATAACCCGGGAGGGTTCAACGGAATACTACTTAATCAGCATCGAGTGCCACGCAGAAAGGCGTGGGCGATCATGGTTCGCCATCTCACATGGTCACAAGAGTCTGGAATAAGATCTGTGTTCTTGTCATAAGTGATAATCAATACCTTTGAATTTAGTCCTCAAGATATTGGGACGCAGAGGTGTTTCCAAGGCACCAGGACCGGGTTATATACTGGCCAAGACCTATTGACGCGTCCTCATCGAGCGTCCTAGGCAACAGGTCCCTTCGGGGTCCTGGCTAAAGTCAGTAGGATCCCCGATTCCTCCGAAGTCGGAGAGTGTCTGCCTGTACGGCGAGGAACCACCAGTCTGCACACCAATAAGCCAGACATGGGACAACGGATACTCACGCAAACCTCAGGTCCTGTATGACATCACACTGATGTTGGACACCAGGATGCCTTCATCCGACATACAGGACTTCGCGTTGGAGCTCAAGCCAACGAACACAAGCAAGCAAGAAAGCATCCGACATACAGGACTTCACGTTGGAGCTCAAGCCAACGAACACAAGCAAGCAAGCAAGCATCCGACATACAGGACTTCACGCTGGAGCTCAAGCCAACGAACACAAGCAAGCAAGCAAGCATCCGACATACAGGACTTCACGCTGGAGCTCAAGCCAACGAACACAAGCAAGCAAGCACTCCTCAAGATACCTCTGGCATAAATACAACATAGTGCTCATCACACGCGATACTTGGATTTGCTGCAGCCAGTTCATAGTCTACATTTATAATTTGATCTTTTTATAACTCAATCAAAATAACAACCTCAACGAGAAAAAAAAAGCAACGAATGTGATTGAAAGTAAATAAATCTTATTTAAGTTTCAACTGATCTTATCTGAAAATGGAGGTGAAGGCTGTAACAGTGGTGTTCCGCTGGGTGGAGGACAAACAGTACACAGCATGGCGTGGTTGTAACGGACTGAAAGTATGATGGGAAAGGTGAAGACCTGGCATGCTTCAGTCAGAGTGGCAGACTTCATTTCAATAATCAACAGTAGAGAGCATCTGTTGGACACCCCCCCCCCCCCCAGGACATGCTGGTGTGGGGGGAAACGAGCAGGTGGAGAGATTGGCTGGGTCTGCACTACTTGGTGGGGTATTGGTGCATGATAAGTCAGATGCGGTCGGGGCCCTTTGGAGTCGCGAGCATAGTGCAGAAGACTAGATAGATCATCACGGCATGGAGGGACCAGTGCTCAAGACTCCGAAGAAAGGCCAGACGAACACATAATTACACTATTACTGGTACCATTAGTATTGGAGCTCTTCATTTGCTGTTGCAGATAAAGTCGGAGCACGTAAAGGAATGCCACGTATGCTATGATGTCGGTTCTTGACCCAACTCAACTCAAACTTTGGGTTTACTTCTAAAAATACTACAAACATGAATACTGCTCATTACAAACATAAATAGTGCTCATTACAGACACGATACTTTATTGCTGCAATAGTTTGATAGTCTAAATCAATAATTTGATCTTTCTATAATTCAATTAAAATCACAACAACAATAACAATACACGAGACCTATAGTAAATAAAGACTAAGTCTCAGACTATTGTTTTACTTACAATAACATTCAATCATTATTCATATGCCGATACGCGTGTGAGGTCATGATTCGCTATCTCACTCGATCACCAGAGTCATAGATCAGCTCTGTATTCTTGTTTCGACCATGCCACGAGGCTAAGCCATCTAGGTATTTACTTTTCTGCATTCCCCTTGGTCTCTTCCTTTCGATCTTGCCAGTTGTCATCAAGTTCTCCAATTTATTTCTTCTCATAGCGTGATGAAAACATTGTGACTGTCCACGTCTAATTTCTCTAATCAGTGTACGATTTTCATTTGTTTCTTATAGGACTTGGTCATTGTTTTTTTTTCCTGTCTGTCCATTCTCCTCAGAAAACACATTTCCACAACAATCAGATGTTTTTCAGCTTGTCTGCTATTTGTCCACACTTCACATCCATACAAACGTACAGGTTCTATGTAGCACCTCAACGCTCTTTTTCCTCGTTGCAATTAACATCTGTTTATTTGTCAGTATGTTTTTCATCTTACAAATGGATACCTTCGCCATGGCGGTTCTTGTCCTAATCTCTTCAAGACATCTCCCTTCAGATGTTATGACTGTTCCGAAATAAGTATACCAATTTATTATTTAAGAATATTCCCATTTACTTGTATATTGGATTGGGGTATTTCCTACCTCCTAGTTACGACCACAATCTGTGTCTTCTTACAATTTAATTATAACCCTAGTTGTTCACTGTGTGCACAACCGCATCTACTAAATGTTGTAGACCCTGCTCATTGTCTGCAATCAATACTGTAACATCCACATATCTAATGTTATTGATGTTACGTCCCCCAATGTTGATTCCTTTTATATCTTGTACATTTCTGAAAATATTTTCACTGTATACGGAAAAAAAGATCTGGAGACATTACACATCCGTGTCTCACGCCTCTATTAATAAGCTGATATCATGATTCGTCAAATAACATAAATTACAATAACACGATATGAATATAGTCCGAGCTAACAAGTAAAATGGCGGCAATCGTAAGTGGATTTACAAATGCTCTGTTCCAGAATAGTTAATATTGTTAATACTGTGACTTTTAAAGAGACAGTTTACGTTTTGTAACATAAGTTTAGCTATTAAATTAGAACGTTAATAACTTGTTGCATTCCACATCTGTTTAATCACTAAGCCTAACATGTATTCCTGCAGACGTATGACCTTCGCCTTGCTAAGGTTATTACTTACTACTGCCCTACCCCCCCCCCCCCCTCTCCCGCTTACCCCATTTCTACACCAGACAAAGACTAAACCGCTGCAATAGTTGTCGTTTATGGCGTCCTGAGATTTAAGATCAGGAGTACTTTCAATCAGATAGCGGTGGGAACGATTAATAGTGTGACTCTTCGCTGGCTGTTTAACGAAGAGACAATACGCACATGGGAATGTCCTGAGTGCAGTAATGTCGGTTCTTAGCTCAACTCAACTCACCACGGAAAGCAGTGAATAATAACACTTTATCCTACCATGCATGTCGTAGGCGGCGATAATTGAGAGTTGGCATGAGACTGGCTTCCCCAACCCATAGGAACATTTAGCCTTGAGCTGCAAACATCTAACCAACTATAGCTTATAGTATAAGCAAAATCCAACCAACTATAGCTTATAGAATAAGCAATATCCAACCAACTATAGCTTATAGTATAAGCAAAATCCAACCAACTATAGCCTATTGTATAAACAAAATCCAACCAATTATAGCTTATTGTATGCAAGTGTAGAGAAAGGGAAAGAAAAATATCTCCCAGCCGACCAAGATGAAACGAGGCACTTCAAACTCAGCAAACCATTCTAGAATTACAGCAGCGAACAACGACTAATTGAGAAACACTCACCATGGCATACACAATCAGCTTTCCCATTCTCGGATGAACAGGCGGTACTTACAGGTTTATTAAACTGACAGATTAGCTGGTAGGATTGTGTGTTTTGTACAAAACCTTACACCGCAAACTATCAATGAGTGGGGCTACGAGTGTGTCGTAATGTCAGATTTAAATTGTGTACTGTGGCGTTGTTGAAACTACTATACTGGGGAGAGTCGCGGTGACGTGGTTGTTAGTGTGCATGCCTGCCCAGACAGTGGTTCAGGCTCAATTCCAAACAGAGACAGGTTTTTCCCTGACTATTACTATTACCCAAGTTAAACTGGGTGGACCATTGAGACAGTCATTAAGGAAGAAATTATACGATTTTGAACTTAAATGTTCATACAAAATCCTCATGATACAATGGGGCGAGAAGAAAGAAACTACTAACATTCTACATCACCAGAACATCGAAAAATGCAGGCTACTAAACAGCTGCATGTCTCATAAACTGAACATATTAAACGGTTTTAGAAAGAACAGTCATGGAAAACATGGTTCCAGGAAGAAGAGGCAGAAATGAAGGTGGGGGATATTTTGGTCATACAAATGCATATGATATGGCAGGGGAAATGGCAAGGGACCGAGGGTCTGTCCAGAGGGCCTAGATTGGAGTGAGGTTCTGCAAAGAATCTGCCACATGACGGCGAGGAAAAGAATGGTATACTCCTTCATGATGTTGGGTAGTAGATCCTGCAGATGTGAAACCTTAAAACTGCAATCCCCTACGGAAGTATCTGTCGTGTTTCCATAAACTTGCCTTTTGTTCTCTTTATTAATACTGGTTGGTGTAACTAGTGTCTCTCAAGCTTAGAAAACATAACTGATTTGTGTATTACACATGTGGAGTGTTATGATGTTCAGTGCTCACTCTATACCATGGAGTTTTGTGATTATCAATGGGCCCCACAATCATGTAGGTGCTCACCCTAAACCATGGAGTGTTGTGATGTTCAGTGCTCACTCTAAACCATGGAGTATTGTGATCTTCAGTGCTGACCCTTAACCATGGAGTGTTGTGATCTTGTGTGTTCATCCTAAACCATGGAGTGTTGTGATTATCAATGGACCCCCCTAAACCATGGAGGTGCTCACTCTAAACCATGGAGTGTTGTGATCTTCAGTGCTCACCCTAAACCATGGAGTGTTGTGATCTTCAGTGCTGACCCTTAACCATGGAGTGTTGTGATCTTCAATGCTCACTCTAAACCATAGAGTGTTGTGATCTTCAATGCTCACTCTAAACCATGGAGTGTTGTGATGCCCAGTGCTCACTCTAAACCATGGAGTGTTGTGATGTTCAGTTCTCACTCTAAACCATGGAGTGTTGTGATATCCAGTGCTCACTCTAAACCATGGAGTGTTGTGATGTTCAGTGCTCACTCTAAACCATGGAGTGTTGTGATCTTCAGTGCTGACCCTAAACCATGGAGTGTTGTGATCTTCAGTACTGACCCTTAACCATGGAGTGTTGTGATCTTCAGTGCTCACTCTAAACCATGGAGTGTTGTGATCTTCAGTGCTCACTCTAAACCATGGAGTGTTGTGATCTTCAGTGCTCACTCTAAACCATGGAGTGTTGTGATCTTCAGTGCTGAACCATAACCATGGAGTGTTGTGATCTTCAGTGCTCACTCTAAACCATGGAGTGTTGTGATCTTCAGTGCTCATTCTAAACCATGGAGTGTTGTGATGTTCAGTGCTCACTCTAAACCATGGAGTGTTGTGATGTTCAGTGCTCACTCTAAACCATGGAGTGTTGTGATGCCCAGTGCTCACTCTAAACCATGGAGTGTTGTGATGTTCAGTGCTCACTCTAAACCATGGAGTGTTGTGATGTTCAGTGCTCACTCTAAACCATGGAGTGTTGTGATATCCAGTGCTCACTCTAAACCATGTAGTGTTGTGATGTTCAGTGCTCACTCTAAACCATGGAGTGTTATGATTATCAATGGACCCCCCTAAACCATGGAGGTGCTCACTCTTAACCATGGAGTGTTGTGATATCCAGTGCTAACTCTAAACCATGGAGTGTTATGATTATCAATGGACCCCCCCCCCCCCAAACAATGGAGGTGCTCACTCTAAACCATGGAGTGTTGTGATGTTCAGTGCTCACTCTAAACCATGGAGTGTTGTGATGTTCAGTGCTAACTCTAAACCATGGAGTGTTGTGATTATCAATGGACCCCCTAAACCATGGAGGTGCTCACTCTAAACCATGGAGTGTTGTGATATCCAGAGCTCACTCTAAACCATGGAGTGTTATGATTATCAATGGACCCCCCTAAACCATGAAGGTGCTCACTCTAAACCATGGAGTGTTGTGATATCCAGTGCTAACTCTAAACCATGGAGTGTTATGATTATCAATGGACCCCCTAAACATGGAGGTGCTCACTCTAAACAATGGAGTGTTGTGATATCCAGTGCTCACTCTAAACCATGGAGTGTTATGATTATCAATGGACCCCCCCCCCCTAAACCATGGAGGTGCTCACTCTAAACCATGGAGTGTTGTGATATCCAGTGCTAACTATAAACCATGGAGTGTTGTGATCTTCAGTGCTCACTCTAAACCATGGAGTGTTGTGATGTTCAGTGCTCACTCTAAACCATGAAGTGTTATGATTATCAATGGACCCCCCTAAACCACGGAGGTGCTCACTCTAAACCATGGAGTGTTGTGATATCCAGTGCTCACTCTAAACCATGGAGTGTTGTGATATCCAGTGCTCACTCTAAACCATGGAGTGTTATGATTATCAATGGACCCCCCTAAACCATGGAGGTGCTCACTCTAAACCATGGAGTGTTGTGATGTTCAGTGCTCACTCTAAACCATGGAGTGTTATGATTATCAATGGACCCCCCTAAACCATGGAGGTGTTCACTCTAAACCATGGAGTGTTGTGATATCCAGTGCTAACTCTAAACCATGGAGTGTTGTGATATCCAGTGCTCACTCTAAACCATGGAGTGTTGTGATGTTCAGTGCTCACTCTAAACCATGGAGTGTTGTGATATACAGTGCTCACTCTAAACCATGGAGTGTTGTGATATCCAGTGCTCACTCTAAACCATGGAGTGTTGTGATGTTCAGTGCTCACTCTAAACCATGGAGTGTTGTGATATCCAGTGCTAACTCTAAACCATGGAGTGTTGTGATCTTCAGTGCTCACTCTAAACCATGGAGTGTTGTGATGTTCAGTGCTCACTCTAAACCATGGAGTGTTGTGATTTTCAGTGCTCACTCTAAACCATGGAGTGTGTGATGTTCAGTGCTCACTCTAAACCATGGAGTGTGTGATGTTCATGTTGACTCTCAACCAAGGAGTGGTGCGATGCCCAGTGCTAACTCAAAACTGTAGTGGTGTGATGGAAGTGCGTGCGTGTGTGGTTTTTTTCCCCTTTATCTCAAATCTAGAGAGTGGGGGAGAGAGCGCCAGGGGGTGGGGGAGGAATCATTAAACATTGTGTTCAGCCGTGTCATTACGTATTTGTATTGTGTTTTATATTTTACTTATCGCTTTTGAGTGTGTAATAATCTACCTTATTTTGTCACATATCAGACAGAGAATGCAATGAAGTTGGCAGGCATTGCCGCTGCGCTTCCATTTGTGGCGGTGGCAGCTGGCTTCAGGCTGCGCTTTGTCCAAGCCAAAGACACCAGCAGTTCAGGAGTACGACGGGTGTACAGAGTTTGTGATGTATGTACCAATTTGTTCGCAGATGGTTAGATTTCTCCCAATTCAGTGTGTTAACTTATTCATTACGTTACAGCATTTGAAAAACTCCTTACTCTTTCCATTACCTAAGTATAGTAAAAGTAAATGACTCCGGTCTTCCTGGCCCAGAGGTTAACGACATTGTTCATAATCCCGTATATCTACGTGGGGAAAACAGGAGCTGCGAGAATCGGCAAAGGTTCGCGCCGCGCTGGTAACTTACGGCAGTATGTGAGCCGGTCGTTGAGAAAGCAATGACAAGCTACTGAACGTAAAACTTGCCTAATACATCAACAGCAACTGAAAAATAGTGGTGTTGACTGTCCTGTAAATAGGATATCCATCCATCATGTGACATGCCGATAAGCGTGGGCGGTCATGTTCTGCCATCTCACTCGATCACCAGAGTCGTGAATTAGCTGCGTGTTCCTTTCTCGACCATGCCACGTGGCCAAGCCATCCAGGTATTTACCTCTCGGCCTTCCCCTTGGTCTCTTCCCTTCGATCTTGCCAGTTGTCACCAAGTTCTTCACCTCATTTCTGCTCATAACATGCTCAAAAATTTGACTGTCTACGTCTAATGACTCTAATCAGTTTACGATCTTCATTTGTTTCTTGAAGGACTTGTTCATAGGTTTTTCTGTCTGTCTACAGTATTCTTTGCATTTTCCTCAGAAACCACATTTCCACAGCCATCAGCTGTTTTTTTTTTCAGCTTGACTGCTCATTGTCCACGCTTCACATCCATACAAAAGTACAGGTTATGGGTAGCACTTCAACGCTCTTTTTCTCGATTCCATTGATATTTTTTTTTATTGATCAGTATATGTTTCATCTTGCAAAAGGACTACCTTCGCAATGGCAATTCTTGTTCTAATCCTTTCAAGGCATCTCCCATCAGATGTTATGACTGTTCCGAGATAACTGTATCGATTCACTTCCTTAAAAATATGCCCATTTACTCGTATATCACATTGTGGTATTTCCTTCTTCCCAGTGACGACCATAATCTGTGTCTTCTCAATATTCAGTTCTAACCCTAGTTGTTCACTGTGTACAACAACCGCATCTACAAAATTTTGCAGGTCCTGTTCATTGTTTGCAATCAAGACTGTATCATCTGCATAAATAGGATATACAACATTTAAAAAAATGACCCTTTACATACCTTAGTCGTATTGGACATATGGTGTTAGACCTATATTATAGACCAGTCGGGACTCCAGGGGTCATGTGGCCAATACCTCCCAGGCTGCATTCACTCCCTAAGGCATTTCCCGGTACCAATTTTAGTCAGTGTCAAACCGGAAGCTGAGGTCAATTTTGAAAATTTGCCTGGGTTTGCCTAGTATAAGTTTTCTTCTGGGGTTGAACGGGGAAGTGGTAACAGAAGAAATAAATTCATACAATAACTGGGTGGGGTTTAGAATGTTAAGTAAAGTATGATTTAGACTACGATGTCGTGAAGTAGCTTACAAGCAGAAGCTGAAAAAAGGACACAAGACCCCCCCCCCCCCCCCCCCCAGGAAGCTTCATCAAGGGCAGCAGAAAAAGGCCTTTGACATCTTGTGGCATATAGAAATCTGGGGAGTGAAAAGAGGAGGGGGGGGGGGGAGGTTGGGAATTAACATAGATCATTTTATAAAAAGTCATTGCAGTCGTCATGCTTGAGTGTCATTGTTCAAGAAAAGTGATCTGCTGTCTTGTTTGTGTCACGGTCAGTTGTATTTGTTTCTCCAACACTGTCAACACGCGGCTATGTTGGTGGTATGTGCAGCTTTTTGGAAACTATCTTTCTCTTGTATATCTGCTCATTAAAACTTGCACGCAGTACTTGGGGAAAAATGTGTGGAGTCAGCACTAAACGTGTGCGGGGTTTCTTGGTGCAGAATATGTTAAATAAAGAAAAACCATGGAAGAACTATGAATGGGCAGCAAGAAGTTAGAAAATGGGTAAACTTGATTGTGTTTTATGTTATCCTAATAACCCTTTATCTCCCATCGAGGGAAAGACCACCAAACAAATCACACCCAAGCCAGTCATATCTTAGCTATCTCCTGTAGCTCTGTTTGTGTCATCCCCAGATTATTCATATAGTTAGTTAGTTAGTCCTTCCTCTTGAGACTAAGGCGGCGCATAGGGCAGAAGTCATGGCTCTCCGTGTCCGGCGGTTCTCTGCTACCTGTTGTAGATCTTGGATGTTCACTTGGCCGTTGAATGAGCCTTCTCTGATGATGGTTCTACGCAGGGTCTCTCTTGGTCTTCTCCGTTTTCTTTTCCCTACTGGTGACCATAAGATGGCTTGGTTGGGGAGTCTTGTCTTGTCTTGTCCATTCTGAGTACATGGCCGATGTAGTTCCAACGGCGTTTTCTTATAAAATTGGATACAATGTCTTGCTTAGCCTCTTGTCTTATTTGCGTATTGGTTCTGAAATCTGTCCAGTAGAAGTTTAGAATTCTTCTAAGACATTTGTTCTCAAAATTGTCAAATTTTTTTTATCTAAAGCTACCGTTGATTATTCATATATATGTCTTTAATTCTCTTCTCGTGTTTTTAGCCCTCCCACTATTTTGTTGAACCTATGAGTTCCAGACAAGAGTGTCTAGTTATACCATCCTCGGGTTTTCTCCCGTGTGTCCTGTCCAGTGTCAGCGCTTTTTCCCCACCTCTTGGTTCACTGGAATGTGTTTATCTCTCTCCATGAGCTCAACGTTGGTAATACTGTCATACCTGCTCAACCCCACTATTCTGCGCAGGCACATTGAGTGATTTCTTGTAGTTTATTGTCATTGTTGTAATCGTTCTCCGTGTTTTATGCCATGCTGTTTCATGTTTATGTTGTTACATTCAGCTGCCTGCGTACTCTGTGGCTGACATGGGGGAGTTGAAGTGCGATGACGCCACCCCGTTCCCGAGAAACTCCGTGGAGGAAGGCATTAGCATCTTTCGTAGAACAATGCAGGATCTCATTGGAAAATTTGCGGTTTGATACAATTTATACGTTGTTTTTCATCTTAACCCATATCATATCATTTCGTCACTGTTAATATAATTGCCTGTGTTTGTAGCTTGTTTTAAGGTCCCCCCCCCCCCCCCAAAAAAAAAAAAAAAAAAAAATTAGGAGGTCACGCATGCAAGCTGAGAACGTTACAGTTTCCTTGACATTTGACCAGTTGACAATCGTAATTATTAGGCCATATTATCTCACCACCCTGCCAGATTGAAAACAGAATATCTACCAATAACAGAGGCCTTGTGGTTGGTATGCTGGCCTGCCAGCCGAGACAGTGGCCTGGGGTTGAATTCACAGCAGTGGCAGGATTATTGTGTCCAACCCGTATGACTCTCTTGTCTACCCAGCTGCGTGAATATGGGTTGCAGACAATTGTCAGAATGTCTGGGGATTGTCTGGGAAGGAATGGCAATATGGAAGGTAAATGACAATAACGGCACTGCCAGGGCAAAATTTCAAGTTAAAAATCTACCCAAGTATTTTCAGGATCCTCGCCGGTGCTACGGAGTTCGTGCACTGAGCTGAGTTTCTCCAGACTCAAGATTTGATTTAGGAGGAGAACGGAGCACTTATGGGTTGCACCCGTGTGCCGTGATATTGATCCATCGACTAAAACTAAAAAAAGAACCTAAAGCACCTCATATGTCTTTACCCAGAATTTGCTAAGGACCAACACTTCACACCTTAACGACGGTATGTGCATGGGACTAGCTTTATGGCTCTAGAGTCGACTCTGGCTCATGAAGTGAGTAGCAGGCAATTTTCCGAGAAGGAAGGAAATACAGGAGGAAGGGGACTGGTATCCTGCCTCATTATTCCGTGGTCTAGAATATATGAAAGGCTAATACTTCATACCCGCAACGACAGTATATTTCATTACACTACCTTTCCTTGCACCCTTAGTAGAAGATTTATGTTATGTACATTTCTTATGGTGACTTGGAAGACAAGAAGAAACCACCACTTTAATTGCCGAGAATATGTTTATGGGCAGTCCCCAAACTAGATTGGAAGTGAAAACACTCCACACCAGGTACAGACTGAATAACCTGAAGTATAGGGACACATTGTTTCAGACGGTAGTAGTTCGATGGCAGCGGTGCACGGCGAACGTTGCATGTTGCCAAATGGAGAACATACCAATACAGCCAGTCAATCGCTGTAAGCACAAGAATGCTATACAACCCCTACTGTTGTATGCATATGAACTATGGACAATAAGCAGTCATTCTGGGAAGCATCTTTTTGTAGTGGAAATGTTGTTGTTTTTTTTAAAGAAAGAATCCATGGGCGGACAAAAGAAAAAACTTATGGGACGAGACAGTCCGTCAAGAAGGATGATAAAGCCGTAAACTGGTTAGAGAAATTAGACGTAATAGTCAAGATATATGTGGCACGTCACGAGGAGAAATAAACAACACAACTTGGTGACTTAATGGGAAAAGAGCAAAGGTAAAACGAGATAAATACTTGGATGGCCTAGCCACTTGATACAATCGGGACGAGAACACAGACCTGATCCAAAATTCTGGTGATCGTGTGGATGACCCATGAAGATGATGATGTCCTTGAGCACTTTGTCTCTCCTCCTCTCTCTATACTCTGTGAAATTATTGTAATTTCTGGTGTTATTTACATTCTTTCACAGTTTTATGGTATTATTCAATGTTGGTGTGACACATTACAGACAAGATCATTGTTAAATAAATTCTTTTCCCGTTCCTGGTTTTAGTTTGATCATTTCAATGAATTTCTAGTTAAACTCTACACTTATCTAGGCTTAATCTGTATTTCTGCTAGTTACAATTATTTGTTTCATACCTCTGATTGGAGTTTACATCTTGTACAGCATTTTACGCCGGCTCCATGGCAAGGGTGTTACGGACGCAGTTTGTAATCCCGCATACCCGCGTTCACAAGGATGACCGATTTAGCTGTAGCTTGGTTTTTTACGAATGGTATGGGTGCCGGACGTTCAGAAAGCAATGGCTAACTACTGAACTTAAACTTGCCAAGAGATCACAACAGCAGAATATGCTGGTGTTAACTGCGACGTCCTGTAAAGAATATGCAACTATCAGCATTATCAATGAGTTTTAACTTGCTTTTCTCATAAAACTTTATTTTGCTAGTAGATCTTTCTCCCTTCTCTTCCTCCCTCTTCACATTACTCTCCCCCTCTCTCCCCATATGTCATTTGATCATAGACCTTTTGAATGATACAAGTTTATATGTCCTTTGATTATAGACATTCTGAATGATACAACAGTTTATATATCCTTTGATCATAGACCTGAATGACAAAACGGTTTATATATCCTTTGATCATAGACCTTCTGAATGACACATCAGTTAATATGTGCTTTGATCATGGCCCTTCTGAAGGACAAATCGGTCCAAATGTCCTTTATATAGAAGTCAGCTACTCAGCGGAGAATCATGGCGGTGGCCTGAAACTTTGCTACACTGGCAAGTTTATGAAAATTCGTGGCGAGGCCCTGACTGACTCAAACCCGTTACGTAAAATTACGACAGTAAAATGGCTACCTGGATGTCTCGCTGGTGACTGAATGAAAAGTTACCACTCACAAATTCTTGAAATTGGGTCCGTAAAATGGCTACCTGGATGACTCTCTGGTGACTGAATGAAAAGTTACCACTCACAAATTCTTGAAATTGGGTCCGTAAAATGGCTACATGGATGTCTCTCTGGTGACTGAATGAAAAGTTACCACTCACAAATTCTTGAAATTGGGTCCGTAAAATGGCTACCTGGATGTCTCTCTGGTGACTGAATGTAAAGTTACCACTCACAAATTCTTGAAATTGGGTCCGTAAAATGGCTGCCTGGATGTCTCCACTCATGTGACTTAATGTAAAGGTTTTTTTTTTACCAATCACACACAATGCCTTGGAAGATTGGGGGTCCGTGTAAAATATGGCTACCTGGATGTCTCTCTGGTTGAAGGATGTAAAGTTAACCACTCACAAATTCTTGAGGCGGAAAGTTTAACCAGACCACATTACAGTGGTCTGTGTGGCGTGCGTACACATCTGGCCCTCTTTCCGGAAATCAATCAACCAATCAATCATGTGCCTGCCGGAAAGCGTGGGCGGTCATGACACGCCATTTCACGTCGATCACAGTGTCGTGGATCAGCTCAGTGGTTCCTGCTCGTTCATTGCCATGTGGCCAGCCATCCCGTTTCCTCTTGGTCTGTTTCCCTCCGATCTTGCCAGTTTGTCACTAAAAGTCTCCAATCCTTTCTTCTCATAACATGTTCCGAAAAATTTTGACTGCCTGACGTCTAATTTCTCTGAATCAGTTTCACCGATGTTCATTGGTCTCCTGTAATAGCTTGGTCATTGGTTTTTCTTCTGTCATGGTAATTCTTTGCCATTTTCCTCAGAAACCACATTGGTCTGGGCAGCCATCAGATGCTTTCAGCTTGACTGCTCAGTGTCCAAGTTTCCATCCATTAAGAAAAGAACAGGCTCTATGTATCACCCTCAACACTCTTTTTCTCGTTTCAATTGACATCTTTTTATTGGTCAGAATGTTTTTCATCTTGCTAAAGGCTACTTTCGCCATGGCGATTCTTGTTCTAATCTCTTCAAGGCATCTCCCATCAGATGTTATGACTGTTCCAAGATAATTGTATCGATTCACTTGTTGAAGAATATTTCCATTTACTTTCCGGAAAGCAAAGGAGAAATTGTTTATCCGCAGATCTTTGCAGGAACACACAGGAGAACGTATTTATCTGCAGGTCTTTGCAGGAAGACACGGGAGAAAGTGTTTATCTACATGTCTTTCCATGAAGACACGAGGTAAAGTGTTCATCTGCATGTCTGTCCAGGAAGACACATGAGAAAGTGCTCCATCTACATGTCTTTCCCACTTTAAACGGGAAGTTCAATATATGGAGGTGAGGATAAGCCACCATGTGCAGGACATGATGATCCTTGGGTGAGCTCAGTACCAGAATATTGGCTCTGCGTTAAGATATTCCGCCTTGGATGGTGGTGCCCTGCTTTCACTTGAGAGCCGAGCGTCATAAAGTAGCCGTTCTGGAAAGTCCTGTTGGAATGCATCATCTGTGAATGAAATGGTGAAAATTACGTCAACACTCTAAAGCAATGGAATGTCCTCTGAAACTACACGGGAAGGCTAATCTGGTTAAGAAATGTGTCATCACGAAATGGAAGTAATCGGATGTGTCAACTGAAACGTGCAAATATTTCTGTTCTTTTGTAAATAGGTAAAATACAACACATCTGCACACTCGTACATACACACAATCTCGAATGAAAGAAGAAGTGTTTAGAACCAGAAAGCTCAATTCTGTCGTGCTAATATGCTTGTAATAAAAGTGGATCTCTCCCCCCCCCCCTTCCAAATCGCTGGGCTGCTGGTCACGTCTCTGAATTCACATCGAGGCGGGAATTGTTTCAAAAGAATTTACCCGGTCTGTGACTAAGGACTTGTGAACGCGGTTTGTGAGCCCATATACCCGGGTTCGAATCACAACAGTGCTGATTTTTTCGAAAAAGGTATAGGAGCCGGTCGTTCAGAAAGCAATGGCAAACTACTGAACGTAAAATTTATCCATTAATCACGAACAGCGAAATTGCTGGGGTTGACTGCTACGTCCTGTGAAGGACATGCAACTCCCGAGTAGACCCGGCCTAAAATGGCTACCTGGAAATGTTCTCGGAAGTAAAGGCTGTCGATGTGATACTGACCACATGACCCAACGAGTGCCGAGTAGTCTATACAAATAATAGGATAGCCCCATTTACGCAGCACGCCTGGCGACACGGAAAAGAGTAATTTAATTGTTTATTTACTTGTATAAATGATTGTTGACGTCAGTGACATAACACCACATGTTGTTGTTGCTAACATTTGTTTTGGATCAACGCGGCTATCCGACAGCAAGTTGTTGACAACACGGCGAGATTTACAGCCAGAACTTCAGTGACCACATCTGTAGGTAAGTAGCTACTGACTGTATATATGCTCCTGTAATGTGTGTGCTACCTCTCTGAGCGACATAGCTGTAATGGGATAGCTTCTGTTCTTTTCACCAAATCAGACATGGCTTTAACTCTGTCTGGCTTAACCAACGCACAGTGTGATCAGTTATTGTCTGCGTGTATCATGTATGGCGTGTTTATTATATCTTCTACCTCCACAATCAACAGTGACGAAATTGAAAATGTCACCGACGTTGAAATCATGGTTCCTAATCAACAACAATGGGGGACTTTTCGAAATAATTCAGACCTAGACGATGCAGTGGTTAAACAGTAATTCGAGCCTGTATCACAACACCTGAAATACATTAAAGTTACATTCTTTTTTTTTTATGCCTTCGCTGGCTTGGAACTCGAGCGTTGTTCACACATATTCTACTACTTATTGTACACTGAACTGAGTTTTGCGTGTGGATTAGATTTCCTTATTATCAGTGTCCCTCACCGTCGGGAGAGCCCACTCTGACTTCCAAGGTACTTGTAATGTCCCCAAGTCAAGGACCAGAAGTCAACATTTTAGTCCAACTTACCGGTGCAGGGGTTGAACCCTCTCCCTCGGCATCAGGACACATGATGTTTAAGAACGAGCTCTTTTAACCATTCGGTCGTACTGACCTACAAGTGACACGTTTGAGAGCCCGCGTGTTTCCTGTGACAACATGTGGGTTTGAACCTTGGGCCATTTCGTAATCACCAAAGATAAAAATCAGAGCTTTTAACATGACATGTTACTGAAAAGTGGTTAGAATACCATGGGCCAAGAAGAAGGCGCATTCGAACATTCTTCAAGATGTGATTGCTTTTAATAACAGATTATCTGCTTACCTGTGATTGCTTTCCTCTAAAAGATTATCTGCTTACATATAACTGAGTATCTGCTTACATAAATTATTATCAGCTTACATGTAAATTATTTATATGTAAGCTAATAATCAGTTATATGTAAGCAGATAATTTAAATGTAAGCAGATAATCAGTTAAATGTAATCAGATAATTTATATATACACAGATAATCAGTTATATGTAAGCAGATTAGTTATATAAGATCTGTGCACAGATAATCATTTATATGTAAGCAGATAATTTATATGTAAGCAGATAAACAGTTATATGTAAGCAGATGATCTATATGTAAGCATACAATTTATATGTGAGCTTACATAAAACTAAATATAAATGATCACCTGCTTACATATAAGTGATTATCCTTGTACATATAAATGGTCACGTAAATTCATGTGAATGCTTCATTAAATGGGTTGTCTGCTGAAGTGGTATTTAGACACCATAATTTGCTTCATTAATATCGCTGTCGGCGTCAGTAGCTAAGGGGTTAGTACAACGCAGTCTCACAATTCCTCGACATACGGAATCGAGGGTTCGAAATCAGCCGCGGACGATGTGGAAGAAGATCACTTTAAGTTGATTTCCATTGTGTGAGGTGACGGCTGTTAAGACAGCAACGGAACCACTGAACGTAAAATTGACAGTAAATCACTAAACCGCAAATAAATCCTGGGTTTGACTGCAACGTCCTGTAGATGACATGCAGCTAATCTATAGCGGATTACGTGCTTACATGTGACTGCCTCAGTGTTAAAGGTTCTGACTTCAAGCCCGGCTGTGTCTCTTGTCCTCCCAGCCACATACAGGTACGCGCGGGATAACACCGAGGATTTCACTCGAGCTGTCCTGGTGGCCGGGGCCGGCGTTGGTGGGACTATGCTGGGACATACAAGTAAGTGCATTTTACTACTAGCAGCTGTTACTAGCCGGTCTCTCTGGCCTAAGGGTTACAGACTTTCTCCGTAATCCCGTATACTCTCGTGAGTAACGTGATGTGCGCGAGAATCGGTGGTGGCTCTCGCCCGTCGTTAACTTACAGGGTATGTAAGCCGGTCGCTCAGAAAGCAATGGCAAACTACTGAGCGTAATCTTGCCAAGAAATCAGCTGAAAGAGGCTGATGTTGACAGCGATGTCCTGTAAAGGATATGCGAAAAAAAAAAAAAGAAAAGCTGGTACTAATGGTTAGTTTACTGGAGCGGTTTTTGCGTGTGGGCTAGCTTTACCTCTTACCAGTGCCTCCCAGCCATTAAACGAACCCTTCTGAGGTACTTATCATTTACGTCTCCCCAAGTCAAGAACGGGCGGGCGGGCGGGCTAGCGAAGTTGACAGTGAACTGTGCAGGTCATGTCATGAGCACGGTCGAGCGCTGGTTGGATGCCGGGGCTAGTGGCTGGCCAACAAGAGGGAAAGATTGGCCACCTATTACACTCGGCTCTCAGGCACACACAATGTGATGACGTTTTCACATCTAAACTCATAGCAGAAAACTGCTTTAGGACAATTCATTATTAATATGTTAAGTCAAGAACGAGAAGTCAACATTCAGGGTCAACTTTCCACAATGTGGAACAAACCCCCTATTGCGGTCACCAGAGACAGTCTCAGCGCTGAAGTGTTACATCTTTCAGCCACGTTGACTTCAGTACTCTTTAATCTTGAGCGGCTAGTGCCCATGCCTGCTGGTGCTGTCGACCTAGGTTCAAACACCCCATGGAAACCGACCGTATGTCTCTGGGGTTGGCTGAGCCTCATAGAACGAGTACCAGAAATATTCCGGGGGCTACATTAACTGGCATGATGCTGTCCGTCTCGCCCATTGAATGCCGTGTGTTCCAGAAGATATGGATCGAGCAGCTTACATTCATGTGTACCATGATGACAGACGATGAAGCTTTCACGCTTTGACACTTGTTGGCGCAGTGTACCATGATGACAGACAAAAAGCTTTCACGCTTTGACATGTGTTGGCGCAGTGTACTATGATGACAGACAAGAAGCTTTCACGCTTTGACACGTGTTGGCGGAGTGTACTATGATGACAGACAAGAAGCTTTCACGCTTTGACACGTGTTGGCGGAGTGTACCATGATGACAGACAAAAAGCTTTCACGCTTTGACACTTGTTGGCGCAGTGTACCATGATGACAGACAAAAAGCTTTCACGCTTTGACATGTGTTGGCGTAGTGTACCATAATGACAGACAAGAAGCTTTCACGCTTTGACATGTGTTGGCGCAGTGTACTATGATGACAGACAAGAAGCATTCACGCTTTGACATGTGTTGGCGCAGTGTACCATGATGACAGACAAAAAGCTTTCACGCTTTGACATGTGTTGGCACAGTGTACTATGATGACAGACAAGAAGCTTTCACGCTTTGACATGTGTTGGCGGAGTGTACAATGATGACAGACAAGAAGCATTCACTCTTTGACATGTGTTGGCGCAGTGTACTATGATGACAGACAAAAAGCTTTCACGCTTTGACATGTGTTGGCGCAGTGTACTATGATGACAGACAAAAAGCTTTCACGCTTTGACATGTGTTGGCGCAGTGTACCATGATGACAGACAAGCTTTCACGCTTTGACATGTGTTGGCGGAGTGTACCATGATGACAGACAAGAAGCTTCCACGCTTTGACATGTGTTGGCGCAGTGTACCATGATGACAGACAAAAAGCTTTCACACTTTGACATGTGTTGCCGCAGTGTACCATGATGACAGACAAAAAGCTTTCACGCTTTGACATGTGTTGGCGCAGTGTACCATGATGACAGACAAGAAGCTTTCACGCTTTGACATGTGTTGGCGCAGTGTACCATGATGACAGACAAGCATTCACTCTTTGACATGTGTTGGCGCAGTGTACCATGATGACAGACAAGAAGCTTCCACGCTTTGACATGTGTTGGCGCAGTGTACCATGATGACAGACAAGAAGCTTTCACGCTTTGACATGTGTTGGCGGAGTGTACCATGATGACAGACAAAAAGCTGTCACGCTTTGACATGTTTTGGCGCAGTGTACCATGATGACAGACAAAAAGCTGTCACGCGTTGTCACGTGTTGGCGCAGTGTACTATGATGACAGACAAAAAGCTTTCACGCTTTGACACGTGTTGGCGCAGTGTACTATGATGACAGACAAGAAGCTTCCACGCTTTGACATGTGTTGGCGCAGTGTACTATGATGACAGACAAAAAGCTTTCACGCTTTGACACGTGTTGGCGGAGTGTACCATGATGACAGACAAAAAGCTTTCACGCTTTGACATGTGTTGGCGCAGTGTACTATGATGACAGACAAAAAGCTTTCACGCTTTGACATGTGTTGGCGCAGTGTACCATGATGACAGACAAGAAGCTTTCACGCTTTGACATGTGTTGGCGCAGTGTACTATGATGACAGACAAGAAGCTTTCACGCTTTGACATGTGTTGGCGCAGTGTACCATGATGACAGACAAAAAGCTGTCACGCTTTGACATGTGTTGGCGCAGTGTACCATGATGACAGACGAGAAGCTTTCACGCTTTGACATGTGTTGGCGCAGTGTACCATGATGACAGACAAGCTTTCACGCTTTGACATGTGTTGGCGCAGTGTATCATGATGACAGACAAGCTTTCACGCTTTGACATGTGTTGGCGCAGTGTACTATGATGACAGACAAAAAGCTTTCACGATTTGACAGATGTTGGCGCAGAACGTTTTTTTCACTCCGCTGTTGAATCAAAATACTGCAACTGTTTAAGTAAAATCACAGGACCCTTTAACACACCTTGAGGCGTATTGGGTATATGGTTCAAACCCCACATGTTTATAAACCAGCTGGTACTCATGGGTCATGTGGTAAATATCTCGCCGACCGCCTTTACTTCCCAGAACATCTCCTGATTCCCGTTATAGGCTGGGTCGACCTGGGAGGCCAGTTGCTTTTTTTTCAAAATCTCCTCGATGGGGATTCGATCAGTAACCAATCACATTAATTCACTTCTCATGTATGTTATGTCTTGCTTTCAGCAAACGTTATTTTTCTCTGCATTTATTACTGAATAGTCAATCATTTGTCCAGTCGTGTGTTTGGTAAGCGATATGAAGAGAGAGAGAGAGAGAGAGAGAGAGAGAGAGAGAGAGAGAGAGTGTGTGTGTGTATGTGTGTGTGTGTGTATGTATGTGCATGTGTATGTAAGGGCACACGTGGTAGCGCTATGGCTGGCATACTTGCCTGCGGGAGTGGTGGCCATATGTTGAAATCTACATTTTGATAATATAAGGGCAGAATGAAACTGAGAATACAAGAATATTAATGTAACAGGGGGGAAAATACAACACACAATGTAATTGCAGAAGTAAGACGATGTAGAAACTAGGCCGATCTTTCTGGAAATTGAAGTAAATGATCATCATGAAGCAGGTCCTTTCGATTCGATTTCACCATTACCCTTACCCCTTTCAGCCTCAAGGAGAAGTTATAGTAGGGTCCAAAACCAGCTCAGAATGATAGTCTTGTTACTAGACAGCCACCAAAGCAGCTGAACAGGTTTTACCCTCACAGTCCTATCAATCGGAATTTGATTGTTATCCACATGTGGGGTAATGGACATTGTTACGTTAGGCGTAGCAGGTCCTTTGCAGATTGTCGCGTTTACCACGGCCCACTGAAACGTTTGTCTAGCCTTGGTCATGTTTCCCACGTCATGCCCCAGGTGTCCGCAATGCCCTATTTCCAACTTCGTGCTTGTCGCCGCATGCCAGATCTCTCAGAAACCACCCATCATTGATCATTCCAATCCACTGTGACATTTAATATGGCCAACATGTTTCAGTTTCCGAGATAGCATGCAGTTTATGAGCCAATTGTCTCCGTTCTTTAGATCTTGTGGAATGTCAGTATATTTCTTATTCTTGTTCCTCGACATTCTAAGAACTTTACTGTCACATTTCATCGTTCCAGTTGAGTGCATGGAGCGACACAGTGAGCTGTGAATTTCGCGTGGAGTGCTTTTACATCTGTCAGCGGTTGTTTGCAGCGTGACCTGCATGTTCAGAAAAATGGCAGCTGGCCGATCTCTGAACTAACGGGGTTGCCTTATGCAGTAATGTGTGGCTGATGGTTTTCTAGCGGCTGCTGATTCCGTCGACGATGAACTGTATTTTTCGTGGCAGACTTTTGTGTTGGTATTCTGGCAGCGGCATTATGCATAGTATACCTGTGTGGGTTGTTGGTTTGTCGAGACTCCTGTCTGTTCCACTTTTCACATTGGGCAATGAGGAGACCTTTGTGTGATATTCACTGGCACATGAACGGTACATAATAAGGGCGAACCTTTGCCGTTAAGTTAGAACCGCGACTAATTGACTAACTGTTCAGATCTTATGGAATGTCAGTTGTTTCTTCTTCTTGGTCCTCGACATTCCATGAACGTTTCCGTCACATTTCAGTTCAAAAGTCTCCTGAATCATCTGCAGGTAATCCGTGGAGAAGATTAACATACGGACTTCTGGCAGCAGTGCCCTGTACCATAGTGTGCTACCCCAGAAAGTTCGTGCAGCTGTGCCAGTCAGCCAGTGACACCGTCAGATACACCTGGGAGAAGAGTCTGTGGAACCATGTACAAAATAAATACGACCCGGGTCAGTAAGATTAATGTAAAACTATCACTAACCCCATCAACTGTAAGAGTCATGTAAAAATATCACTGATCTCATCAACTGTAAGAGTAAGAGTAATGTAAAACTATCACTAATCTTATCAACTGTAAGAGTCATGTAAAACTATCACTGACCTCATCAACTGTAAGAGTCATGTAAAACCATCAGTAATCTCATCAACTGTAAAAGTAAGAGTCATGTAAAACTATCACTGACCTCATCAACTGTAAGAGTCATGTAAAACTATCAGTAATCTCATCAACTGTAAAAGTAAGAGTTATGTAAAACTATCACTTATCTCATCAACTGTAAGAGTCATGTAAAACTATCACTGACCTCATCAACTGTAAGAGTCATGTACAACTATCAGTAATCTCATCAACTGTAAGAGTCATGTAAAACTATCACTAACCTCATCAACTGTAAGTGTCATGTAAAATTATCAGTAACCTCATCAACTGTAAATGTCATGTAAAACTATCACTAACCTCATCAACTGTAAGTGTCATGTAAAACTATCAGTAATCTCATCAACTGTAAGTGTCATGTAAAACTATCAGTAACCTCATCAACTGTAAGAGTCATGTAAAACTATCAGTAATCTCATCAACTGTAAGAGTCATGTAAAACTATCACTAACCTCATCAACTTTAAGTGTCATGTAAAACTATCAGTAACCTCATCAACTGTAAGAGTCATGTAAAACTATCAGTAACCTCATCAACTGTAAGAGTCATGTAAACCTATCAGTAATCTCATCAACTGTAAGAGTCATGTAAAACTATCAGTAATCTCATCAACTGTAAAAGTAAGAGTCATGTAAAACTATCAGTAATCTCATCAACTGTAAGAGTCATGTAAAACTATCACTAACCTCATCAACTGTAAGAGTCATGTAAAACCATCAGTAATCTCATCAACTGTAAAAGTAAGAGTCATATAAAACTATCAGTAATCTCATCAACTGTAAGAGTCATGTAAAACTATCACTAACCTCATCAACTGTAAGTGTCATGTACAATTATCAGTAACCTCATCAACTGTAAGTGTCATGTAAAACTATCACTGACCTCATCAACTTTAAGTGTCATGTAAAACTATCAGTAACCTCATCAACTGTAAGAGTCATGTAAAACTATCACTAACCTCATCAACTGTAAGTGTCATGTAAAACTATCAGTAACCTCATCAACTGTAAGAGTCATGTAAAACTATCAGTAATCTCATCAACTGTAAGAGTCATATAAAACTATCAGTAATCTCATCAACTGTAAAAGTAAGAGTTATGTAAAACTATCACTGACCTCATCAACTGTAAGTGTCATGTAAAACTATCACTAACCTCATCAACTGTAAGAGTCATGTAAAACTATCAGTAACCTCATCAACTGTAAAAGTAAGAGTCATGTAAAATTATCAGTAACCTCATTAACTGTAAGTGTCATGTAAAACTATCACTAACCTCATCAACTGTAAGAGTCATGTAAAACTATCAGTAACCTCATCAACTGTAAAAGTAAGAGTCATGTAAAATTATCAGTAACCTCATCAACTGTAAGTGTCATGTAAAAGTATCAGTAACCTCATCAACTGTAAGAGTCATGTAAAACTATCAGTAATCTCATCAACTGTAAGTCATGTAAAACTATCAGTAATCTCATCAACTGTAAGAGTCATGTAAAACTATCAGTAACCTCATCAACTGTAAAAGTAAGAGTCATGTAAAATTATCAGTAACCTCATCAACTGTAAGTGTCATGTAAAACTATCACTAACCTCATCAACTGTAAGTGTCATGTAAAACTATCACTAACCTCATCAACTGTAAGAGTCATGTAAAACTATCAGTAATCGCATCAACTGTAAAAGTAAGAGTTATGTAAAACTATCACTGACCTCATCAACTGTAAGTGTCATGTAAAACTATCAGTAATCTCATCAACTGTAAGAGTCATGTAAAACTATCAGTAACCTCATCAACTGTAAAAATAAGAGTCATGTGAAATTATCAGTAACCTCATCAACTGTAAGTGTCATGTAAAACTATCACTAACCTCATCAACTGTAAGTGTCATGTAAAACTATCAGTAATCTCATCAACTGTAAGAGTCATGTAAAACTATCAGTAACCTCATCAACTGTAAGTGTCATGTAAAACTATCACTAACCTCATCAACTGTAAGAGTCATGTAAAACTATCAGTAACCTCATCAACTGTAAAAGTAAGAGTCATGTAAAATTATCAGTAACCTCATCAACTGTAAGTGTCATGTAAAACTATCACTAACCTCATCAACTGTAAGTGTCATGTAAAACTATCACTAACCTCATCAACTGTAAGAGTCATGTAAAACTATCAGTAATCGCATCAACTGTAAAAGTAAGAGTTATGTAAAACTATCACTGACCTCATCAACTGTAAGTGTCATGTAAAACTATCAGTAATCTCATCAACTGTAAGAGTCATGTAAAACTATCAGTAACCTCATCAACTGTAAAAATAACAGTCATGTGAAATTATCAGTAACCTCATCAACTGTAAGTGTCATGTAAAACTATCACTAACCTCATCAACTGTAAGTGTCATGTAAAACTATCACTGACCACATCAACTTTAAGTGTCATGTAAAACTATCAGTAACCTCATCAACTGTAAGTGTCATGTAAAACTTTCAGTAACCTCATCAACTGTAAGAGTCGTTTAAAACTATCACTAACCTCATCAACTATAAGAGTCGTGTAAACCTATCACTAATCTCACCAACTCATACTGAGGTCCTATGCCGGTCTTTTACAGTATGTTAGTCTCGGGGACTCATTCTTTTATACTTCTTCTTTTATTCTCCCTATGGACATAGAGCAGAGAATGCTCTTCACACTATATCAGCACTTGATCCTCTCAGTAATTGATTATGGACTAGGACTGCTCACTGTCTCAAAGAGGCAGCTAGTCAAATTAGAGCGCATACAGAACGAAGCTATGCGGGTCATTCTGGGATGCACCAGAGACACCCCAGTAGTGTGTATGCGTTACATCCTTGGTCTGCCGACTGTTGCTGGTAGGCACACGGTGATGCAGACGAAGGCATACCTCAGAGTAGCTGCAGACACAGATCACCCGTTGCATGAGGCGCTGGACGTAGTTAAGGGTCAGAGACTGATAAGAGGGAAATCATGGATGGCTTAAGCGGAGGATACGATCAGACAGGTGTGCCCCTTGGAAAACATCAGACGAGGAGAGGAGTGGGTCAGAGTGCCAGCGGAGCAGTCAGACTTGTGCAGAGTTATAATCACATTGAGCCGGGAGTGCAGGGAGTGGCCAGCAGGGGCCACGGAAGTGGAAATCCAGCAACTAATTCAGGATAATGCTCGCCCGGGTGATGTGATTATCTACACGGATGGTTCGGTGTTGAGAGGTAGGAGAAGTGCCCGGGGATTCTTAGCAAAAGCTAATGGTCGACGTTTGGTGCAGGAGAACCTGGCATATGATACCACAACATCTAGCTTAAGAATGGAGGTGGAGGCAGTCAGTGCAGCTTTCCGCTGGATGGAGAATACGATACACACACATAGTGATTGTAACTGACTCAGAAAGCATGCTGAGCAGGGTGAGGACAGGCAAGCTTCGTGCAAAGTGGCTTGCTTCGCTTCGGAAGTCACGGGTGGCAAGCATCGTCTGGATCTTTTCTCCGGGGCATGCTGGTGTGCTGGGGAATGAACAGGCGGACAGATTGGCTGGCTCGGCAAAACTTGGTGGAGTATTGATGCATGACAAGGCAGACGTGGTTGCGGACTTGTGGGAGCACGTGTACACCTCGGAGGAGCAAATGAATCACCATAGTCTGGTAAGAATGAGGCAGCGAGGTGTGGCAAGGGGATCTGGTCGACGCTCGACGCTCAGAGTAAAGGCGAGACGGACATATAATCAGATTGCTACTGGAACTATTAGTGTTGGAACTCTTCGCTGACTGCTGAGGATGGGGACGGAGCGCTTATGGGAATGCATGCCCCAAATGCTGTGATGTCGGTTCCTAAATCAATCAATCAATTCTCCCTATGGCTGACTTTAAGTATGTTGTTGAAGCGGCCAGCTGCGGGAGGGCAGTGCTGGTGTGTTTCAATGCTCATCGAAGCCAGGATGTTGTTTTTAAATTGACGCCATTTTAAGTGTTACGGTGGTTTGAAAAGAACAGTGATGGAGGGCGTGGCTGTTGGCAGAAGAGGCTGGGGTCGACCAGCACGAAACGGACACGGGACATTGCAGACACCTTGGGCATGGGAACACACGAGGCAGGGGAACTGGCGAAAGATGGAGACGACGGCCATAATAAGAGCGGTTGTCTGGACAGGACCTGCTCCGTGATGATGATAGTTTCTTGAATGTTCTCAGAAGGATGGACATGCTGGACGGGCAGAAGGATGACCTGGTATATGTGAAGCTTAACATGCCACACGCTAGAGCAGTGCCATCCATGTTGATTGCCTTGTATCTGTATTCTGTACATTTTCAAGAGAATAAAACAAGCCACAAAGTCTTGCAAAACCTGCGACTGAAGGCTTTTCCATCCATTCATCATGTGCCATGCCGATAAGCGTAGGCGGTCATGTTCTACCATCTCACTCGATCACCAGAGTCGTGGATCAGCTCCGTGTTCCTGTCTCGACCATACCACGTAGCCAATCCATCCAGGTATTTACTTCTCGGTCTTCCCCTTGGTCTCTTCCCTTAAATCTTGCCAGTCGCCACCAAGTTCTCCAATTCATTTCTTCTCATAACATGCCCAAACAATTTTGACTGTCTACATCTAATATCTCTAATCAGTTTACGATCTTCATTTGTTTCTTGAAGGACTTGTTCATTGGTTTTTCTGTCTGTCCATGGTATTCTTTGCATTTTCCTCAGAAACCACATTTCCACAGCCATCGGCTGTTTTTCAGCTTGACTGCTTATTGTCCACGCTTCACATCCATACAAAAGTATAGGTTCTATGTAGCACTGCAACACTCTTTTTCTCGTTTCAATTGATATCTTTTTATTGGTCAGTATGTTTTCCATCTTGCAAAAGACTACCTTCGCAATGGCACTGAACTATTGTTCTAAGCACTAAGCAAAACCTGCGACTGAAGACTATTCATTCATTCATTCATTCAGTAGCATGTCCTTTGCAGAACCTCGCTCCCATAACAACCTTCCGGAAAGCTTCTCGATCACAAGCAAGATGTCCCGCGTCTGATATACCCATCTGGAGATCATCCGCCACATCCTGCACCCATCTTCTCTTTGGCCTTCCTCTTCCTCTCTTCCCAGGCATATACCCTTCCATTATTGTTCTCTCCAAACCTTCGTGACGTTTCAAGTGACCAAAATACTTCAATTTTCTTTGTTTTATCGTCTTTAATAGCCATCCCTCCTCAATATTCAACTCTTGAAGTATGGATGAATTTGTTCTTTTCTTTACCCAAGATATTCTTAGAACTCGTCTATAACATTTATATTCAAAGGCGTTTATGCGCTGTTCAGCTTGTTTAGTAAGTGTCCATGTCTCACAGGCGTATGTTGCAATGGGAAAGATGCATGCTCTTAAAAATCTAATTTTTGTAGTTCTGTCTGTCCCACTCCATAATTTATTCATCTGTTTTAGTCTTTGAAGAGCAATGGATAGTCGCCGTTTAATTTCTTTCATTGTGTCACCGTTATTGGTAATCAATGACCCAAGATATTCAAAATTTTCCACCACCTCCAATTTTCCCCCATTAATGTATATTTCTTTCTCCATAGTAGTTTTATCTGTATGCATTATCTTTGTTTTTGCTATGTTAAGATATAAGTTGTGATTTTCACTATTCAATTGGGTTGAGGCTATTAGGTTTTCTATGCCATTCTGTGTTGTGGATAGTAATACTGTATCATCAGCATATCGAATCTCTGGTATGTCATGACCGCCGACTGAAGACTATTACTGTCTTTTAAAAATTGAGCACAACCTACCACTGGCAACGCTGATCGTATTCCGGTACGAACCTAATTCACGTTTTCACAAATTTACCTAATCCACGTCAATTTGGAAGCACTAGACTCGAGTTTCGCTCTCGTTTGAGTTCCTCAGTAGTGCATATCCTTGACTGGACCCGGGATCAAACCCGGATCACTGACGTGTGATGCGGTTATGTAACCACTAAACCACGCGGCACACGCTAGACGCGACCAAATTATCACACTAGAATATCACATCGTCACCCATCGTAGGCTATAGCTCACAATTTGCCCAATCGCCGTGACTAAAATCCGTCAATCGGTGTGGCCCCGAATGATCAGGTCTTATCAACTGGCAAGCCACACCAAGCCGCCTAAAGTCCAGCGAGCAATAATCAGATTTATTTATTTGGTTTTTTCCGGGAGTGCATATCCTTCACTGTCTTATAAATTATGTAACTGAAGACTATTACTGTCTTACAAAATCTGCAACTGAAGACTATTACTGTCTTATAAATTCTGTAACTGAAGACTATTTCTGTCTTGCAAAATCTGCAACTGAAGACTATTACTGTCTTATATATTCTGTAACTGAAGACTATTACTGTCTTACAAAATCTGCAACTGAAGACTATTACTGTCTTATAAATTCTGTAACTGAAGGTTATTACTGTCTTACAAAATCTGCAACTGAAGACTATTACTGTCTTATAAATTCTGTAACTGAAGATTATTACTGTCTTACAAAATCTGCAACTGAAGACTATTACTGTCTTAAAAATTCTGTAACTGAAGACTATTACTGTCTTACAAAATCTGCAACTGAAGACTATTACTGTCTTATAAATTCTGTAACTGAAGACTATTACTGTCTTGCAATACCTGTGACTGAAAGCTATTACTGTCTTATAAATTCTGCAACTGAAGACTATTACTGTCTTATAAATTCTGTAACTGAAGATTATTACTGTCTTACAAAATCTGCAACTGAAGACTATTACTGTCTTAAAAATTCTGTAACTGAAGACTATTACTGTCTTACAAAATCTGCAACTGAAGACTATTACTGTCTTATAAATTCTGTAACTGAAGACTATTACTGTCTTACAAAATCTGATACTGAAGACTATTACTGTCTTATAAATTCTGTAACTGAAAACTATTACTGTCTTATAAATTCTGTAACTGAAGACTATTACTGTCTTACAAAATCTGCAACTGAAGACTACTACTGTCATACAATATCTACAACTAAAGACTGTTACTGACGTATAAATTCTGTAACTGAAGACTATTACTGTCTTACATAATCTGCAACTGAAGACTATTACTGTCTTACAAAATCTGCAACTGAAGACTATTACTGTCTTATAAATTCTATAACTGAAGACTATTAATGTCTTACAAAATCTGCAACTGAAGACAATTACTGTCTTATAAAATCTGCAACTGAAGACTATTACTGTCTTATAAATTCTGTAATTGAAGACTATTACTGTCTTATAAATTATGTAACTGAAGACTATTACTGTCTTACAAAATTTGCAACTGAAGGCTATTACTGTCTTACAAAATCTGCAACTGAAGGCTATTACTGTCTTACAAAATCTGCATCTGAAGACTATTACTGTCTTATATATTCTGTAACTGAAGACTATCACTGTCTTATAAATTCTGCAACTGAAGACTATTACTGTCTTATAAATTCTGTAACTGAAGACTATTACTGTCTTACAAAATCTGCAACTGAAGACTATTACTGTCTTATAAATTCTGTAACTGAAGACTATTACTGTCTTACAAAATCTGCAACTGAAGACTATTACTGTCTTATAAATTCTGTAACTGAAGGTTATTACTGTCTTACAAAATCTGCAACTGAAGACTATTACTGTCTTATAAATTCTGTAACTGAAGATTATTACTGTCTTACAAAATCTGCAACTGAAGACTATTACTGTCTTAAAAATTCTGTAACTGAAGACTATTACTGTCTTACAAAATCTGCAACTGAAGACTATTACTGTCTTATAAATTCTGTAACTGAAGACTATTACTGTCTTGCAATACCTGTGACTGAAAGCTATTACTGTCTTATAAATTCTGCAACTGAAGACTATTACTGTCTTATAAATTCTGTAACTGAAGATTATTACTGTCTTACAAAATCTGCAACTGAAGACTATTACTGTCTTAAAAATTCTGTAACTGAAGACTATTACTGTCTTACAAAATCTGCAACTGAAGACTATTACTGTCTTATAAATTCTGTAACTGAAGACTATTACTGTCTTGCAATACCTGTGACTGAAAGCTATTACTGTCTTATAAATTCTGCAACTGAAGACTATTACTGTCTTATAAATTCTGTAACTGAAGACTATTACTGTCTTACAAAATCTGCAACTGAAGACTATTACTGTCTTACAAAATCTGCAACTGAAGACTATTACTGTCTTGTAAATTCTGTAACTGAAGACTATTACTGTCTTACAAAATCTGCAACTGAAGAATATTACTGTCTTACAAAATATGCAACTGAAGACTATTATTGTTGTGAGGTTTTTTTGTGGCTTTATAGAGAATTACAGAAGTTCCAATGAGCGAAGTTCTATAAAGTATATCTCTCTATAAAAGATACAGGTTAGTAACAGCAAGTAGTGTCTAGAGGTATTGATATTTATTCTCGCATAACCCCTGTAGAGAAACCATTCAGAATTTTGGCTCATCGAGTACCCCCACTGTGAGAAATTAGACCTAAGTTAAGTTCTACACAGAATTATTTATTGATGATTTCTCTTCTAGGCCATATTTATATATAGAGATCTTGGCAGTTAGCCACAGTAACCAATGAAAGCAGTTCTCTCATCTTCCAGCTGACTGTGCTCTGGTCGCCAACCTCATGTTTGATCTCTAATTATTTATTTCAAGTGACACAAGACACTTGGACAAATGATCACATTGACAATTGTACCATTGTAGTGAACATAACAACAACAACTGTATTTTACACTGGTTGAACAGACAACATGAGAAGATCTTGACAACAGTTGGACAAACATTCACAAAGGAATGATCACACCAACAGATTAGACAAGTCATACATCATGGAAGATACTTGACAACAACCACACAGACTTCCACAATCTCTGTAACCAACCACAACAGTAGAGTAACAGTCACCATGAAGATGCTTGACACCAGTTGGACAAGACAACCACAGGGACATATATCTCAAAAACTGTTTTCTTACAACTAATCTTTTATTAATGTCTGATGAGGTCAAGTGAAGACTCAGGCTTCATTTTCTGCCAACAATTTACATCCCAAATATGTTTATATGCAAATTATAGTGACATTATCTATGAAAACCCAAACACCTCACTCATTATCCCCACAGAAACATCAATCTAAATAAACCCTCCTCCTTCACATCTCTACACCATAGGTTATCCTACACCACACTTTAGACTTAAATCCTTTCTTCGACTGTTAATGAGGGAAACACAAGATAAGCTATAAATTGGGGCAAGCATAGGGACGTTCTGTTCCACTGGTCTGTTTAATCCTTTTAGCACCTATGATGGTGTTGGACAGCTCAGGTTACAGTTCTCCCCATGATGATTTTCCAATTCAGGCTATTCCCTGCTGTCACAATCTTGAAAGAAATTTTAAAGCTCTATCTTTTCACTGGTGAGTTCATGAAGTTGACACCTAGGACTGTTCTTTTACTTTTCCAGTAGAGGAAGATCTAAAAAGAAACAATATGTCCTAGCATTCTTCTTTCTGTCTATCTCACCTAAATTTGACTGTTCATGAAGTTGACCCCCAAGACTGTTCTTTTACTTTTCCAGTGGAGGAAGATCTAAAAAGAAACAATATGTCCTAGCTGTCTTTCTTCACAGTCTATCACTCCTAAGATTTCTGATGGACCTGAATCACCACACCAACTTAATTATCACTAATCCATTTTGAGAATTTGCTCTATGTATTAACTTCTGCTCCTTTAGCTTTCAGCCAATATTAATTAAGCTGTGATAGGGTCAGCTCCAAGTGCACCTTTAATGTCCACTCTTAGCCAGTAGTGACATGCTGAAGACCAGGTGATCTCTCCTCTTAAGGTTTCTTCCTGAATTTATCTTGAAGATATAGCCTGAAGATTTTACAAAATTGGAGAGTATCCCTGTCTTAGGCTTTTAAGAAAGACATTTCTTCAGTGCCATCTGTATAGGCCAGAATTAGTGGATTCAGGCTGACCATTTGCAACCTGTTGTTCATTTTGGTCTTTTTGGAGTCTGACTTTTCAGCTGGAGTTGAAGACTAGAGCTCAGGACTTCCCTGGAGTTGTCCTGGTAATTGAAAAGGGCCTCCCCCATCTTCCTCATTCTCTGTTAATAAACAAAGGCACAACATGTGTTTTACATCTATTGAACCATTGTCACAGTTATACAGTACTATCACAGATTCCGAGAGGAATGGGAGGGGAAAAGGAGTGTGATATTCGAACACCCGCCTCTCACTGATGATGAAGTGCAGTTTTATTTGGGGGTTTGGGGTGATATCCTTTCTCCAGGTTCATCCCCAAAACCGTGAAGTCATAGGCACATACTCCTAATCAGAGGCAGCTTCACACAATTATCTTGTAAATTCTCACAATGTGTAGATCACAGGGACCGGTGTACCATGAGAACAGACAGTGTGATTAAGCACCATGAAGTAGGCATTGTATGGCAGAAATCATGCACTAGAATTGCCTTCACATGTGGAATACACATAATGAAAGAAAACATGAATTTTCCCTGACAAATAGCATGAGCCTTCCCATGTATTCATCTGACAGACACTAGGTTCATTTCTACAGTGCAATGCAGTCCTGCAAACATGGATTTGATAAGTGTCTTTACTTTTACAAATATGAGAAGTTAATTATATAATTATCATCTCATTCACTCAAACATTCTCAGCCATTATAAGGGAGAAATTACATGCAGTATATAGCATCACACATTCTGAAACATAACTGCCAAAGGTAACTCTCAAGAGCAATGTACAGTTTGGTTAAGAATGGTCATGATAGGCACTCAACGAATGTTCAGGGCGCACAAAGGTTTTGCCATATGCATTGAGCGTGGTTTACAGTCATAAGCATATGCAAATCATCAAATCAGACAGACATTAGACATGGTAAGAATGCTTCACTGCGGTAGACATGACAGGTTTTGAGCGGCAAAGTTTTAGAGTCACTGTAGTACTGTACACCGAAGTTCTGTCTTCTTTTAACATTTTCTCAAGAAAATACTCGGCCATTCGTCTCTCTCACACTTCATCAGGTTTACACATAACATATTAAATGATTTAGGTACCTGATGTGCAGAGGACCACATCCTAAAGAATGCTTTTGGGCAAATTTTACCACTGCATCTTGAACATGTCCTTACGGGATGGAATCAAGGCTTCGACTGGCGGGCTAATTAATTATGTATTAAGGAGCGTTACCAGCCCAAGGGTTACCCAATCAAATTGAGACCCCACCATTCATCTACCCCCTCTCGATCTGGAATCTACGATTCTATTTTTAGTTAGGGTATCACGACGGCTTACGTGGTTAACTACTGAGTATTGAGAAATGAAAATGGACTGGGGATGCGAACGTCTGAAGACATCATGCTACAATTGTCTTACAAAATCTGCAACTGAAAACTATTACTGTCTTACAAAATCTGCAACTGAAGACTATTACTGTCTTATAAATTCTGTAACTGAAGATTATTACTGTCTTACAAAATCTGCAACTGAAGACTATTACTGTCTTAAAAATTCTGTAACTGAAGACTATTACTGTCTTACAAAATCTGCAACTGAAGAATATTACTGTCTTACAAAATATGCAACTGAAGACTATTGTTGTCTTACAAAATCTGTAACTGAAGGTTATTACTGTCTTACAAAATCTGCAACTGAAGACTATTACTGTCTTATAAATTCTGTAACTGAAGATTATTACTGTCTTGCAAAATCTGCAACTGAAGACTATTACTGTCTTAAAAATTCTGTAACTGAAGACTATTACTGTCTTACAAAATCTGCAACTGAAGACTATTACTGTCTTATAAATTCTGTAACTGAAGACTATTACTGTCTTGCAATACCTGTGACTGAAAGCTATTACTGTCTTATAAATTCTGCAACTGAAGACTATTACTGTCTTATAAATTCTGTAACTGAAGATTATTACTGTCTTACAAAATCTGCAACTGAAGACTATTACTGTCTTAAAAATTATGTAACTGAAGACTATTACTGTCTTACAAAATCTGCAACTGAAGACTATTACTGTCTTATAAATTCTGTAACTGAAGACTATTACTGTCTTACAAAATCTGATACTGAAGACTATTACTGTCTTATAAATTCTGTAACTGAAGACTATTACTGTCTTATAAATTCTGTAACTGAAGACTATTACTGTCTTACAAAATCTGCAACTGAAGACTACTACTGTCATACAATATCTACAACTAAAGACTGTTACTGACGTATAAATTCTGTAACTGAAGACTATTACTGTCTTACATAATCTGCAACTGAAGACTATTACTGTCTTACAAAATCTGCAACTGAAGACTATTACTGTCTTATAAATTCTATAACTGAAGACTATTAATGTCTTACAAAATCTGCAACTGAAGACAATTACTGTCTTATAAAATCTGCAACTGAAGACTATTACTGTCTTATAAATTCTGTAATTGAAGACTATTACTGTCTTATAAATTCTGTAACTGAAGACTATTACTGTCTTACAAAATTTGCAACTGAAGGCTATTACTGTCTTACAAAATCTGCAACTGAAGGCTATTACTGTCTTACAAAATCTGCATCTGAAGACTATTACTGTCTTATATATTCTGTAACTGAAGACTATCACTGTCTTATAAATTCTGCAACTGAAGACTATTACTGTCTTATAAATTCTGTAACTGAAGACTATTACTGTCTTACAAAATCTGCAACTGAAGACTATTACTGTCTTATAAAATCTGCAACTGAAGACTATTACTGTCTTATAAATTCTGTAACTGAAGGTTATTACTGTCTTACAAAATCTGCAACTGAAGACTATTACTGTCTTACAAAATCTGCAACTGAAGACTATTACTGTCTTATAAATTCTGTAACTGAAGGTTATTACTGTCTTACAAAATCTGCAACTGAAGACTATTACTGTCTTATAAATTCTGTAACTGAAGATTATTACTGTCTTACAAAATCTGCAACTGAAGACTATTACTGTCTTAAAAATTCTGTAACTGAAGACTATTACTGTCTTACAAAATCTGCAACTGAAGACTATTACTGTCTTATAAATTCTGTAACTGAAGACTATTACTGTCTTGCAATACCTGTGACTGAAAGCTATTACTGTCTTATAAATTCTGCAACTGAAGACTATTACTGTCTTATAAATTCTGTAACTGAAGACTATTACTGTCTTACAAAATCTGCAACTGAAGACTATTACTGTCTTACAAAATCTGCAACTGAAGACTATTACTGTCTTGTAAATTCTGTAACTGAAGACTATTACTGTCTTACAAAATCTGCAACTGAAGAATATTACTGTCTTACAAAATATGCAACTGAAGACTATTATTGTCTTACAAAATCTGCAACTGAAAACTATTACTGTCTTACAAAATCTGCAACTGAAGACTATTACTGTCTTACAAAATCTGCAACTGAAGACTATAGCTGTCTTACAAAATCTGTAACTGAAGACTATTACTGTCTTACAAAATCTGCAACTGAAGACTATTACTGTCTTACAAAATCTGCAACTGAAGACTATTACTGTCTTATAAATTCTGTAACTGAAGACTATTACTGTCTTACAAATTCTGTAACTGAAGACTATTACTGTCTTACAAAATCTGCAACTGAAGACTATTACTGTCCTGAAAAACCTGCGGCTGGAAATAATTAGTCATTACTAAATGAGTCCAGGGCACTTAAGGATTATGCAGAGATAAAACTCCGATGGCAGATTTTAAAAACTGACTTTGGCTTCCAGATTGACCTTAAATAGGCACCAGGAGATGCCTTTGGAGGTGAAGGCTGCTGGCGTGGGTTCACCACATCAGCCCTTGAGTGCTGGTTGGGCTACACAGATATGGGTGTCGCTACCACGTGTCCAATATACCTTACAGCTTGTAAGAGTTCCTTTACTTACAGGTTGTCTCCGTGGCGAAGCGGTTAAATCGCCTGCTTTGTGTTAGTACAGTCTTGCGTTTGTTTAACGCCCGTTTGAAAAGCGTATTTACAACCGAGAAGAATGTGCTGGGGGAAGGCGTTACGCGTAAAAGGAAGACAACGCAGCATGTGGTTGAATAGCACAACGAAATGAATGGGAAGACGCCTGGTTGAGTGAGCGCTGTGAGGATACAGCGTAGACAATAATGTTGGAGGCCCATTGCGACCATACTTGCTGGCACCATGTGATGATGATGATGATGATGACGACGACGATGATGATGATGATGATGATGATGATGATGATGATAGTGATGATGATGGTGGTGATGATGATGATGGATGATGATGATGATGATGATGATGATGATGATGATGATGATGGACAATAATGTTGGAGGCCCATTGCGACCAAACTTCATTGAGGTGCTGGCACCATGTGATGATGGTGATGGTGAAGATGATGATGATGATGATGATGATGATGATGATGATGATGATGATGATGATGATGATGATGATGATAATGAGCAGTAAAAAAGTAAAAACACACACAGAAGACAAATACAGAGATGACTAATATTGGGAGGACATGGACGGAGCCACAGGAGGTAGCAACAAAGATAGGATGACTTGTGAGTTGGATTAAAATGGGAGGAGGGATAAATGGCAGAGGAAGAAGTAGAAGACAGAAGAATCTTGGTTCAAGCCTGTATAAGGAAATTAAAAGTGGGAAAATTAAGAAAACAATACGTGATTCTTTTTTGTCATTGTCTTGTGAACTGATTAGCTTTAACTGAGACAAATAAATCTGTTCTGTTCTTCATCTTCAGGTGATCATAGACATTTTATCAAGGTAGGTGTCTGAGAGTGAGACATGATAATTGTCACCTGAGAATGAGACACAATTCTCTAAGGATGAAGTATACAGACAGCAAGAGAGTGAGGATTCTGTGTGTGGTGGTGGCGGCGGGGGTGGTAGTTAGATATGTAGTGAGATTAAGGATGTGTGTGTGTGCGGGCGCGCGTGTAGTAGTTAGACATCAGGTTTGAGAGTAAGGATGCGCGTGGTAGTTAGACATCAGTTGTGAAAGTAAGGATGTGTGTGGAAGTTAGACATCAGGTGTGAGAGTAAGGATATGTGTGGTAGTTAGACATCAGGTGTGAGAGTCAGGATGTATGTGTGTGGTAGTTAGACATCAGGTGTGAGAGTAAGGATATATGTGTGTGGTAGTTAGACAGGTGTGAGAGTAAGGATGTGTGTGGTAGTTAGACATCAGGTGTGAGAGTCAGGATGTATGTGTGTGGTAGTTAGACATCAGGTGTGAGAGTCAGGATGTGTGTGTGTGGTAGTTAGACATCAGGTGTGAGAGTAAGGATGTGTGTGGTAGTTAGACATAAGGTGTGAGACTAAGGATGTATGTGTGTGGTAGTTAGACATCAGGTGTGAGAGTAAGGATATGTGTGGTAGTTAGACATCAGGTGTGAGAGTAAGGATGTGTGTGGTAGTTAGACATCAGGTATGAGAGTCAGGATGTATGTGTGTGGTAGTTAGACATCAGATGTGAGAGTAAGGATGTGTGTGTGTGGTAGTTAGACATCAGTTGTGAGAGTAAGGATGTGTGTGGTAGTTAGACATCAGGTGTGAGAGTAAGGATATGTGTGTGTGATAGTTAGACATCAGGTGTGAGAGTAAGGATGTGTGTGTGTGTGGTAGTTAGACATCAGGTGTGAGAGTAAGGATGTGTGTGTGTGGTAGTTAGACATCATATGTGAGATTAACGATGTATGTGTGTGGTAGTTAGACATCAGGTGTGAGAGTAAGGATGTGTGTGGTAGTTAGACATCAGGTGTGAGAGTAAGGATGTATGTGTGTGGTAGTTAGACATCAGGTGTGAGAGTAAGGATATGTGTGGTAGTTAGACATCAGGTGTGAGAGTAAGGATGTGTGTGTGTGGTAGTTAGACATCAGGTGTGAGAGTAAGGATATGTGTGGTAGTTAGACATCAGGTGTGAGAGTAAGGATATGTGTGGTAGTTAGACATCAGGTGTGAGAGTAAGGATGTGTGTGATAGTTAAATATGCAGTGAGAGAGAAGGGATCTGTATGTGTGGTAGTTAGACATCAGGTGTGAGAGTAAGGATGTGTGTGTGTGGTAGTTAGACATCAGGTGTGAGAGTAAGGATGTATGTGTGTGGTAGTTAGACATCAGGTGTGAGAGTCAGGATGTATGTGTGTGGTAGTTAGACATCAGGTGTGAGAGTAAGGATGTATGTGTGTGGTAGTTAGACATCAGGTGTGAGGGTAAGGATGTATGTGAGTGGTAGTTAGACATCAGGTGTGAGAGTAAGGATGTATGTGTGTGGTAGTTAGACATCAGGTGTGAGAGTAAGGATGTATGTGTGTGGTAGTTAGACATCAGGTGTGAGAGTCAGGATGTATGTGTGTGGTAGTTAGACATCAGGTGTGAGAGTAAGGATGTATGTGTGTGGTAGTTAGACATAAGGTGTGAGAGTAAGGATGTATGTGTGTGGTAGTTAGACATCAGGTGTGAGAGTCAGGATGTATGTGTGTGGTAGTTAGACATCAGGTGTGAGAGTAAGGATGTATGTGTGTGGTAGTTAGACATCAGGTGTGAGAGTCAGGATGTATGTGTGTGGTAGTTAGACATCAGGTGTGAGAGTAAGGATGTATGTGTGTGGTAGTTAGACATCAGGTGTGAGAGTAAGGATGTATGTGTGTGGTAGTTAGACATCAGGTGTGAGAGTCAGGATGTATGTGTGTGGTAGTTAGACATCAGGTGTGAGAGTAAGGATGTATGTGTGTGGTAGTTAGACATCAGGTGTGAGAGTCAGGATGTATGTGTGTGGTAGTTAGACATCAGGTGTGAGAGTAAGGATGTATGTGTGTGGTAGTTAGACATCAGGTGTGAGAGTAAGGATGTATGTGTGTGGTAGTTAGACATCAGGTGTGAGAGTCAGGATGTATGTGTGTGGTAGTTAGAGAGCAGGATTGAATGTCTAGTTGGTCGTGCGTCGAAGTACACTTGTTCTTGCAGCGAGGCGCTGTCGTCATTTGGAGGCGACAGGTTCGATCCCGGTCGGTAACTAGTATAGCTTGCAAATTTTATGTTGTCTAGTGCGTCTTCTAATCTCTATTTCCTTCTTCTTCTTCTGCTGTGAGCGCCAAATAATACTGTGTGTGTTTATTTGTTTAATCGTCTTAGATATATAGTGTGAGAATAAGGAAGTGTGTGTGTATATATTAGTTAGTTAAATAGTTAATTAGTCGACAGATCATCCTCATTGCACATCGAATATTCAGTCCATAAGTGCCCGGATCCCCTCCTCAGCAAATCCTGCAGCGTGTAGCGGCTAACGACACCGTTTCTGTGCTGGTTTATCAATCTTCTTTGGCTTCCTGCGTAGTGTTCTTGTTTGGCCACACCTCTTTTAATTTGCTGTTCTCGCAGTCTGACCATGGATGTAGATTCGCAGTCATCGCTTGGTTCTCGCAAAAGTCTTACTTCTCGTAGCGCATCTCGTAGCGTAGTGTGTGTTGTGGTCGCTAGACATACATTGTGAGAGTACAGATGTGTGTGGTAGCTAAACATACAGTGTGAGAGTACAGATGTGTGTGGTAGCTATACATACAGTGTGAGAGTACAGATGTGTGTGGTAGCTATACATACAGTGTGAGAGTACAGATGTATGTGGTAGCTATACATACAATGTGAGAGTACACGTGTGTGGTAGCTATACATACAGTGTGAGAGTACACATTTGTGTGGTAGCTATACATACAGTGTGAGAGTTTAGTTTAGTCGTTGGATCAACATCACGGCACACGGTTTATCCCATAAGTGCTCAGTTTTCCTCCTAACTCAAACCTGAGTCTGGAGAAACTCAGCTCAATGCACGAACTCCGTTGCATCGGCGAGGATCCTGAAATACTTTGGGTAGATTTTTAACTGGAAATTTTGCCCGGGCAGCGCCGTTAGGCTACTCTTTTTCGATTTCCAAATGCCAAGGGATTTTTTACCTGCGCAACAATGCACACGGGCGTCCGATCTCACTACCCAGAGACCAGGGGAAATTTCATTACTGGAAGTCCAGGTGGATTCTTTAAATAAATCCCGGTCCTCACCGGGGCCTGAACCCGGGACCTCCAGCACTCGAGGCGGACACCATACCTCGAGACCACTCAGCCCCCCTGTGTGAGAGTACACATGTGTATGATAGCTAGACATACAGTGTAGAGTACAGATGTGCGTGATAGCTATACATACAGTGTGAGAGTACAGATGTGTGTGGTAGCTATACATACAGTGTGAGAGTACAGAATGTGTGTGGTAGCTATACATACAGTGTGAGAGTACAGATGTGTGTGTGGTCGCTAGACATACAATGTGAGATCAAAGTAAGAGTAGTACACACATCTGAAGAGAGAGAGAGAGAGAGAGAGAGAGAGAGAGAGAGAGAGAGAGAGAGAGAGAGAGAGAGAGAGAGAGAGAGAGAGAGAGAGAGAGATTATTTGTCTGGTAGTTAAGTATACAGTGAGAGCGTAAAGTATACAGACAGCGAGGGTAACAATGTGCGTCATAGTTAGACATACAGTGTGGGTGTAAAAAGATAGTTGCATATCCTTTACAGGACGTCGCAGTCACCCACATAATTGTGTTTGCTGTTTGTGGTTTCTTGGCAAGTTTACGTTCAGTAGTTTGCCATTGATTTCTGGACGACCGTTACTCATACCTTTGTATGAAAACCAGTGCAAGACGACCTGCTTTCAAATTTCCTGTGTGTTTCGAATGCGAGATTGCGAATTGCCTTCGTAACCTCTTTGCCACAACACCACACGATGCTCAGAATGTGGCTGCAAGCAAACTTAAATGTGACAATTTTAATTATGAGACAGCGTGGCTGTGAACAACTAAAGATCAGTTCGTTGTATCGTCGAAACCTTCAATGATGTTGATTATTTCGGAAAACTTGCATGACCGTGTAAGGTTTAACCAATCATATTGTTGATTCCAAATATCTCATTATAGGCCCCAGTGCTGCAGTCATGTGAAGACTTTGACACCATCAGTCTGTCAGACTTCTTTGAACCAGACTCTGAGAAGTTCAGAACTGTTGACTTATGTCGTGCAGAAAGTATTGAGAAGCGCAGCACTGTTGACTTGTGTCTTACAGAGAGTGCTGAACAAGTCGGCGCGGTTGACGTGTGCCATACAGAAAGTGCTGAAAAAGGCAACGCGGTTGACTTGTGTCTTACAGAGAGTGGCGAAAAGGCCAGCGCAGTTGACTGTTCTTGTGCAGACAACATTGATGACAAGGTGAGCAGTGGTAACCGTTGCAGTACAGACCAGGTGACGACGCCTAGTGCTGTTGATTCCAGTAATGCGGAAAACATTGAGAAACTTGATAAAGTTGACAACTATAAAGCAGAAAACATTGATAAGCTCAGCACAGTTGTTGACTGTAAAGTAAATAATGTTGGGAAGGTCAACACAGCTATCGCTAGTACAGAAAGCAAAAAGAAGCACAAGGTATTTGAGTATTATAATGTCAAAAGAACCGGGAAAAAACCAGCTTCGGGCGGTAGCGATCAGTCAAACCCTGAAGACAAGGACATGTACAGCACCCGGTCATCGTAAGACATACCAGAATTGTAAGAAGGTGATCATTTGTGCTTCATCTTGAACAATAAGAATGTATTTGTTTGGTTAATTATTTCTTTTTCTGAGCTACATATCTACACGTTTTCTTTTAACTATTTTACTTTTGCTAAAGGCGAAACTTGCCTCATTATCTCATTATTCGGTCTGTCGTTGTGTTATTTTTGTCAACACAGACCACATGTGGTTTCAGCACATTTTTTATTCTGTAGGCAGTTTAAATTCTAGGAATTCTTGTGTTCCATTTTATAAACATTTGTTACATATATTGTTTTCTTTAAATCATGAACAGTTGGGTGTGATTATATTTTACTTAAATGATAAATTATAAAAGGTGTGAATGTGTTTTCTTTCAATGATGAATTATATTAGGTGTGAATGTTTTCCTTAAATGATTAACTATATAAGGTGTGGGTGTGTATAGCTGAAAAAACAAACTATGTTGGATGTGAATGTGTTTTGGATGTGAATGTGTTTTCTTTTCAATTAGAAACTATATTAGCTGTGAATGTGTTTTTCTTAACTGATAAATTATATTGTGCACGAATGTGGTAGCTTTATGGGATAAACTATATTGAATGTGAATGTGTTTTACTTAAATGATACACTATATAGAATGTGAATGTGTTTTACATTAGTTTAGTCTTAGTTTAGTCGATGGGCCAACATCACGGCACACGGGTGTAACACATAAGTGCTCCGTTCTCCTCCTAACTCAAGCCTGAGTCTGGAGAAACTCAGCTCAGTGCACGAACTCCGTAGCACCGGCGAGGATCCTGAAATACGTTGGGTAGATTTTTAACTTGAAATTTTGCCCGGGCAGCGCCGTTAGGCTGCTCTTCTTCGATTGCCAACTGCTAAGTTGGATTTATTTACGTGCGCAACAATACACACGGGCGTCCGATCTCACTACCCAGGGGAAATTTTTATTAGAGGTTCACATGAAAAAAGATCCCGGTCCTCACCAGAGCTTGAACCCGGGACCTCCAGCACTCGAGGCGAACACCATACCTCAAGACCACGCAGCGCCCGTGTTTTACATACATTTTTATCATTTATCATCATTGGTGTTTTACATAAATGATAAACTATGTAGGTTGAGTGTTCTCCTTAAATGATCAACTGTGTAGGGTGTGAATATGGCTTACTTAAATGATAATCTATGTTGCGTGAACATGTTTTCTATAAATTATAAACTACGGCAGTTAAAAGTAATTATATTATTCTGTGTCCTATCTGGTATATTATTATCAGGTTTTCTCAGTGTGCGTCTTATCTGGTATATTATTATCAGGTTTTCTCAACGCGTGTCCTATCTGGTATATTATTATCAGGTGTTCTCAGTATGTGTCCTATCTGGTATATTATTATCAGGTTCTCTCATTGTGTATCCTTCTGGTATATCATTATCAAGTTTTCTCAGTGTGTCCTATCTGGTATATTATTATCAGGTTTTCTCAGTGTGTGTCCTGCCTGGTATATTATTGTCAAGTTTTCTCAGTGTGTCCTATCTGGTGTATTATTATCAGGTTTCCTCAGTGTGTGTCCTCTCTGGTATATTATTATCAGGTTTTCTGAGCGTGTGTCCTATCTGGTATATTATTATCAGGCTTTCTCAGTGTATGTCCTTTCTGGTATATTATTATCAGGTTTTCTCAGAGTGTGTCCTATCTGGTATATTATTATCAGGTTTTCTCGGTGTGTGTCCTCTCTGGTATATTATTATCAGGTTTTCTCAACGTGTGTCCTATCTGGTATATTATTATCAGGTTTTTTCGGTGTGCGTATTATCTGGTATATTATTATCAGGTTTTCTCGGTGTGTGTCCTCTCTGGTATATTATTATCAGGTTTTCTCGGTGTGTGTCCTATCTGGTATATTATTATCAGGTTTTCTCAACGTGTGTCCTATCTGGTATATTATTATCAGGTTTTCTCGGTGTGCGTCTTATCTGGTATATTATTATCAGGTTTTCTCGGTGTGTGTCCTCTCTGGTATGGTATATTATTATCAGGTTTTCTCAGTGTGTCCTATCTGGTATATTATTATCAGGTTTTCTCGGTGTGTGTCCTATCTGGTATATTATTATCAGGTTTTCTCGGTGTGTGTCCTCTCTGGTATATTATTATCAGGTTTTCTCAGTGTGTCCTATCTGGTATATTATTATCAGGTTTTCTCGGTGTGTGTCCTCTCTGGTATATTATTATCAGGTTTTCTCGGTGTGTGTCCTCTCTGGTATATTATTATCAGGTTTTCTCAGTGTGTCCTATCTGGTATATTATTATCAGGTTTTCTCAGAGTGTGTCCTATCTGGTATATTATTATCAGGTTTTCTCGGTGTGTGTCCTCTATGGTATATTATTATCAGGTTTTCTCAGTGTGTCCTATCTTGTATATTATCATCAGGTGTTCTCAGTGTGTGTCCTATCTGGTATATTATTATCAGGTCTTCTCAGTGTGTCCTACCTGCTGCCAACATCTTTTCCTCATCACTTGACTCTCTGAAACCTGTCTAATTCTCCCCCTAAGCTCTCTAAGATTCAAATCATCAAGCTGCTGTCAGAACCCATTGAATCCTATTGCTGGTGATAGTTGCCTTCATAATCAAGCCTTTAGAGACGTTAATAAAGATTGCAAAAGGCGTCTTTTTTTCCGCTCGCTCGCTTTGAAGTCAAGTGTAGTCCATACACTATGTAGTAGTAGTGACTGGCTGGATTTTGCGTGTGGATTAGATTTCCCTATTAACAGTGTCCCTCGCCAACAGGCGAACCCACTCCGACTTCAGAGGTACTTGTAATTTACGTCCCCAAGTCAAGGACGACAGGTCGTCATTTTAGTCCAACTGTCCGGTGTAAGGGTTGAACCGCTTTCGGCATCAGCATACTGGATGTTTAAGAACACGCGTTTTTATCAATTCGATCTTGCGGACCTGCTATTCTGATTTCAAATCTATTTGTTAATTTTTGTCTCATGATGAACTGCATTCTATGTCTTCGTGTGTTGCCCTTATTAAGTAAATTTGCTGTGGGGTCCCATATTGCCTTATCAGTTTCAAAAGGGATTTTCTATCAAAGCTGCCAAAGGTCATTTTATAGCCCACAAACCCAATACAAAGTGGCAAGTTCAGTTCAACGCTTTACTCTGTTACTGTGCATAATGTGGGCCAATTCAGGATCTGTTTGATCGAAAGCCTTTCTGAACATCCCTTATTTGTTAGTGAATGGCATCTCATTCATCTCTTATTCTCTCTAGAATGATCCTGCATAATATTTTTCCAGGAATTATTCGATAAATTCTCACTTTTGCAGGTAGCTTCATCAGATTGCCTTCTCTTGCTGATATTTCTTCAATCTCCCAGACTGTGCTAAATAATTTGTGCATTAATTCAGTTGAGGTCTTTATATAGACTTAAAAGGCTCTTGCTGGGTTACCTTCTGTACCAGCAGATTTCCCAACCTTTAGAAGTTTCAGTTTTTCTAATTTCTTCTTTAGATGCTTTCTTACAGTTGATATCTACCTCCACTTCTGTCGCCTAGATATCTTGGGTGTCTTGTAAGACTGGTCTATTCAGATGTTCCTCAAAGTATTCAGCCCATTTACTCATTTGAACTTTAAAGCTCAGCCAGTAATTGCATTAATTAAATTCAGGGCAATCTGAAGATTATGGTCTAATCTGTGATGTCTGAAATTGCTGCTATTTGTTCACATGTGTTGTGTTATATGATTAAAATATTAACAAATTAGACGCTCGTTTTTCATTTTTTAATAGTGTGTCTTGTTGCAGCATGTTTTATCCCCAGAGAATCATTACAATAAATAATTATAAACAAATTATCTGTGAGAGTTACCAGCTGTTATATTGCAGCATACATCAGAGCTTCGGTAGCGTAGTGGCTAGACGCTCACCTGCTGGTCATGGGTTCAATCCTCATCGGGGCGGGTTCGGATTTTTAAAATTGACCTAAGCTACCAGTTTGACCTGGCATAAAATGGGTACCAAGAAATGTCTAGAGTAAGTAAAGGCGCCCGCACCACCCAATGTAAAGCTGTGGGTTTAGCCCCACATGCCCACAGCGTCAATGGGCAAGTAAAAGGTCATCTACTTACGCAAGGATGAGGATTCTCAGTGGAGTGAGTAGCAGACAGGGTGAACAGATAGAGCAGTGGTTCTCAACCGGTGGGGAATTCCTCCCCATGGGGTATTTTAGGGTTTCCAGGGGAGGAATTAAGATTATTTCAAGATCGCATTAATACAAGAGCCAGTTACTTGATAGTGTTTTCCCCTCTAAAGTTTACGGTTCTGTACTTCTCGTCCTAATGAAATTCGTTTTATAACGTAAGTAGACCCGCAAATCACGTTTTATGTAGATGTCTAGACTTGTTCTAGTATGTGTTATTAAATTTAGCTACAATTTTTATGTATAGTGTGTAAAAAAAAGGGGGGGGGGGGGGGCGAGGGAATTTATAGAGAGGAAATTCGAAAGGGGGTAATGACGATCTGAACATATGGTAAAAGGGAGGAGGGGGGGGGGCATGGGCCAAAAAAAGTTGAGAACCACTGAGATAGAGAGAGTATGTCACTATCTCCAGTGTCGGAATGGCGGTTTAAGTCAAATCACTGCAGCATTAAACTGGCGATGAGTCAAGCACTCAGGGTATTTCCGTATGAGCTCCGTCCTCATCTCCGACAACCAGCAAGCACTTGCAATATTAATGTACCATCTGCAATCTGATTATGTGTCCGTCGGGCTTTTTCCTTCGTCGCTCAGATCCTCTGGTCATTCTCTATAGTTATAATTTATTTCGTCTTTCCCGCTATGAACTGACGATTTGAAACCACAATAAACAGGGTACTTATGGCTGAGTGCCAGTTTGTACTTCTTGCCACTGTAGCTTCTCTACCTACGCTACAAGGTACTATAGGCAGTAAAATGACAGTTAAGTCAACTCCAGGTGGATCTTCTAGGCAATTTTACGTGCAGTAGTTTGCCATTGCTTTCTGAATGAGAAATTGACATTTAATTCAAATATAATGTCAGTGTACTAAACAAGCTGAACCTCGCATAAATGCCTTTGAATATAAATGTTATGGACGGGTTCTAAGAATATTCTGGATACAGAAATTAACAAATGCATCCATAAGACAAGATTTAAATATGAAGAAGGTTGGCTACTGAAGACCATAAAACGAAAACTGAAATATTTTGGTCACTTGAAACGACATGAAAGTTTGGAGAGAACAATAATGGAGAGGTATATGCCCCGGGAAGGGGAAGGCCAAAGAGAAGATGGGTGTAGGATGTGGCAGATGAACTCCAGATGGGTGTATCGGACGCGGGACATCTTGCTCATAACTCAGAAGTTTTCCGGAAGGTTGTCACCGGAGCAAGGTTCTGCAAAGGACATGCTATTGAATGAACGCCATACCTGGCCATCAGCGTACCAGAAGTTAGAGAGAGAGCGCTCTTATCCTTTTGGCCACATCAACTTCTGCACACACTATCTATCATCATCATGTACTTGGCCAGCTTGCGTGGGTCATTCATGTCTCTCCACAGATCTCGGTCTTTCGTGTTCTGGGTCAACTCTGCTGATGATATTCCTCCATGCCACTGTCTCAATCCATCCAGCATCATTTCTCTTGGTCTGCCTATTTTTCATTGATCTTTCCCGTTGTCACGATGTGCCCCAATGCCATTCTTCTCATCACATGACCAAAGAAATATGTTTGGCTCTTTCTTATTGTTGTATATAATTTGCAGCAAACAGGGTGGCGTGGCGGTGCATGCACTCCAGACAATGTATCGATTGTGTGGTACTCACTGGATAACTGAATTGTGAAGGCAGATTCCGCATGTATCACATTGAATGGACGTCCCATCAGTAGAGATAGTATAGTTAAATACTTGGAAATCACCTTTAACAGATGTATGTCTTTTAAGGATCATGGAGGCTTTGGAGGTCAAGGCAGGAAGGGGACTAAATGCATTGAGGACGGTTGCAGCAACTGGGGTATAGCAGAGGATGCTTTATGCGCTCTTTCAGCACATAATAATTTCAGTCATTGAGTATGGTGTGGGGCTGCTGATAGTATCAAAGAGCCAGCTGTGCGCATACAGACAGAATGCGGCCATGCGAGTGATCCTGAGGTGCACAAAGAACACAACAATTATATGCATGAGGCATAACCTTGCACTACCAACAATTGCGGACAGGCACAGGATTCTTCAAGCTATATGGTATCTTTGAGTCGGTGCAGACAGAAATAACCCCCTGCACGAAGCCATCGATATGGTCAACGGTCATAGACAGAAGAGGCAGGGCCTGGATGGCACCGGCAGAAATATCCCCCAGCCAGGTATGTGAAATAGACAACATCAATCGTGGAAAAGAGTGGGTTAAGGTACCGGAAGACTTGTCGGACTGGCACAATGTAATAGTAACACTGGGTCGTGAGTGCAGAGAATGGGCGGCGGGCCGCACAGAGTTTGAGATGCAACTGATTCAGGGCAACAAACATCAAGGCGAATTAGTGACCTACACAGTGGTCAGAAACAGATGTAGTGGCTGGCGTTTCATTGCCAAGGCTAATAGACGATGCTTGAAAAAGGAGAGTCTGGCATATGAGAATACAATTTCCAGCATGAAATGGAAGTGGAAGCAGCAACAGAAGCCTTCCGATGGTTGGGTGAGACCGCTGCAACACACATTGTATTCATTACGGAATCACGGAGTATGTTGAGTAATGTGAGAAAGGAATGCTTCGTGTAGAATGGCTTGCTCGCTCCAGAGGTCACAGATTTTGAGAATTGTGTTGATTTTATACACTGTTCATGCGAGGGAATGAACCTCTCGGTGGTAAATTACCTATGGACAAAAGGGAGGTACTCGGGCGCCTGTGGGACCAGGTGGAGAAACAGATGGAATACAGAATGATATAGCTGGGTATCGACAGGGGCTCTGGACGAATCTCAAAACAGAGGGAAGACCAGGAGAACTTTCACTCAGATGGCAGCTGAAACCATTAGTAGTGACTCTTCGATGGTTTTTGAACGAGAGGACGGAGAGAATGTGGGAAAATCCTGGGCGCACTGGTGTCATTTCTAAGCTCAACTCAACTCTGTATACTGTATATTGTTTTAGTTTCAATAGCCTGTTTCATGTAATCATTGTTAGTGTAGGGGAACATAACATGAAAATTAGCACAAGCAAAACAGAGGTAATGACTATAACTAAAGAAGAAAACACAACAACAATTCACCTAAACGAACATCCCTTGAAAGAAGTAAAGATTTTCAAGTGCCTAGGGAGTATAATATCATCAAATGACAGATCAGAAGACGAGATCTAAAATAGATGCAATAAGGCAAATGCTCTGGCAGTCCAAGGAATTCGCAACATTCATATCAGGAACCACATCTCTGTTGCTTTTAAGTTCTTTCTAATTTGTTCATTTACATTCCAAGATTCACTGTCATACAGCAAAACAGGTTCTATGTAGCATTTTAGCATTCTCTTTCTTACATTCAATGATAGTGGCTTATTGCATAAGATACTTTTCTGAAATGCAGTGTTTGCCTGACCTGTTATGTTCTTAATCTCTGTTGTGCATTTTCCATTTGATGTTATAATTGTCCCTAGGTATTTAAAATTCTCCACTTTGCATTTTCCTTTCTATTGTTATTTCACATGTTGGTGTCATTTTTGTCTTTGACATAACCATTGTTACTGTTTTCTTGATAGTCAAGGAGAATACTTTTATTGTACTCTGTTACTGCGTACAATGTCCAACAATTTGTGCAGGTCTTTTGCATTTTCCACCATCAATACTGTATCAGTTGAGGGGATACATAGAGCCTGTTCTTTTGTATGGATGTGAAACTTGGACAATGAGCAGTCAAGCTGAAATGCATCTGATGGCTGCAGAAATGTGGTTTCTGAGGAAAATGCAAAGAATACCATGGACAGACAGAAAAACCAATGACCAAGTACTACAGGAGACAAATGAACATCGTAAACTGATTAGAGAAATTAGACGTAGACAGTCAACATTTTTTGGACATGTTATGAGAAGAAATGGATTGGAGAACTTAGTGACAACTGGCAAGATCGAAGGGAACAGACCAAGAGGAAGACCGAGAGGAAAATACCTGGATGGCTTGGCCACATGGCATGGACGAGACAGGAACACTGAGCTGATCCACGACACTGGTGATCGAGTGAAATGGCGAGTCATGACCGCCCACGCTTTCCGGCATGGCACATGATTGATTGATTGATACTGTATCATGTGCATAGCGTAGATTGTTTACATATAACCTCATAGCTATATTTGTTCCTAATTGCCCATTTTATTTGCAACTACTCGTTCCCAGTAAATATTCTTTATTATTCTGAGATTTTCCCATCAGTGTTATCTTCCAACATTTTAATCAATTCATCGTTTTACTGTGTCAAATGCCTTGGTATAATCTATAAAGCACAAATATATCTGTCTGTGTCTCTACTGATCTTTCTATTAGTATTCGTTACGTGTATGTTGTATTGTTTGTACCCTTTCCCTTCATAAATCCATGCTGTTCTTCATCAATTTCCATTTTTATTTTATTTCTTGTTCTTCTCATTTTAATTCTGAGAAGAAGCGCACTGATATGTTTATGAGATTCCATCCATCAGTGTGCCATGCCGATAAGCGTGGGCGGTCATGTCTTGCCATCTCACTCGATCGCCAGAGTCGTGGATCAGCTCCGTGTTTCTGTCTCGACCGTGCCATGTGACCAAGTCATTCAGGTATTTACTTCTATGTCTTCCCCTTGGTCTCTTCCCTTCGATCTTGCCAGTTGTCATCAAGTTCTCCAATTCATTTTTTCTCATATGCCCAAAATTTTTGGACTACGTCTAATGACTCTAATCAGTTTACGATCTTCATTTGTTTATTGAAGGACTTGTTCATTGGTTTTTCTGTCTGTCCATGGTATTCTGTGCTTTTCCTCAGAAACCACATTTCCACAGCCATCAGATGTTTTAATCTTGTCTGCTTATGAGATTAACTGTACGAAAATCTTCGCATATAATTCCTCCTAGTCTTCTTGGTATAGCTATAAATACAGATGGCCACGGACCTCAGCAATAACCACAGCTGAAGAGGCAGGTTTAACGAGGCCGAATTTGGAATTTTTGTTTTGAAAATTGGAATTGGAATTACTTGGTAAATATCCACTGCTGTAAATATCACTCAACATTTTGGTTAATATTTCTACACCAAATTTTCTTCCAGTGCTTCTAATTCGTCCATTGTGATTCTTCTTCTTCGTTCATTCAGACTTTTTTTCCGGATGTGATTGCGTTGTGCCTGTTTACAGTAAAGCTGCGTTCTTGCGCCGTTAGGCCGACACATCCGACTTCTGCAAGCATTTGTTGACCGGGTTAACCATCCCGGGGGTCCATTGTGACTCCATATGGCCTGGCTGTTTATCCTCCTTTCATATGTTTGATAGCGCCAGTGACTATTCTTTTACAATAGGTGGACCTTCTAAGTTGCCTTTTTCTGTTAATTCTTTCCTTTCTCCGTCATATAACTTTATTATAATATCATTTAACCACTTCTTTATAGCACTTTCTTAAAATATCTTTCCTATTTTTGATTTCAAAGACCATGTGTTTACTCTTATTTTTCTTCCAGTGATCTCACTGTTTTGTCGGTGAATATTTTTGTATTTTTAATTGAATTTAATTAAATTTATGTGCACTGCTAATCTAACAAACTTTCTTTTGCCTTTACAAATTTATCTCTTATATCTTTATTTATCTTATCACATTCTTGCATGTAATTTTTACTTTTCTTTTGTCGATCAACTTTAAGATTTCTTCAGACAATCTTTTTCTTAGCTTTTTGTCTTCTCTCCAGTAATATTTCTTTACTTGTTTGATTAATGGAGTCATTTAGCATTTCATCATCATCATCAAGTGCCGTGCCGGCTGGCGTAGGCGTTCATGGCTCTCCATAGATCTCGGTCTTTGGTTTTCTGGATCAACTCTGCTGCTGATATTCCTCCATGCCACCGTCTCAATTCATCCAGCATCATTTCTCTTGGTCTGCCTCTGCCTCTCTTCCCAGTTGTTACGATGTTCTCCAATGCCTCTCTTATCACGTGACCGAAGAAAGATGTCTGTCTCTGTCTTATTGTTGTATATAATGTTCTAGTTTCATTAGCCTGTTTCAGGCAGTCGTCGTTAGTTACTCTGGCAGTCCAAGGAATTCGCAACATTCGTCTTAGGAACCACATCTCTGTTGCTTCTAATTTCTTCTTAATTTGTTCATTTACATTCCAAGATTCACTGCCATACAGCAAAACTGGTTCTACATAGCATTTCAGCACTCTCTTTCTTACATTCAGTGATAGTGTCTTATTGCATAAGATACTCTTCATTTTCTGAAATGCGGCTTTTTGCCTGCCCTATTCTGCTCCTAATCTCTGTTGTACATCTTCCATCTGATGTTATAAATGCCCCTAGGTATCTAAAACTATCCACTTGGTTAAGGATTTTTCCTTCTATTTCTATGTCACATTTTGGTGTCACCATTTTCTTTGATATTACCATTGTTACTGTTTTCTTGATATTCAAAGAGAGTCCTTTCCTTGCGCTCTCTGTTACTACAACGTCTAATAATTGTTGTAGGTCTGTTGAATTATCCGCCACCAATACTGTGTCATCTGCATAGCGTATATTATTTATATTATAACCTCCAACTAGCATTCCTGGCATCTCTTTGATTTCTCTCATTATTACTTCGCTATACAGGGAGAAAAGATCTGGTGACAAGACACACCCTTGTCGTACTCCTAGCTTTATCTGTTCGTAACTACCCTCTTTATTTCCCATTCTAATTGCTGCTACTTGGTTCCAGTAAACATTCTTTATTATTCTTAAATCTTTCCCATCAATGTTGATATCGTCCAACAGTCATGAATAATCAGTTCATCATATTTTACTTTATCAAATGCCTTAGTATAATCTATGAAGCACACATATATGTCTGTTTCTCTATTGACCTTTCTATTAGTGTCCGTAATGTATAAATTGCATTGTTTGTGCCCTTACCCTCCACAAATCCATACTGCTCTTCACTAATTTCCATTTTTATTTTCTTTTTGGTTCTTCTCATTATGATTCTGAGTAGAAGCTTGGTGATATGGTTTATAAGATTAATTGTACGAAAATCTTCACAATCAATTGTTCCTGGTCTTTTTGGTATAGCTATAAATACAGATTTCAGCATATCACTGGGTAAATATCCACTGCTGTAAATATCATTCAACATTTTGGTTAATATATCTACTCCAAATTCTCCCAATACTTCTATTGTGATTTCATCTGGCTCAGCTGTTTTTCCTTTCTTCATACGTTTCATAGCACCAGCGACTTCTTCTTTCAGAATAGGTGGACCTTCTAAGTTACTGTCTTCTGTTAATTCTTCCCTTTCTCCATCATATAATTCTCTTATATACTCATTCCACCTCTTCATTATAGCACCTTCCTCTAATAATATCTTTCCTGTTTTTGATTTCAAACACCCTGTATTTATTCTTATGTCCTTCCTGTAAGCTCACTGATTTGTCTGTGCATATTTTTTGTATCTTTAATGGAATTTAAATCAATTTTTTTGCACTGCTCGTTTAACCAACTTTCTTTAGCCTTCCCACATTTATCTTTTATTTCTTTATTTATCTTAGCGTATTCTTGTTTGTCATTTTTACTCTGTTTTCTTTTGTCCACCAGTTTTAAGATTTCTTCTTCATCCATTTTTTCTTAGCTATTTTGCCTCTCTCCGGTAATACTTCTTTGCTAGTTTGATGAATGGAGTCCTTTAACATTTCCCATTGTTCATTTATACTCTGTATTTTAGCTATTGCATTGTACTTATTTTTCACAGTCACTCTGTATTGTTCTTGCATTTCTTTATCTATTTTCAGAACCTCTTTATTAAGTCTCATGTTCTTAATTTTTCCCCTCTCTTTAATCTTACTTTTATTTGTCCACATAGTGGTACATGATCACTATTACAGTCAGCACCAGGCATTGTCTTTACATTAATTAAAGCATTTCTAAATCTTTTATTAATTAGTATGCAGTCAATTTGGTTGCGTATTTTCTTATCAGGGCTTTTCCATGTGTACAGTCATCTTTTATGGTGTTTAAACCATGTGTTTCCAATTATCATATCATTGATATTTGCCCATTCTATTAGCTTTTCCCCTCATTCATTTCTTGTACCTAAACCATAATTCCCCACTACATCCTCCATTTTCCCCTTTCCTACTTTGACATTAAAATCACCAAGTATTATTTTTATTTCTTGTGATCCAATTTGAGCCATCACCATTTCTATTTCATCGTAAAAGTGTTGTATTTCTTCATCACTACTGCTTGTTGTTGGTGCATATACTTGTATATTTATATCTATTGGTTTATTTAGCATTTGCCATTGTTTATTTATACTTTGCATTGTCCCTATTTTTCAGAATCACTCTTTATTGTTCTTGAATTTCTTTATCTGCTTTCAGAACATCTTTTAAATTTAGTTGCATGTCCTTCACAGGACGTAGCAGTCAACCCCAGCATTTTCACTGTTCGTGATTCCTGGCAAGTTTTACGTTCAGTAGTTTGCCATTGCTTTCTGAATGACCGGCACCTATACCTTTTTCGAAAAAATCAGCACCGCTGTGTTTCGAACCCGGGTAAACGGGCTCACAAACCGCGTTCGCAAGCCCTTAGCCAAGGAGACCGGGAGAACATCTTTACTAAGTCTCATATTCTTTACCACTTTTAAAAAATCTTTTTCTTCAGTCTTACTTTTATTTGTCCACATGGTGGGATTGGATCACTTTTACAGTCAGTACCAGGCATTAACATTTATTAATGCAATTTTTAATCTTTTATTAATAAGTATGTAATCAAATTGGTGCAGCATTTTCTTATCAGGGTTTTTCAGTGTATAAAGTCATCTTTTATGGTGTTTAAACCAGGTGTTTCCAATTATATCATTTATGTTTACCCATTAAAGCAGTTTTTCTCCTTCATGTCTTGCTCCTAAACCAGAATCCACCCGACTACATCCTGCATGTTCCAGGGATCTGGTCAAATTATATTTGACAACACACAATAATTTATTCGGGAGGGGATATACACGTTGAAAAAGCTGGCTAAATCAATTAATGGTTATTGGTGTAATTCGGACAGAGTTATTATGGTCAAAATCAAAGGCAAACCAACAGATATAAAAATATTATACAAATATTCGCACCAACAATAAGCAGTAGTGATGAAAATGTACAACACTTTTATGACATCTCAAATCAAATCATTAGAAATAAAAATAATAATAGATTGTCATACAAAAAGGTAGAGGGTATGCGCTCTAGCATGAAAGACAATGCGCTTAATATGTAAATGATTCAGTCCCAGAAACGTGGGCAGTGAGCATGGGATTTGCCAAAGATTATGTGTTACTGGAGTGTCAGGTCTTAGTCTGATATGAATGAGCTACTGTATATGCTGCTTGTAAAGTGCACAACATAGTTATATGCTAAATGATTGAATCGTGGTATATGAATACTGAATATGGTTAAAATTATTGAAATGTTGTGATTACATTTATATGCCATATCATGCTGCCAATAATATAGTTAATTTAAACTGATTGAATTAAATTACTAAGAAAGGTTAGGTATTATATATAGTTAATAGATAACACATGAGTTAACGATAAATTACATGAGCGATTATGATTATATTCACTAGTTCAAATTTTAAGTATAAAACCGCTCTAGCAATTTATTTCATTGCTGGTTACAAATATAATCACATTTTATCAGAATTATTCAGAAGTTTATGTACATTTCAGAGTTGTCCCAATGTTTTGTTGCCTGCAAACAGACAACAAATCATGTCCAACAAATGTCTATCAAGATCCACACAGCTTAATACTGGTGTGCTCTGGATTCAGAGGTCCGCTGTTTTTTGTTTTTGTTTTTTTTTGCAATTTATATTAACGATCTTCCCTTATATCTCAATACTACATGTGATATATTAGCAGACGATTGTACTACATATACTAGTCAAGAGAACGAAACTGAACTGCAAAATTTTTACAACAACAATCAAATATCACTAGATGGAGCAATGAGAACCGCGTGTAAATTAACATTGGCAAAACCAAATCCATGCTAATAATGACCAGACAAAAGCTACAGACACCAGCCATAACTGGGACACGACTTGAACCCTACACGGAAACTTTACTTATAGTTAATATAAAGTAACATAAAACATTAGACATTTACATTGGAGATCGCATGTTCATGTCCTTACCAAGAAAATGGCACAAGTTTACCAACTTGTTAAAATTCAGCACTTCCTGGACGACATCATATGAACAATATTCTACACATACTACATCCAATCACATCTCGATTATTGTTCCAGTCCGGAATGGCTGCCCTAAATCTAATATTAAATGGCTGTGTTCTCTTCAAAACCATGCCATATATCTAGTTTCTGTGGGATGTGAGGGTGTATGACTGTGTGAGTATTTGTGTAAAGGATGTATATGTTTGTATGTGTGCATATGTATTTGTGTGTATGTAGGTGAGCGCATGTGTATATGTACGCATGCATTATGTATGTGTCTATGTATGCCTGTGTGTACATGTTTGTATGCATGTATGTATATACATATGTATGCGCACGCACGGACGGACGTACGTATGTGTATGTTGACTGGAAGAGACGAATGTAAGTCGGGTCTCTGTGCCCAAGTTTTGCCGTCTCACTCGATCACCAGAGTCGTGGATCAGCTCTGTGTTCCTGTCTCGACCATGCCACGTGGCCAAGCCATTTCATTACAATTGAGGTTTATTTTTGCTTCAACCACTAATAATCCAAATTACCAGAAGTGACACGATTAGCTCCACAATTTTATTTAAGAACCTCAGCCAGTGTTTGGTTATTGTCAGTAAGAAGTTAATAATCTTAGTGTGTACCCTGAGGGGGAAATACTTGAGCAAGCTACTCTACAACCCCAGTGTGTACCCTGAGGGGGAAATACTTGAGCAAGCTACCCTACAACCCCAGTGCGTACCCTGAGGGGGAAATACTTGAGCAAGCTACTCTACAACCCCAGTGCATACCCTAAGAGGGAAATACTTGAGCAAGCTACTCTACAACCCCAGTGCGTACCCTGAGAGGGAAATACTTGAGCAAGCTACCCTACAACCCCAGTGAATACCCTGAGATGGAAATACTTGAGCAAGCTACCCTACAACCCCAGTGAATACCCTGAGAAGGAAATACTTGAGCAAGCTACTCTACAACCCCAGTGAATACCCTGAGAGGGAAATACTTGAGCAAGCTACCCTACAACCCCAGTGAATACCCTGAGAGGGAAATACTTGGGCAAGCTACCCTACAACCCCAGTGCGTACCCTGAGAGGGAAATACTTGAGCAAGCTACCCTACAACCCCAGTGAATACCCTGAGAGGGAAATACTTGAGCAAGCTACTCTACAACCCCAGTGCGTACCCTGAGAGGGAAATACTTGAGCAAGCTACTCTACAACCCCAGTGAATACCCTGAGAGGGAAATACTTGAGCAAGCTACTCTACAACCCCAGTAAATACCCTGAGAGGGAAATACTTGAGCAAGCTACTCTACAACCCCAGTGCGTACCCTGAGAGGGAAATACTTGAGCAAGCTACTCTACAACCCCAGTGCGTACTCTGAGAGGGAAATACTTGAGCAAGCTACCCTACAACCCCAGTGCGTACCCTGAGAGGGAAATACTTGAGCAAGCTACTCTACAACCCCAGTGCATACCCTGAGAGGGAAATACTTGAGCAAGCTACCCTACAACCCCAGTGAATACCCTGAGAGGGAAATACTTGAGCAAGCTACTCTACAACCCCAGTGCATGCCCTAAGAGGGAAATACTTGAGAAAGCCATTTGTATTCCTCAGCCTGGAAGCCTGTCCACGGACACCAGCAATTCTAAAAGTACAGTAATGACGACGGATTCAGTACACTTTAGACTGATGTATTAGATTCCAAAACCATCTTCACTGCACTTTATCCAATAATCCTCAGTCTCCTTTGTTTAAGCCGACTTGAAAAATACGAGCTCAAACTCTGCAACATGGATGAAGATTTCAGATTCTGTGACAAACAAATAGTAGGATTCAAACCAAACAAATAGTAGGATTCAAACCAAACAAATAGTAGGATTCAAACCAAACAAACAGTAGGATTCAAACCAAACAAACAGTAGGATTCAAACCAAACAAATATTAGGATTCAAACCAAACAAAATGAAGGATGAAAAAATAGGAAGTAAGGGTGTCTCACAGTTATAACTTAAACATTGTTAATGTGATAGCAGACATGTTGTATTATAATGCAATGACAACATTTTGGCGATATTTAAACTCAAGGCAGTTATGTTAAGCCATTCAAAACTATTAATCATCCCACAGCACTTAATGAGTTACATGTGTGTTTACCAGAATCAAACGTGCAATATATTTTCTGCTCTGGCAAGGCTATTTTCCTTCTGCCTTTTAATTTTGGAATTTAGCCATAGCAGCAATCTACTGTGCTCACCCTTTATGATTCCTATCTGTCAAAAAATTATACATGTGCAATTAGGGCCTCCTATGTTTTCAGTCTGGTCTGAGAAAACTAGATGTTTCATCCACTATCCAGATTCCAGGTAGAACATTACATTCTCAGGCTCCTTATTCTGTAAATATATTAGTTCAGTTTGATACAAACCCTGTACTTTTCGGTTAGAAGCTGACTCATAATCATAAGCCATTCTGCTCACTAGAAATTGAAGTCAAAGATCTCCTTGCATTCAACGAAATCTCAAAATAGAAATAACAACAGAAATCTGAACTAAAACAAACACTTCAATTATAATACAAATCATTAAGTAATAACCATAAAAGCCATTAAAAAGCAACCAACAAATTAAAACAAAAAAGAATTATGTTGAACAATTCATCTGGTCATTTTGGTTTTTCAACTGTATATCTGACCATAAGAACACTATCACAGGGAGGGGCTGGGAAGTTTTAAAATTTGCAGCAGACATATTGTCCAGTCAGAAGTGGTGTATTTGTTTGTGTGGTTTGTACAAGGTTTTTAAGTTTCAATGTTACAGAAAACATTTCACAAATTAAGCACCAAAAAAAAAAAAAATCTTTGTGAAGAATTTCAGGTACGGAAACAGATGTACAGACTAATGGGTGACATCAGATGGAAGATGTTTCACAACAGATGTACAGACTATTGGATGACATCAGATGGAAGATGTTTCAGAGATAAAGAATAGAATGGGGCAAGCAAAAACTATGTTTTAAAGAATGATGAACAACTTCTGCAATAAATCCCTGCCATTGGGGGTTAGAAAAAGAATTCTTGCTGGCCACATAGAACCAGCTCAAACGAGTGGCTGTGAATCCTGGACAATTAGTGACCAAGCAACAACATTCCCAGAAGCTTGAGAGATATGGTTTTACAGATGAATGCTGGAAATTCCTTGTACAGCCAAATTGAGTCATCAAAATATTTCGAAAGAGGTTACGACACAAAGACAACTTATCACAGAGAAGCAGTCATAATTTCTGGCCACATCATGAAAATAGAAAGACTAGAACATACTGTGACAACTGAAAAGATTTGTGAAAAGAGAGACAGCAATAGAAAATTCTTGGCAGCCTTTTGTCATGGCACAGAAGGATGTCAGCACATGAAGAGATACATGCTTTTGGAGATCACCAGATGTGGAGAAGCATGGTCGCCCAGGTCAGTTAATAAGACACTTGATGATAGTGACAATAAAGGTCCACTCTTGTCAGTAGCGAAATGTTGAAAATTTACCAATTTCACCATGTGACTCCCCATGATTCCTCCATGAAAACTATATTCCAGGGTGCAGTTGATAGTATGCGGCAAAGAGACAGATCAAAGATATCCCAGACTGGCAACATTCAAGGATGGACAAGCAACAAAATTACACACCATCATGTATTGCTGAAGACAGACAAGTAAATCAACAAAACCACAAAGTGGAATGGGCCAGCTTTATAAAAATGCATTCACAATGACAGAACTGATGTTGCGGCTAGAAAGCTTTCGTCAGCACAAAAATAAAAGGACACTGATAAAGCTACATAAAGGTCACACAGTTGAGGTCCTGGACATGTCTAAATCCTAGGACCAAAATCTAACGTAGATGCCATCAGCACCATAGCTAAGCCAATGTTTTGTAATTTTGTTTTAAAACGTAGCTATATCAGTGTCTTTGGACCATGTCATAATTACTAAAGAAGTAAACCATGGCTCTTAAATGTTAAGTGAAACTCTTAGAATACTGTGGACCAAGAAGATATGAAAAATTGGGCTTAATAAAAGTATCATGTCTCACAGACTGAAATACTTGGGCCATGCTGAACACCAATCACTGGCGAAGAACAATGGCATGGTTCTTGGCAGGGGTTTATCAGGATGAAGACGGACACGGGGCATTGCAGGGACCTGAAGCATAAAAATATGAGAGAGAGAGAGAGAGAAAGAGAGGGAGGAATATAGAGAGAGAGGGTGGGGAGGAGAGAACTTTATTTTCAAAGGGTCACAAAGTGGACATGCAGGCACGTCTTACATTGTGTGTGAGAGAGAGAGAGAGAGTGTGAGAGAGATTAAAAAAAACATATTTACAAGTGATAGAATTGACATTGTGAGAAAGGCGTGTCTTACATTGTGAGAGAGAGAGAGAGAGAGTAAGAGAGAAAGGAGGGAGGAAGAGGACCCAATACATCATGATGGTATGATGATGGTTCCATGTAAAAGTTTCCAGTCCTATTCTGGGATTCATTCCCATGATTTGTGAACCTTTGGTGGACACACACATTCTGCTATGACCAACCATGAGAAAGTGTGAAAACCACTGGCGCACGTAGATAAACGTTTTGCTTGATACAAACGTCTGCTGCTTAGTTGCAAATCCTTTACAGAATGTGCAAGTCAACTCCAGCATTGTTTGGCTATTAGTGATTACTGGGCAAGTTTAAGTTCAGTAGTTGCCATTGCTTTCTGAATGACTGGCACTCATACCATTGTATAGAAACCAGCGCAAGGCAGTCTGCTTCCAAACTGCCTGCAGCTGTGTTTCGAACGCGGTATGTGGGATTACAAATTGCATTCGTAACACCATCGCCATAGAGCCGGCATCTGCTGTTTATGTAACAATTAAACTGCAGCACAACAAATAAAGATAACATGAAACCAGAAGAACAATAAGCATTCTGATCAAGGTAAAACATAGTGGATAAATAAAATGTTGCTTGATTACAAGTGTTTAATCAAAATAATGTATTCCCTTAGTGAATTTAAACACAGACACTATAGACAACATGTTGCTCGATGTCTTGTCTGGCATATTTCGCTGCAGCCAAAGTATTATTGTTTGTCACTTCATTTAATATATAATAACTCTGCAGTCTGCCCCCGATGAGATGCCGGGAAATATGCCACTGCAGTATTTAATTATTTTTTTTATTTATAATTTAATTAATTAAGCCCATAATCTGGCACTCTCATGATGTTTATACTTCACCTCGACACCACAAGGTACAAGAGGAACATGATGAGATGAGTATTTAATTAGTCAAACTGTATTGACTGCATCCAGAATTCACTCTGCATCATATCAAAACAGCTGCCAACTCCAGTCATGGGCTGAATCGGCACCATAATGGAAGCATCAACATGCATGAGTCCTGGCTTGCTGTCCATTATCAGCAATATGTACAAGGAACTGGCCATAAATCTTTAATCTGACTAGGAAGGAAAACTGATTAGAGAACTGATATTTTATAGTGATAATTTCCTTTCAATACAGCCACCATTTAAACTGACACATTTTCTACCATTTCTGTTTAACCTTCAAAAGACCTTGGGGAAAGGGCCAGTAAATGCCAATGCCGGATGCAGGTGACCTCTTCAAGTCTGAAGAAGATAAACAACAGTCACCACAGTTTAAAATACAACTATTTATTCTAGAATGTCAATTGTTATCATTTGGTATATATTCAAACATGTTGACTGTTATCATTTTAAACAAATTGGTGTTTATTCTAGCATGTCAATTGTTATCATTTGTTTGTTAGTTAGTCGAAAGATCATCCTCATTGCACATCGAACCATTCAGTCTATAAGTGCTCTGATCCCATCCTCAGCAAATCTCGCAGCGTGTAGCGGCTAATGACACCAGTTCTGTGTTGGTGTATCAATCTTCTTTGGCTTACTGCGTAGCGTTCTTGTTTGGCTGTTATGTGTATAATTTGGTATATATTCAAGCATGTTAAATGATTTTTTTTTTTAATTTGGTATTTTTTCTAGCAAGTCAATTGTTATCTTTTCTATAATTTGGTATATGGTAAAACTAGGAGTCTCAGTGGCGAAGTGGTCAAGCCGTCTGACTCAAGCTTCAAAGGGTGTGAGTTCGATTCCGACCCGCGTCCTTAGGTACATGAGTGCATTTTTCTGAGATCCTGTGGGTCATCGCTGGAGCTACGGAGTTCTTGCTTTGTGCGACACTTTCCGTGCTGTGGAAAGAGACTGAGCCATATGGGATAAAACCTGATGCAATGGAGTCAATCCTGTTGAATTTTAAGTGACTTTTTTTTTATAATTTGGTACATATTCTAGCATGTTAACTGTTTTAATTTTACACAATTTGGTATTTATTCTAGCAAGTCAATTGTTATTTGGTATACATTATATCATGTTAACTGTTATTTTAAACAATTTGGTATTTATTCAAGCATGTTAATTGTTATAATTTGGTATATATTCCAAAATGTTAATTATTTTAAATAATTTGGTATTTATTCTAGCATGTCAATTATTATCATTAGGTATTATTCTAGCATGTTAATTGTTAACATTTGTATAATTTAGTATTTATTTTAACATGTCAATTGTTATCATTTGGTATTATTCTAGCATGGAAATTATTACCATTTGTATAATTTGGTATTTATTCTAGTGTGTCACTCTTTATCATTTGTATAATTCAAACAATTATAATAGCTTATACATAACACAGTGACTTTCAACTAGCACCATACACGCTCACAAGCTGTTTCACAGACACATAAATCAACAGTAAGAAAATGAACAGCACAGAAACTAACAAACAGTATAAAAACCAACAGTGCAGAAATCACCAGCACAAGCAACTGACAGGGTGTTGAGATAACTGTATTGACAAGAAATTTAGATTATCTCTGTGATGTAAAAGTTTTCAGAGGTGTAGATGTAGATTGAGATCACTATTTGCTGATTAGTAAAATTCAGATGAAACTTGAGTGTTACATGTCTTATAAACATGGAAATCAATTTAATGTACGATATCTCAGAAATTAAAAAACAAAAACTAAGGAACAATTTATGGTGACAGTCTGTCACAAGCACCAGGTTGTGCAACAGTCACCAGGTTGTGCAGCAGTCACCAGGTTGTGCAGCAGTCACCAGTTTCTGCAACAGTCACCAGGTTCTTCAACAGTCACCAGTTTCTGCAACAGTCACCAGGTTCTTCAACAGTCACCAGGTTCTACAACAGTCACCAGTTTCTGCAACAGTCACCAGTTTCTGCAACAGTCACCAGGTTTTGCAGCAGTCACCAGTTTCTGCAACAGTCACCAGTTTCTGCAACAGTCACCAGGTTTTGCAACAGTCCCCAGTTTCTGCAACAGTCACCAGGTTCTTCAACAGTCACCAGGTTCTGCAGTAATCACCAGGTTCTGCAACAGTCACCAGTTTCTGCAACAGTCACCAGTTTCTGCAACAGTCACCAGTTTCTGCAATAGTCACCAGTTTCTGCAACAGTCACCAGGTTCTTCAACAGTCACCAGGTTCTGCAGTAATCACCAGGTTCTGCAACAGTCACCAGGTTTTGCAACAGTCACCAGTTTCTGCAACAGTCACCAGTTTCTGCAACAGTCACCAGGTTTTGCAACAGTCACCAGTTTCTGCAACAGTCACCAGTTTCTGCAACAGTCACCAGGTTTTGCAACCGTCACCAGTTTCTGCAACAGTCACCAGTTTCTGCAACAGTCACCAGTTTCTGCAACAGTCACCAGTTTCTGCAACAGTCACCAGGTTTTGCAACAGTCACCAGGTTTTGCAACAGTCACCAGTTTCTGCAACAGTCACCAGGTTTTGCAACAGTCACCAGGTTTTGCAACAGTCACCAGTTTCTGCAACAGTCACCAGGTTTTGCAACAGTCACCAGGTTTTGCAACAGTCACCAGGTTTTGCAACAGTCACCAGGTTCTGCAACAGTCACCAGGTTCTGCAACAGTCACCAGTTTCTGCAACAGTCACCAGTTTCTGCAACAGTCACCAGTTTATGCAACAGTCACCAGGTTTTGCAACAGTCACCAGGTTTTGCAACAGTCACCAGGTTTTGCAACAGTCACCAGGTTTTGCAACAGTCACCAGTTTCTGCAACAGTCACCAGTTTCTGCAACAGTCACCAGTTTCTGCAACAGTCACCAGTTTCTGCAACAGTCACCAGGTTTTGCAACAGTCACCAGGTTTTGCAACAGTCACCAGGTTTTGCAACAGTCACCAGGTTTTGCAACAGTCACCAGGTTTTGCAACAGTCACCAGGTTCTGCAACAGTCACCAGTTTCTGCAACAGTCACCAGGTTTTGCAACAGTCACCAGTTTCTGCAACAGTCACCAGTTTCTGCAACAGTCACCAGGTTTTGCAACAGTCACCAGGTTCTGCAACAGTCACCAGGTTTTGCAACAGTCACCAGTTTCTGCAACAGTCACTAGGTTTTGCAACAGTCACCAGTTTCTGCAACAGTCACCAGGTTTTGCAACAGTCACAGTCACCAGGTTTTGCAACAGTCACCAGTTTCTGCAACAGTCACCAGTTTCTGCAACAGTCACCAGGTTTTGCAACAGTCACCAGGTTTTGCAACAGTCACCAGTTTCTGCAACAGTCACCAGGTTTTGCAACAGTCACCAGTTTCTGCAACAGTCACCAGGTTTTGCAACAGTCACCAGGTTTTGCAACAGTCACCAGGTTTTGCAACAGTCACCAGGTTCTGCAACAGTCACCAGGTTCTGCAACAGTCACCAGTTTCTGCAACAGTCACCAGTTTCTGCAACAGTCACCAGGTTTTGCAACAGTCACCAGTTTCTACAACAGTCACCAGTTTCTGCAACAGTCACCAGTTTCTGCAACAGTCACCAGTTTCTGCAACAGTCACCAGGTTTTGCAACAGTCACCAGTTTCTACAGCAGTCACCAGTTTCTGCAACAGTCACCAGGTTTTGCAACAGTCACCAGGTTTTGCAACAGTCACCAGGTTTTGCAACAGTCACCAGTTTCTGCAACAGTCACCAGGTTTTGCAACAGTCACCAGTTTCTGCAACAGTCACAGTCACCAGGTTTTGCAACAGTCACCAGGTTTTGCAACAGTCACCAGTTTCTGCAACAGTCACCAGGTTCTGCAACAGTAGCATGGCATAATTAGGGGTTGAGCACACTTGCTTTTTTTTAAAAGATTATTTTTTAATTTGTCTCGTGTCCCCCCTCGAAAAATTAAAAAATAATTTTTTAAAAAAAAGCATGTTTGCTTAACACCTAATTATACCATACTACTAAAAGAAAATAAAAATAATTTTTTAAAAAAAGCAAGTTTGCTCAACTCCTAATTTTATACTACTACTGTATGTAAAAAAAATGAAAAAAAAATAATTTAAAAAAATAATTTACAAAATTTTTAAAAATAATTTTAAAAGAATTACTTAAAAAATAATTTTAAAAAATAATTTAAAAAATAATTTAAAAATTAATTAAAAAATAATTTTTAAAAAAATAATTTTTAAAAAATGCAAGTTTGCTGACCACTCAATTATACTGTAATGTGGAAAAACAAAAAAAAAATGAATTTTAAAATAATATAAAAAACTATTTTTAAAAATGGAACTAGAGAAAACTTGTTTAATGTGTTTTCAAACGAAACCACTAACAGACTTTTCAAAAGAAAGTAAAGTTAAAGATGGTCGTAAAGCTCGTTGTAAGGAATGTATTAAACCACAAAAACAAAAATATTATATAAATAACAAAGAAAAATATAAACAAGCATATGATGAATTTTTACTTAGAAATCCGGATTATCAGAAAAAATATAAAAAAGTATAATAAAAATGTTTTCCTAAAAAAAGGTCGAAGAAAATCCCAAGAATTTTAATGATGTTTTATTTTATTATAAAATAAATAAAGGAGGTGTGAATGTAAATAATTTTTTTAAACGGATATATAAAGAAGTTAAACATGTACTTAGTGAATATAAAACAATTAAATTTAATCTAGTTATTAAATGTTTATATAGGAATAAATGTTTATTTATGCATTAGAAAATCAAGAAGATTTAAAATCCGTATATCCATTATATACTACAAATTATGCAGATAGAGATCTTATTATTGATTTATTATATGTTGAAGATGAAGGAAATACTCATTATTGTTTAATTAAAAATCTTGAAGCAATTGTATCTACTAATCATAATAAAAAATATTTATGTAGAAGATGTCTTCAATCTTATTCCTCCTCTAAATCTTTAACCAATCATCAAAATGATTGTGGAAACCAAACATTGGCAAAACCTATTCTTCCCACTGAAAAAGATAATATTTTAACATTTTACAATCATCACTTTAAATCTAGATTACCTATTGTTTTCTATGCAGATTTCGAATCATTAAATATCTCAATCTCTTCTTGTCAACCAAATCCTAATGAATCGTATACAGAGAAAAAATTTAAACAAGAAGTATGTTCATTTGGTTTATATGCAGTATCTGATTATCCAGATTTATGTTCTTGTCATTATAGTTATACAGGATTAGATGCCAAAGAAAGATTTGTTAAAGATATTGTAAAATATTATAATCATACGTGTAAAAAATTACATCATTATAAGAAATCACAACACAAACTTACTTATCAAGAAGAAATAGATTATACTAATTCATCAAGTTGTATATATGTAAAAAAGAATTTTTAGATGAAGATTCTTAAGTAAAAGAACATAATCATTTTAATGGAAATTATAGAGGAGCTGCTTGTCAATCATGTAATACAAAAGAAAGAAAGGATTCAAAAATTATTCCAGTACTTTTCCATAATGGTAGTAAATATGACTTTCATTTTATAATTACTGAACTAAAGAAATATGAAACTGAATTTAATAAGGTTTCAGTATTAGCTACAAATTCAGAAGATTATATTTCAATTGAATTTGGCAGTCGTTATAGAAAACTTAGATTTTTTAGATAGTTATAGATTCTTATCTGCTTCTATTGATAATGTTTCAAAAGGATTATTAGATAACGATTTTAAACATTTACAACAATATTTTAAGGAAGAGGAATTTAATGCATTAAAACATATTGTAGATGGTAAAAGAACATTCAAAGGTGTTTATCCATATGAATATATTGATTCTATAGAAAAACTAAAAGAAACCAGTTTACCTCCTATTGAAAAATTCTATTCAACTTTAAGACAAGAAAACTTTACTAAAGAAGACAATAAACATGCAAAAGAAATATGGGAAAAATTTAATTGGAAATCACTTCAAAAATACCATGATCTATATTTTAAAAAAGACTTAATATTACCACCAAAAATTGTAGATGCTTTTGAAAAGTTTATAGAATATCAACATGCACAAGAAATTTGGAAACATTTAAATTGTAAAACACTTCAGGATTATCACAATATTTATTTACAAACAGATGTATTAATATTAGCAGATGCCTTTGAAAAGTTTAGAAAATTCTTTTTAAAACATCACGAAATTGATCCATGTTATCATTCTTCAGCTCCTGGATTAACTTGGGAATGTGGATTAAAATATACTGGAGTAGAATTAGAATTATTAACCGACTATGATATGTTACTTATGTTTGAAAAAGGAATAAGAGGTGGATTTTCTGGAGTTTTAGGAAGTAGATATGCTAAAGCATTTAATAAACAAACATCAATTTATCATGGAGATGGAAATAAAATTCTTAATAGTAAAGAATCAGAAGAAATATTAAAACTTTTAAAGAAACAAAAAGAAAATGGTGAAAAATTAGATATTAATAAATTTCTGAGACTGTTATCTTTTATACTTAAATGCAAATAATTTATATGGATGGGCAATGTCTCAAAAACTTCCAACAGGTGATTTTAAATGGGAAGAAAAATCTAACTACTATAAAAATATACCAACAGGAAGAGGATGTATAACAGAATGTGATTTAGAATATACAGAAGAAGCACAATTGAAAACATTTAAATATCCATTGGCTCCTGGAAGTTTAGTTATAAAAAAAGAAGAATTAAGTCGATATCAATTAAAATTATTGGGGGATAATAAATTAGGAGAAGTTCCTAAACTAGTCTTAAATTTAAAAAATAAAGAAAAATATGTTATTCACCATAAATTATTACAATTTTATTTATCTCTTGGAATGAAAGTTACTAAAGTTCATAGAACTATTTCTTTTATTGAAGAAGCTTGGTTAAAACCATATATAGATTTTAATACAAGCCAAAGAACAAATGCAGAATCAGACTTTGAAAAGGATCTATGGAAATTAATGAACAATGCATTCTATGGTAACACTTTAGAAAACATAAGAGGAAAAGTTAATTTAATATTAGTTAGAACAGAAAAAGAAGCTAAAAAATATTTTTCTAAACCTTCATTTAAGGATGCTATTTATTTTAATAAAGATTTAATTGGAATACAGATGAGTAAACCTTCTGTAAAATTTAATAAACCAACTTATACAGGTATGTGTGTTTTAGATTATAGCAAATTATTAATGTACGACTTTTATTATAATACTTTCAACAAACATTTTCCTGATAATGAAATATTATATTCAGATACTGATTCAGTATTTATAAATGTTTATACAAATGATTTATATAAGGAATTAGAAGTTATTCAAGATGAATTAGATACTAGTGATTATCCAAAAGATCACTTTCGATATTCAGATAAAAATAAAAAAGTAATAGGAAAATTTAAAGATGAATTAAATGGAAAGATTATAACTGAGATAGTTTGTTTAAGAAGTAAAGCATATAGTTTTAAAACTTTAAATGAAAATGATAAGAAAAAATTAAAAGGAATCAGTATGGTAACTATTAAAAAAGAAATTGCATTTGAAGAATATAAAAATTGTTTATTTTCAGGAAATGAATGTTATCATAAAATGTATACACTTAATTCGGAAAAACATGAAATGTTTATAAAAGAATTAAATAAAAAGTCATTATCAGCTTTTGATGATAAAAGATATATATTTGCTGATGGAATAAGAACATTACCACATGGTTTAATAAATTAGAACCTTGTTTTTGTAATTCCTTTTCATAAAAACTTCCTATAATCTCTTCACCTTTTAAATCCCGTATTTTATAAGTAACAGGATTTGTATTCATTACTTTATCTATAACAAATATTTCTGTTGTCCATTTTGGTGTGTATCCTTTTTCAAAAAACTTTTTCTTTTTTGTTATTCTAATTCTATCGCTTATTTTAAACTTGGGTTTAGTTTCTTCTTCAGAATTGCTTACACCATAAAGATTTTGTTTTACTATATTTTCATTAGATTTTTTACTACCATCAACAGGAGTCATTTTTAATGATGTGTGATATGTGTTATTATAATCAGTAACTAATTCATCCAATATGTTATAGTATTTTGTAGTTTCATTAGCAGTAAAATTTTTAAACATTTGCTCTTTCATAGTCCTATTCCATCTTTCTACAACAGAACTTTTCTCTTCATTCTCTGTAGAATACATTTCAATATTATTAACTTTTAAAAGATTTTTAATATCTTTGTTATAAAATTCTTTTCCCTTATCAACCCATAGTTTTTCTGGTTTTCTACTGTCTCTAGAAAATATCTTCTTAAATGCTTCAGCAACAGTTATTCCACTTTTATTTTTTAATGGAATCATCCATCCATATTTACTAAAAACATCAATAACAGTAAGAATATATTTAAACCATTTATTTTGTTTAGAATAAGAAGACATGTCAACTAAATCTGCTGCCCATATTTGATCTTTTCCTTTTACAATAACTCTTCTCTTTCTAAACTTTTTAATAACTGGTTTATGTAATTCATCAGCTAAATAATTACTCCATAAAATAGATTTCTTCCCGGCTGCAATAATGAGTGGATTATAAATGTTTCGCCAACATAGTTGCCAGATATCTTCTGAATTCATTTTAATTTATAAAAAATATATATATCTAACTAACCAATCATAACACTCAACTTTTGCCCATCTGATTGAAATTTTAATATTTTCTGAAATAACCAAAGCATAAGCTTGCGTTCCTGCAGGAACATTTTTATGAAAAAATGCCTTTACTGTAATATCACTTATGCTATATTTAATTTTTTCACTTTGTTTATTTAAATCAAAAACAAACAATGGATATAAATCTCTATAAATATCTTCATGAAGTACTGAAAATTCATCTTCTCTTCTGTAAAAGTTAGATTTAAAACTTGCAGCATTTAAATATGCTTTTGAAAACTGATTTTGACTAAAAGATAAATCATAATCTACTTTAGGATATCTTCTGCTGTTTAAGGTTACATAAATATTTTTTAAATCTAAATGATCAAATACTGAAGTGTTCTTTTCTTGATCAGAAATTTTATCTGTTTGAAAACCCACTATAATCCATCTTGGTTTTTCTGCTGAAGCTTTTGTTGACAATCTCCATGAAAATTGTTTAGTTTCTTCTACAGACTTTGAATCACATTCTCTTACTCGAAATCCAACAGGGTAAGATGATTTGTTTTCTATAATTTTATGCAATTTATGTCCTTGTTCATCACTAGCTCTTACATGAGGAACAAACCTTGATAATTTATTTAAAGTAATTTTTCCTTCTGCGGTTGTATTATCTTTAAATAAAGCATCGCTATCTTCCGATTTTCTTTTTAGTGTCAGCTGATGTGTAAACCCCCATATCACTTTATTATAATCATCAGCAAATCCAAAGATATGTTTTAGTGGAACTACACAACTAAAAAACCCTTTTGGATTAGGTTTGATAATCAAACGTTTATTTCTTATTGAGAAACCTTCATTATCGTTATTGTCTGCTACTCCACTACCATGATCTCTATAGAACATCATATTTGAACCATATGATTTTTGATAATTGTCTGAATATGTTAACAATCCAAACATCGTAGTCGCCTGTCCGGCATAATTAATATTGTCTATTTCTGTTCCAGATAATCTATATGTTATATGTTCAAACATATGCATTAAACCATTATTACAAAAAGCTATTTTATCAGTATCAGCAAATGTAGTATTATCTTTGTCACCCTTCCTTCAATAAGCAAATAGCTTTCACTGATAAGAACCCATTCATCTTGATGTTGTATAACTATTCTTATTTCTCCTCCTTTATTCAAATCGGTTGCTCCTGATACTGGTGTATACTCATTCACTTCATATTCTTCTATGCTTTCATCTAAATAAAAATTTCCAGTTATTTGTAAATTTTCTTCAGACTAATATAATAAAACTTATAAATTTTAACAGGATTATATTCAATAGCTTCATCTTTTTGTTTTGTTATTTGTACACCTTCTGTAATTTCTCTAAGTCTATATTCTTCTTCTCCTTTTTCTATAACAATTCTAAAATCAAACGGAAGACTAGGAAATAATCCTTCTCTTGGTGGTTGATGAGTATATTGTATTTTTAAACCGGGTAAGATCTCGACTGGAGTGGGGTTTTCACTAATTATTCTTCCTTCAATTATTAGTGTGGATCCTAAGGGTGATTCATCAATAATTTTCTTATCTTCCTCAAATTCAGTATTAAAAAAAAGATTGCCCCCTACAGTAGCAAGACAATTAAGGTAATACTGTTTGTTTACTTTTAACAAAAGTATTGGTCCTTGCAAATTTATAGGAACCCAACTTCCAATCATTGTTCCAGAATTAATTATTTTTAATACGGCGTGATCAGTTCCTTTAGTAACAACTGTTGTTGTGTTTAATTAAATATCAATATCCCACTCATATTTTTTAGGTAAAGGAATCCAGTTCAACGTTGGATTATGCAAAAATGTTAACGGTTTATTTTCTATCCATCCACTATCTAAAACACCAACAGCAGATGATGGTACTTCAGCTCTATTATATACACCCTTTTGTTTAACTTAAAGCAATATAACTTCTCTTTTCCACCTTCCTCATCAAATCCTTCTACATTTTCTAAATCATCCAGATTTATGGCATAATGTCTTAACGGTTGTATGTTGGTTATGTTTGTAGATGGATCATCTCCCATTAATCCAAATTTATCTACAGGCATTTTTAAGGAGAAAATATATGCATAAATGACTACAAATTACTGTATTAAAAGGTTGTATTTGATCTGTAGAATATTCTATATCTCCTGGTTTTTCTCTAAGATAATCAATCAATTCTAATGGAGGTTAAATTCCATAATTGTCAAAATATAATTTATTATTATTATTTTTATACCATGCAACCCAATGTGTTCCTTTTGTTTCATCAGTAAGATCACCATCTAAATTCATTATTCCACATTCTTTCTTTCTTGCTTTCTTAGGTAATTCTGTTCTCAAAAACACACCTCTAAAATTAGGAATTTTTAACTTCTTAACAGCGTCTAATAATTGAAAATTAGAAAGAGATGCGTTTGGTAAAGTTATATTTCCTACTTGGATCATTTTAAACTATAAAAAATGGAGATATATTGTTTTAAATGTAAAAAGAAAACAGAAACTGAAGATATGGAATATACAAAAACCAAAAATAATAAACATATGTTACAAGGAACATGTGCTGTTTGTGGTACTATAAAGCGTCTGAAGGAGGAAACTTAAATAGTATAATAAATAAACTTCCAATTGAACTTCATTTACCGGGACATAATTTTACAGGACCAGGAACTAATTTAAAGAAAAGATTAAAAGATCCTTATGGAAATCCTCCAGATTTTACCCCTCAACCTAAATCCATCAACAGAGTAGATGAAGCTGCTATGCATCATGATATTTGTTACTTACAAAATGAAGATAAGAAAACTAGAAATGAAGTTTGTGATAAGAAGATGTTACAAGATTTGAATATCTTAAATCCTACTTTAAGAGAAAGAATAGATAAAGGAATTGTTGGTAATATTATTAAAGCTAAAGTGGCTTTGGGTCTTGGAGTCAAAAACCAATGAGGAATTAAAGGATATATTTTAAATTCGAATAAAATGGAAGAAAAAATTCAGAATGAAATTGCTGAACTTTTGAATGAAATTAAATATTTAATGCATGAAGATAAATTAAGTGAATTTAAGAAAACAGTAAATTTGAGACAAATAATAAAATTAAATCAAATATTGATATGAATATGAATGATGAAGAAAATCGAGGTGCAAGCGGTCCTATCGGGGAGCTAGCGGTAAAAAAAGAAAAAAAGATTCCGGCCGATTTAGAAAAAAGACTATTTGAAACTATTAATTATATTAGTAATGAAGAATTATCAGATGAAAGAAATAAACTTGAAAAAGAAATAAAAAGTATTAATAATAATAATTCTGTTGAAGAAATAGTTGATGTGTGTAAAAACATTTTAATTTATTTAGATATTAATAAGAAAAGAAATAAAAGATTTTATTATATTGTTGGTTCTTATTTTACTATTCTTAAATCAAAATTTAAAACAGAAAAAGAGTTTCTTGCTTATGCTAAAATAGAATTTAATAGACGATCGATAACGTTGAAAGATTATATACGTTTTTATAATGCTTTTAAACAGAATGAGCAAATTTTATTTTGTAATTTAACATACAGAGAAGTTATTAAAAATTATAGTGAAATTTTTGAACTACTTAAAAGTCGATATACTGACTACTAAATTATTATTTTATAAAATGGTTTCTTTTCTAGAATATACAAAAAATTATACTTCTCCAGTAAATGAAAATATGAGAACATTAGGTAACTTTTATAAAATGGTTATGATAGATACAGCTATGAGTATAAAAACTGAAAATCCTAAGATGACTAAAAAAGATATAGCTAAAAATTTAGATGTATCTGAAAGAACTTTACAAAGATATTCTCTAATGATATTAATGAAACAATGTTTCAAAAGAAAAAAGTTAAAACAGTTTTTAATCCTCAGAAATGTGAATATTGTGATTTTATTGCAAAGAATAAATCAGGTGTAAAAAGCTCATGAAAGAAGTAAACATCTAATTGAAATAGTAAAAAGTAAGGACATTTCTAACAAGACAAAAACAGACAAAAAGAAGACAATTTCAGACAAAATTGGACATCTTAAAAAGACCTCTGAAAAAGCGGGTTTTGGTGAATTTGATGTGGATAAAGCAACAGAAGATGCTTAATGGTAAATTTTAATAATAAAAATGGAAGAAATAAAATCACTTGTTAAAAAAAATAAACAGGATGAAATTAAAGAGGAAATTAAAGAACTTGATAAACAAAATTATATAACAAAAGATCATTTATTAAAACAATATGCCGTAAAAAATATTATCAATGAAGAAATGATAGAATTAGCTGGTGAGCAAATGATTGAATATGAAGAAGAAATTGAAGAACAACAATGTTTAATTAATGAATATCAAACACTAATTGGTGATGATAAATTAAATAATTAAATAATTAAACAATCAAATAAAAAATATAATGAAATAGTTGATTCAACTAAATTGAAATATAAAGAAAAAGCAGCTAATAGACTATTAAATAAATTAAATAACAAAATAAAAGAATTAAAGTAAATATGAAAATTATTATAAAAATTATATTATATATAAACAATTTAATTTCATGCTCTGCAAGTTTTCGACTATTTTGAAATTATAAGATTTATTTTTTTATCTATTTCATTATATATTTTTATTGTATCCATTTTTATTGTATAATTAAATTCTTCTAATTCCACTTCCTCTTGGAAATACTTGTTCTGCCCAAAGTTTCAATTCTTTATTTTCATCACTCCGTTCTTGTGTTTTACTTGCTGGGGGAAATATTTTATTTATAACTTTTTCACTAGCTTTATTACCTAATTCTGATGTGGCTTTTTTACCAATATTTACAACTACTTCCTTTGCTGCATCTTGTACAACTTGCGAAGTAATAGTAGATAATAAACTATCAAAAAATCCTTCTCCTTTAATATATTGTTTTCTTTCATTTTTTCTTATTATTAAAGGCATTTTTTAAAGGATTTTATTTTGTTTCTTATAAGTTTCATATTGTTCTTTATCAACAATACCTCGTTGAAAAAGTTCTTTTGCTAGAGCATTCATCTCAGTATCAACGTTACTATGACCAATTTTTTTACTTGACTCTAAGAGAATAAACCTTTTCATTAATTCAGGGGAACTTATATCTTCAATAGGTAATTGTTTTTTACTTTGAATATCTTCACTAATTATTTCTTCTCTTATTGGTTTTATGATATGATATTTATCACCTTTACCTGGTTTGGCTTTTTGTTTAGGGGATCATTTTGAGTCCATAAAGCTCCAGTTGTCATTAGGATTGCCTTATATGTATTTAGGTCTTCTTCCGTATAATTTTGTGGTTCTTTACTAGTTATTAATTCTAATAATCCAGAAGTTCCATTATATTTAGTATTTTCTATTATAATTTCATTATTATTATCAATTATAACTTCTTTATTTCCTATAAACCATTTACCTCCCGAATCATATAATCCAAATGCTGGATCACCTATTTTATACCCTTTTGTTGCTAACGATGATGTTACTGGAGCTTCTATTGCTAATTGTTTTGGAGTTGTTTTATTACTTTCTGCTATTGCTTTTTGAGTAGCTACAAATCCTTTCTCTGCAACTTCTGCTGCTTTTTGTTGACTTTCTGTTATAGGAGAAAACACTTTGGTAAACTCTCTTTTCATTTCAATATCTCCAAGTCTTTCACGTATATTATTTAATTGAATATTTCTTTTTGTTTGAATAAATTCATTAAGCATTTGTTCTCTTTTTTTTTGGATCTGTAATATTTAAGAACATTTTGTATAAATAATTTTAATTTTTAATTTCATACTTAATTCTATGTTTTTTATTCTTCTAAAAAATTTTTTTAATTTATTTATTAAATCCTGTTATTCATTTGTATGATTCTCAAGATTTTTTGCTGTAGTTATGCGATCATGATGTTTTATTGCTTCTTTCATATCTCTAAATTTAGTTTCTTCTTCCAGAATAAGTTTAAATTCTTCTTCAGATCTTCCATCTTCAAGTGATTTGGAAATATGATTATGAATTGTATTAAGTTTGGCTTCTGATAAAATTAAAATCTGTCTATGTTTATCAGCTTTCTGTTGTAATTTTTTATTAATATATTTTAAAATAATACTTCCGGTTCCCATTCCTAATGCTGCAATTTCCATTCCTAAAACTATTGGAGCCGCAACAATTGTTGTTAATAATCCAACTCCTGCAACTCCCATACCGATGGCGGTTGTTGTTAAAAATGTATCAGTTCCATTAATGATAGATAAAGATTTTGTATATTTTTTAAATGTCTTTCTTCTTTATTTTTTTCAAAACAATTTTGTATATCTAATATTTTTTGTATTCTGTAACTGTTGGCTTCTATTGTGTTTTCTGGTGGTGCTGTAGGTATTGGAGGGTAAATTCTTTTCTCCATTTTTTAATAGATGAAAATGAGTGTTCCTTAGAACAGTATATTAAGTAGTGGAATATTCTTAACCAAATCACCCAGAAACCCATTACCATTGTATATATTTCCTTCTCTTGCTAAATATAATCCATCACCATAAGATTCTAAACCACTACCTTGCATTGGTGATAAATAAAGACCTTTTCCATCAGATTCAATTTGACCAACACATCCTCCTCTGTTTAAATACAAACCGTTGCCTATTAGTTTTTGAACCCCGCTTGAAGCTAAACCAGTAAGTGCACCAATACCTAAAGATTTTGCTATAGCAGGAACCGCCGTTCTTAATAATGGCAATGCCATAGCAGCCAGTGCAGGAAGAAATCCTTGTATTTTCATGTTATATTTAATTTGTTTTCTACTCAAAGTAATATCGGCTCCTTTATTTTGAGAAAGTGCTTTTTCTAACTTGTTTATTTGTGTTTTTGTTAAGGCTAAAGTATCTGCACCTATTTCTGTAATTCTAATAGTAACAGGTTCTTTATTCTTTAGAGCTTTTTGTATTTTATCTTTTTGATTGTCAGAAATATGTAATTTTACTTCTTGGTAAGCCATTTTTAAGAGTAAAGATTAGATCTCTCTTAAATGAAAACCTACCATTACAGTTTCCTCTCTTAAGTTTAAAGGTTTGTTATTTTGATCTGTAATTGTTATCTTAAAATCTTTTATAGTTTTATTAGAAACAGGAAGATATATGGGTTTTGAAGGTTTCTCAATTATTTTATATCCAGGAGATACATTAGGAAAAAAATTATAAATAACAGGAGCTGTTTGTCCATTAACAATACTTCCTGAGATTATATTCAAATGAATTAAAATACTGTTAACATTAAGAATGTTTATAATATGGTCTGATTCATGAGCACCTGCACTGTACTCCTTAGGATTAAAACCAAGTAAACTAGCTAGTGTATTTTTCTTTTTAAAACTTACTATGTAGCTGGGTTTAATAGTTAAAATAGATTTTAAAGTATTTTTATTTGGAGTTATTGTTATTGGTGGATTTTCAGTATCTCCTATTAATTTTTGAATGGTTGCAGTTAAAGCGTTTATTTCATAAGCACCTTCTGGTATAAATATTTTTCCCATTTATTACTATCATCTTTTGAATAGTCAAACATGTTATTTTCTTTACTAATATTAGGAAAAGAATAATATGTTTCTAAATTAATTAATGCAATCTCATAATGCTTATCTCTATCAAGTTCTAACGGAGGATCAAATATAGTACTAAAGACAGTTTTATTATTGGATACAATGATTTGTGTAGACCATTTATGTCTTGAATTCTTTTCTATTTTGTTTAAAACATCTTCCATTTTCTAGTAAATAAAATGTTATTCCTCAGGAAAATAAAAAGCATCTAATTTATATCTATATTTTCCATTGTATTTATCACTAGAATTATCCTATAACGATAAATCCATAAATTTTTCCCCAGCATATTTTACAAAATTTCTTAAACTCTTCTATTGTCATATCTGCGCATACATGATCGTTATAAATGTGTGTAAGATTTTTTGCATCTTGTTTGAATAAACAAATGAAATTAGCATTTTCTCTTGTTGTCTGGCCTGATAATTTGAAATAGTTTTGTGCTAAGTAGAAACAGTCTACATTACTATGTCTTCCTCTAACGTAATAATCTTCACATTTATTTTGGTTTTCTAATAGAAAATCATCAAATATCATTAAGTTTTTATCTGTGATTTTAAGATCTTTTGGATCTGGTACTTCATTTGCGTTTATATAACAACAACATTTTATTGGTGTTTTGGAGGAACCTTGGTAAGCAGATTGTTTACCTACTTTTTGCAATAATTGATGTGGTGATAACCCATTACCAATAATATAATCTTTATTTTTAAATAATTAATGTAAAATTTCTTTTGGTAATCTTTGTTCAAATCCTGTTTTAATTATTTTATATTCTGGCTGAAAAAGAGATTTTCCAAAAACTTGAAGATTATCATAATCTAAGAAATCCTTTAGAAGTAGATTTAAAAGTAAATTTGTTTTTCCACAACCTGATTTGCCAACAATTAACCCTCTTATACTTCTAGATAGTAGATAATTATTATTTCTGTTTGATGTGTTTTCATTCCATGAGAATTCTTCAATACTCATTTTAATATGAATAATTTGATAACCATTGAAAAATATTATAATGTAAACAACAATAACATATACTTTTTTTCAATACTTTATATCTTTAATAAAAAAAAATATATGATAAAAAACAACGCAAGGTTATAACAAGTATGTTGCAATACACTAATTAATAATCTTGGTTATTTAAGTTCATTGATATATAGCGGTCCTATTAGGACCTCTCTTTAACAACCATTCTGTTGTATGTCTTGTTTACCTAGTTACCACGAGCTCCAAAATGTTATTTCAGCGGGATTCTCATTTAAAACTGTTTCAATTGCTGTTGTAATAGAAACATTCACATTTTGAAAGGAAACTTTTTAAATATTAAAATCATTAATTCTTTTCTTTCCGAGAATTGTATTAAAATAAAAATCAGGAGTATATAATTTTTTACAGTATGTTCTTTGTATAAATAATATTGCTTTTATTTTTTTATAACTATAAATCCATAACTTTTTATATTTATACTTTAATAATAATTTAATTATTTCAGTATTTTTTTATATATATACAAAATCTAATGGAGTTTCATTATCAATATTTTGCAAATTAATATCAATATCTTTATGATCTAATAATACTTTAACTATTTCAATATTATTTTTTTCACAAGCAATATGTAATGAAGTTATTAGATTACCATCTTGTAAATTAACATTAATATCTTTATGACTTAATAATAATCTAACTATTTCAATATTATCATATTCACAAGCAAGATGTAATGGTGCATCTTGTATATTAACAACATTATCATTATATTGTATAATAAAAATACTACTATTTTTTATATTAACATCAATATCTTTATGATTTAATAATGCTTTAGCTATTTCAATATCACCATTAAAGCAAACTATATGTAATGGTGTATTTCTATCATTATCTTCTATATTAACATTTATATCTTTATGATCTAATAATAATTTAACAACTTCAATATTTTGATATGCACAAGCATGATGTAATGGTGTATGTCCATCATTATCTTCTATATTAACATTAATATCTTTATGATCTAATAATAGTTTAACTACTTCAATATCATTACTCTTACAAGAATCAGATAAATTAAAAGAATTGATTAAATCATAAAGTTCATCATCTCCTTTGATAGATTTTCTTATGCTCATTTTGTTAGGAAACTTTTTTTAATATACTTTTTTATTCTTTTATAATTTTTGAAATAATCAGGATTGTCAATCATAAAATCTTGATATGCTTGTTTATATTTTTCTGTATTTTCTTGATAATGTTTTAATTTATATGGTTTATTACATTCTTTACAACTTGATCTCAAACCATATTTACCTGTTTTATCTTTTACAAAACAACTAAAAGGTTTAATTTCATAACACATTGAACAACTCTTCTGCAATTCACTGGTGTTCATTTTTATATATGTATTTTTTTAGATATACAATGATTTATTATTATTATTATTATGTATTATTATTTTTTTAATTTGCTGTATTTCAAATTCGTCGTTGCAGAAAATCATTTCGGGGATTTCCGATTGTGTTTAATGTAGTTCCCAATTATTATTTCATATTATTATATTAATACTTTTATTATTTTTTTAAATCACCCAAATAAAAATACACTACCATATATTACATATTATCAGACTGTTTGACTGATAAAAAGTAATTTTTCATGTTTCAAATATTTTACATATTATCAGACTGTTAGACTATAATTAAAAACAATAAAATTTTAAAAAACAATGGTAATTTTCCCAGAGGGTATATCCATCTTTTTAAAAAGTATTTTTTATTTTTTTATATTATTTTAAAATTACTTTTTTGTTTTTCCACATTACAGTATAATTGAGTGTTCAGCAAACTTGCATTTTTTTAAAATTATTTTTTAATTAATTTTTAAATTATTTTTTAAAATTATTTGTTAAGTAATTTTTAAAAAATCATTTTTAAATTATTTTTTTCATTTTTTTTCACATACAGTAGTAGTATAAAATTAGGAGTTGAGCAAACTTGCTTTTTTTAAAAATTATTTTTATTTTCTTTTAGTAGTATGGTATAATTAGAGGATTAGTAAACTTGCTTTTTTAATTTTGTTATTTTAGTAGTATAGTATAATTAGGTGTTAAGCAAACATGCTTTTTTTTTTAAATTATTTTTTAATTTTTCGAGGGAGGACACGAGGCAAATTAAAAAATAATTTTAAAAAAAAAGCAAGTGTGCTCAACCCCTAATTATACCATACTACTTGCAACAGTCACCAGTTTCTGCAACAGTCACCAGTTTCTGCAACAGTCACCAGTTTCTGCAACAGTCACCAGTTTCTGCAACAGTCACCAGGTTTTGCAGCAGTCACCAGGTTTTGCAACAGTCACCAGGTTTTGCAACAGTCACCAAGTTGTGCAACAGTCACCAGGTTGTGCAACAGTCACCAGTTTCTGCAACAGTCACCAGGTTGTGCAACAGTCACCAGGTTTTGCAACAGTCACCAAGTTTTGCAACAGTCACCAGTTTCTGCAACAGTCACCAGGTTCTGCAACAGTCACCAGGTTGTGCAACAGTCACCAGGTTGTGCAACAGTCACCAGGTTGTGCAACAGTCACCAGGTTCTGCAGCAGTCAACAGGTTCTGCAAGTCACCAGTTTCTGCAACAGTCACCAGTTTCTGCAGCAGTCACCAGGTTGTGCAACAGTCACCAGTTTCTGCAACAGTCACCAGGTTGTGCAACAGTCACCAGGTTGTGCAACAGTCACCAGTTTCTGCAACAGTCACCAGGTTGTGCAACAGTCACCAGGTTCTGCAGCAGTCACCAGGTTCTGCAAGTCAGCAGTTTCTGCAACAGTCACCAGTTTCTGCAGCAGTCACCAGGTTCTGCAAGTCACCAGTTTCTGCAACAGTCACCAGTTTCTGCAGCAGTCACCAGGTTCTGCAAGTCACCAGTTTCTGCAACTGCCAGTAAACAAAGTGAGAATGGGAGTCTGCTGGCAGCAGATTTAATCAATCGGAACAAATCAAGTATAGAAGTCCTTGGAAAAGGAAACAAAAACATAAAACATGGGATAACGCAGGAAAACGTTAAAAATAAAAGAAAGGAAAAATAAAAAGGCAGATTTATACAAAAGTATACAAGAAATATCCACAAGAAATATACAGAAGCTAATAAATAAGTTAGGAAGCAGATAAGGGAAGCTAACAGACAATATTTAGATGGACTAGCAGGAGAGGCAGAAGTAGCAGCAGCAAAAGGAAACCTCAGGGAGCTCTACAGCACCACAAGGAAAATAGTAGGGAGATAATCAACCAAGTGAACTTATAAAATAAAAAACAAAGGAGAAAGTTCTCGCCAACCTTAAAGATCAAATAAACAGATGGGCTGAATAATTTAAGAAATTCTGACCAGTCTCAAAAGACTCCTTACATATCAGCCTGCAAAAGTGAAGCTTGATATCAATTATCAGACACCATCTGAAGAAGGAATTATAAATGCTATGAGACTCTACAAATATTTAGACAGCAAAGTATACAATGGTGATATCAAAATAAAAATACAATAGGCAAGAGGAGCTTTCACAGCATCTGTATATTTGTGGATGTCAAAAGAAATTAAATCTAGTATCAAATGTAGAGTATTTAACTTCTAGTGACATAGAACCTGCACTTTTGCCAGGATGTAAAATGTGGACAATGAGCAGACAAGCTGAAAAACATCTCATGGCAGTGGAAGTGTGGTTTCTGAGGAACATGCAAAGAATACCATAAACAGACAGAAAAACTAATGAGCTAGTCCTACAAGAGGCAAATGAAAACCGTAAACTGATTAGAGAAATTATACTAGAAAGTAAACATAAACGAAGAAATAAATTAGAGAATTGGTGACAACTGGCAAGATTGAGGGGAAAACACAGGGAAGGTAGAGAAGTAAATATCTGGATGGCTTGGCCACATGGCTGAGACAAGAACACAGAGCTGATCCACAACTCTGGTAACTGTATGAGATAGCAAAACATGAGTTGCCACAATTATGGGCAAGGCATCAGCAGAGCTGTATGGATCAGAAACAGAACAACTAAAACAATTATTCATAAACTACAACCGTTCATTAACTGGTGTATCTGTAAAAAAGGACAACAATGGTATGAAAGAATCACTTGCGCAGAGCTTACGAAGAGAACTAAATAAACTCCAGTGAATCAAGAGGTGAGGAAATGATGTTGGTGCCAAAAGGACACACATTGAGATAAACAGTTAATTGTATAACTAGAAAGTGCTTTCTTTGCAACCCACAGAGCAAAGGAAATGGATTGAGACGTAAAAATACACAAAGAGAATTGTGGACAGACATGAATAATGTGGGGAGGACATGGAGAAAGCTGCAGGAAATAACAGACACGAAGAACTGGCTTGAGTTGACTGAGGGCCTATACTCCATCAGGGGATAAAAGACAGAATACGAGGTGACAGAAAGTACTATCTACATTTAGATTTGTGCTGCACAGCTCTCATTCCCATCCCCAACCTCAGAAACCAGCGACATGTGTAGGACCAATACTGAAACTTTACTTTGTGGAGAGACATATTACGACAAACCAGATCATGATACAGCACAGGACATGCAGACTGGCTGGGTTCGTGCAGGTAGGCATTCCATTGTCAAGGGGCTTCAATCAGCTGTCCAGAGAGAGGAACAAACAAACAAAAGTCCACCAGTATTTAATAAAGACAACATTATACAAATCTAGTTACCTGTCAGAGGCGTTTGGAGATACTTTCTATCAAAGACATAATCTCATCCTTTTTCTCAAGCTTGGATTTCTGTGGTAGATATCACAAACATAGATTATTATTCATTACTGTACAACATGCATGTTCAAACCGAACAGGATAACAGTTGCAAAGTACATTTAATACGACTTCATGTACTGTTGCTGGCCCAGTAATTATGAAACCTTTAATCAATTGCTCAAAGATTTTGCTACTTACATGTAGCCATTTGCTTCTTTTCTGCTTAACTCTTTTGGAGCCAGAGAGACTTTCAGATATGGCATTCACTTCTAAATGGTAATCTGTCGGGATGGAATCTAGCTAGTTTAAAAAGCATATCCTTTACAGGACGTCGCAATCAAACACAGAGAATTAACGACTGATTGTGAAAAAGGGAGTTGCGGGTTGCTTGGCTATTATAAAGGGGTCACAACTGAAAACAGGTTTGGAAATGCCTCTCTAGATGATAGATCATCCACTTCATTTAATATATGCCTCAAGCATCGTGGGGAGGAATAGCTGATGATCCAGCACCTGATAGGTGGCACTGGATAGTGTCATTCCATGTGATTGTACAATGTCTTTGATATTGTCTATCCATTTTCTCCTCAGGCGTCCTCTTGTTCTCGTATCAGATCTTCTTTGAAGTAGCACCAGAATTGGTAGTTGATGGTGTTGCATTCTAACAAGATGGCCAAACAATTTGCTCATCTGTCTTTCAATAAGTGTGGCACATGGTAGTAATCCCACTGTCTGTCTGATAACATCATTTCTTATTCGGTCTCGGACAGTTAAGTTGGCAGCTCTTCTCAAGCATGTCATCTTGCAAGTGTGATTTGGGTAATGTATGAGGGCGAGTCAATAAGCAAGTCAGTTCTGTGGGATGGCAGGTAAATTTAGTTGGTGTTTTCTACAGGTGTCATTAGGTGACAGCAACATCGAACTTTATATTCCCGTTCGTCAGGTGGCGCTAGGTGTCTCATGTGCATGCGCAGCGCATAAACAAAATGGCAACTGTACTTATAGAGTGTACAACCAAAGAACAACGTGCTGTTGAGCGTTTTTTGTGGGCAAAAGGACTGCCTGCAAAGGACATTCATAAGGAAATGCTTCCTGTTTATGCTGACAAATGTTTGTCTCGTAAAGCAATGCTTCATGATGCAATTCGAAGAAAACGTCCAGGACTGCTGACTAGAGGAGTGTTGCTTCTTCATGACAATGCCAGACCACATATGGCTAAATTAACTCAGGAGAAAATTAACCAACTAAGGTGGGAAGTTCTGGAACATCCACCTTACAGCCCCGACTTAGAACCTAGCGATTTCCACCTTTTTGGTCCACTGAAAACCCACTTTGGTGGGAGACATTTCGCAAATGACGCCGAAGTTGAATGAAGTTAAAACGTGGTTTAGAAAACAGAGCATGCAGTTCTATGCAGCCGGTTTGCGAGAACTGATAAAACGATGGGTTAAGTGCATCAATGTTGGTGGAAATTATGTTGAGAAATAAACGGACAATGTATGTATTAAGGACGTTCATTTGAAACCCATTCCAATAGCTTTATTACAGAAGCATGAAAGAAACATTAACAGGTGTGGTAGAATTAAACAAAGCATTCATTTTGAATGAATTATGCACCATGGGTTGATCAGAAGAAGTCGCCGTAGGCATTCAGGCAAGCATCCCATTGCTTAGGCAGGCTGCGAATGCCATCCACACACACAAAAAAACAGGATTGTGGTTGCTCACTGAACCAAGTGTTTACCGCGTTCCTTACGTCTGCATTTGTGTGAAATTGTTGCCCCTTGAGAGCTTTGTTTAGAGGTTCGAACAAATGAAAATTACATGGTGACAAATCAGGATTATAGGCTGGATGTTGCAGAATTTCCCACTTCTTCCTTGCTAATGATTCCTGCACAATCTTTGCGACATGCAGACGAGCATTATCATGCAACAAAATCACACCGCGAGAAAGCATGCGAGGTCAGTTATCAGTTATCAGTTGGGGTATCTTCATTGCACTCCGGACAGGTCCATGGGTGCTCAGATCCTCCCCCCAGCATATTCATCAGCGTCCGGTGGCTAATAGTGCCAGTTCTGTGTTGGTTGACGAGGCACCTTGTTTTCCCGATGTACCTCTCGCGTCTGGCCGTGCCAATTCTTACTCCCAAGTCTTTCATCCTGGACAGCGATGTGGATTCACTGACGTCAAAGTCCTCTGTTCTCGCCATATCTTTGAGGATGTTAATAACATCGGCACGATCCATGGGCTGGCCATCTACAGGGGGTGCAGAGCCAGCCAGTTTGTCAGCTCGTTCATTTCCCTCGACTCCCGCATGTCCCGGGACAAAGATGAAGGTGACTTTACAGACAACAGACTTCTGCAGTGACTCAGTCCATTGTCTGCGTACAGATCCAGCTTCGACCTTCTGAATCATGCTCATTGAATCACTTAGTACACACACGTTGGTATAATGCTGTGATTCCAGCCATATGAAAGCCTGTGTAACTGCCATCACCTTCATCGTCATGCTGCTCGTGGTCATAGTGCGGGCACCACTGGATTCTTTAACGGTTCGGCCCGCTGAATGGGCTGTAAATGCCCACGCACTTCTCTGCTGCTTTACAACAGATCCATCTGTATAGATGAGCACTTTGGGGCTATCTGAGTGTTCATAGATGAGTGCGTTAACCTCTGCATTGACAGCGGCAGGGTTCTGCTCTCTGCACCGTCTGTCGAGTGTGATAATGCAGGAGAAAGTGCACTTAAAAGCTGGAGGCACCGGCACCCATTCCTTGCCGGGGTTGATACTGGTAAGACTGCAGACCTGTCTGACGACGTCTTCCGCCTGACCCATCCATGATTTGCCCCTCTTTAGCCTGTCACCCTTTTCTCTGAATATAGCGTCATGCAGAGGGTGCTGCTCATCTGCACTTATTTTTAAGTATGCACGAGCTCTCCAGATCTTGATCCTGTGTTCCATTGTCGGGAAGTCAAGGAGGTATCTCATTGCTACACAGCTGGTGTCTCTCGTGCAGCCCAAAATGATGCGCATGGCTTCGTTTGTACCTTTTCAAGTCTTCCAATCTGTGTACGGCTGACAGTGAGGATGGCCAGGGCATACTCGATGCGTGAAAGCACCAGTCCTTGGAACAGAAGTATTAGCAGTATTTGCTCGATATTGGCAGTCGCCATGACTCTCATTGCTGTCAAACCTTTTCGAGCTTTCGTTATGACATAATCGACATGATCTCTTAAGGACGGGCTACGATCAAGCCTCACGCCAAGATATGTCATTGACTGGGTTCTACTCAAAATGCTCCCATCCATTCTTACTGCCGGCAGGTCTGTGTTCCCAATATGGTTGTTTAGGGAGAACCATGTAACCGATGCCTTTGCAGGGTTGACAAGGGCACAGGCATCATGCCAGGTCATTTATTCTTGATGGCTTTTTGCAGCATGTCTAGTGTATGCAAGTAGTGGGTAGAGTTTATGTTGACACTAGGTTCTTTAAAGTCGGCCAACAATAGCCCTTCATGGTCAAAAAATGTGCTCAGCATAATCTTACCAGTGGAAACCTGTAACTATAATTCTTTTTGGCTTTTGGTGATCCAGCATGCTTCCATTGCATGCTCTCTCTTTAGCTGCTCGGCTCAAAGTGATGAGACCATGATTCATCGCCTGCCACTATGCGGAAGAGAAATGCATCACTCTCCACTCTGTAACGCAGCAAGTGGTTCAAACACCATCCCATGCGTTCCTATTTTTGGTGGTCGGTCAACATCCGTGGTACTCACTGTGAACACACCTTCCGATATTGCAGTTTCTTACGAACGACCTTTTGAATTGTCCCAATTGACACATCAAATTCTTTTGCTAGCAAACTTATGCTTCGACAATGGTTCATCTGTACTGCTGCATCAATTTTGGCAATGGTTTTTTCTGTTGCAACAATATGCACTTGACCCGGCTGTCGAAGATCTGTCGTGAACTGACGTCCTTTCCAAAACATTCATGCCCAGTCTGTCACTGTTGTCTTTGACACACATTTATTACCATACGCAGCCTGCATTCTTTGATGAATGTCCACTGGTCGATATCCTTCAAATGAAAGAAACTGAATCACCGCTCTTTGAGCTTCTTTGGACGGATTTTGGATCAACCTGATCATTTTCTCAATGGTCAGAAACAGAACCTACGCATCATGGGACAATAAGCACTTGCTCTTTTATTCATTGGTCAGTACTTATCACACGACTATGACATGATCATATTCAACGCACGCAATTACATGCGGTGCGGCACGAACGGATTTCAAATGAGTGCCCCTTATATAAAAATAAACTGGTTTCAAGTTGTTATAATATTTAGTTATTTTTCTGCAGCCATTTGTGACTTACTTATTGACTTCCCCTCGTACACGTGACACTGATAACATAGGGTTGGTGTGAATATGTTATTTATTATCTGCCGTTCTGCGGACATAAGTATATTTGGATGTTTTAGTATAGGTGATAGTTGATAAATAAGAAGACGTGCTTTTCGACATCTTATTTCGATTTCTCTGTCTATTCTGCCATCTTCTGTGATCATACTTCCTAGATATTTAATTTCTTTAAATTGTTTCAGAGGTATACTATTTATCAGTATATTTATAGTTGATATGTCATGTAATCTGTCTGCGACGCCAATCCACATGTGCACATGGCTGATTTGTCAATCTTGAATTTTGTATACATGTGGTTGCATAATCTATTGTGTCCTGTTCTGAGGTGCAGAATAATGATTTGTTCTGGTGTGTCCATAAAGTGATAATCATCTTATAGCCTAGTGTTGGTGGCTTTCTTTCTGATCGATGTGATCATTCTTTTGTTTTGGTGGTATGTAACAGGCACATCAGGTTGTTGTTCTATTGTAGATAATAGTTCAGTGAATATCTAAGAGGTGTGACCAGCATGTCTGTTTCAGATGAGCCGATACATGTGAGAGTTTGAGAATCCCTGTCTTATTGTACAAACTAACCTGTCACATTCATATTCTCATGATCTTCATATACTAGGCTGAAGTTACTTGAGGTGTCTATACTTCATCTTTCGGTCATTTGAATATGGTAGTCTGTATCTGCAATGTTGTCTCTTTTATAAACTTCAATATCTTTTGTTTAGTTCACTCAGTGGTCCTTAAAGTTTATCTTCCAATGTTGTTTCTTGAGGCCAGAAGGTTTGTTTGCCTAGACATGCGTATTTCAGAGCTGTCTTGAAGTATGTGACCTGCTGTCTGATGTGCCAATTCACATGTGTGCAGGGCTGATTTCCAATGGGGCCATGAGTAGTTTTGTACAAAACATGCTGACAGCTAATGACAGCAAGCAGGGCAGTTTGTTAACAACCCAGATACACCGGTTGGAAAAAACCTCTGCCACCACTGGATACTGAACTCCAAGACCACTGTGTTGGCAGACCAGTGTACAAACCACTTTCATGGCTCAGGGAAGATGATAAATATACGTGCAAGGCGTCTTCATCAGTAAGTTTAAAAATACAGATCCCTTTGAGATGCCTTCAGCTGCATTGGGCATGTGGTGCTAGACCCACATTTGTATAGACCAATCAGCACTCGGTGGGTGGGTCATGTGGTCAGTGTTGTATTGGCTGCCTTTACTTCCCAATATGTTTCCTGATACCCATTGTAGTCTCCGTTGACTTTTTACAATTCAAACCCACTCTAATGTGGATCAAACTCCTGGCCACCGGGATGGCAGGTGAGTGTCTAGCCACTATACCACTGTGGCTCCTACATAAGTGCACTAACCATAACAAGTGGTCAAGTAATTCAATATTTGAGGGTTTCACACCTACCAATGGTCACATTATATAGGGTGGGGGGCTGCGTGGTCTCGAGGTATGGTGTCCGCCTCGAGTGCTGGAGGTCCCAGGTTCAAGCCCCGGTGATACCAGGAATTTTTTCTCGTGGACTTCTAGTAATAAAATTACCCCTGGTCTCTGGGTAGTGAGATTGGATGCCGGTGTGTATTGTTGCGAACGTAAAAAATCCCTTGGCAGTTGGAAATCGAAAAAGAGTAGCCTAACAGCGCTGCCCGGGCAAAATTTGGAGTTAAAAATCTACCCAAAATATTTCAGGATCCTCACCAGTGCCATGGAGTTCGTGCACTGAGCTGAGTTTCTCCAGACTCAGATTTGAGTTAGGAGAACGGAGCACTTATGGGTTGCACCCGTGTGCCGTGATGTTAATCCATCGACTAAACTAAACTAAACATTATATAGGATGCATTTTTAATGACTATGGGGTTTTTGAAAATACTGCTGTTCCAAGTTGTATATTCACCCTCTATGGAGTTCATGCAACATAAAAGGTAAATACAAAACTTGAAATGGCAATATTTTCAACAATCCCAGTCATTAAAAATACACCCAGCACAAAACCTCAACAACATGTAACAAACACAACAACACGTAACAAACACAACAACACGTAACAAACACAACAACACGTAACAAACACAACAACATGTAACAAACACAACAACATGTAACAAACACAACAACACGTAACAAACACAACAACACGTAACAAACACAACAACATGTAACAAACACAACAACACGTAACAAACACATTAACATGTAACAAACACAACAACATGTAACAAACACAACAACATGTAACAAACACAACAACATGTAACAAACACAACAACATGTAACAAACACAACAACACGTAACAAATACAACAACACGTAACAAACACAACAACACGTAACAAACACAACAACACGTAACAAACACAACAACACGTAACAAACACAACAACATGTAACAAACACAACATGTAACAAACACAACAACATGTAACAAACACAACAACATGTAACAAACACAACAACACGTAACAAACACAACATGTAACAAACACTTGTCACCTCTTCTTCATTTAACGGCAACCCTGCAGCTGACTTCTGCTCTAAAATTTTCAGCTGCTTCAACTTCTTTCTCAGTTTACGCTCCGCCCGCTGTAAATCCTCACTGTTTACCTGGGACTAATGGGGAAAAATAGCCAGTAATAGTAAACATTAAATGGTTCAACATGCAGAGAGCATATAATCTGTTGACTAATAGTAAACAATTCATCTCAACTTTAGGTCAGCATGGCTGAATGGATAAGAAAGTATGTTCTTAAACATCCGGTGTGCTGATGCCAAGGTAAGGGGTTCAACCCCTACACCGGTCAGTTGGGTCTAAAATGTTGACGTCTCACCCTTGACCTGGGGAAGTAAATTACAAGTACCTCTGAAGTCGCCGAGGGTTCGCCTGATGGTGAGGAACAATGGTAATAGGGAAAGCTAATCCACATGCAAAATTCAGTCCAGTGCTACTAGAAGTAGTGTGTATGTATGGACTACACTTCAGTCCAGTGCTACTAGAAGTAGTGTGTATGTATGGACTACACTTCAGTCCAGTGCTACTAGAAGTAGTGTGTGTGTATGGACTACACTTCAGTCCAGTGCTACTAGAAGTAGTGTGTATGGACTACACTTCAGTCCAGTGCTACTAGAAGTAGTGTGTATGTATGGACTACACTTCAGTCCAGTGCTACTAGAAGTAGTGTGTATGTATGGACTACACTTCAGTCCAGTGCTACTAGAAGTAGTGTGTATGTATGGACTACACTTCAGTCCAGTGCTACTAGAAATAGTGTGTGTGTATGGACTACACTTCAGTCCAGTGCTACTAGAAGTAGTGTGTATGTATGGACTACACTTCAGTCCAGTGCTACTAGAAGTAGTGTGTGTGTATGGACTACACTTCAGTCCAGTGCTACTAGAAGTAGTGTGTGTGTATGGACTACACTTCAGTCCAGTGCTACTAGAAGTAGTGTGTATGTATGGACTACACTTCAGTCCAGTGCTACTAGAAGTAGTGTGTATGGACTACACTTCAGTCCAGTGCTACTAGAAGTAGTGTGTGTGTATGGACTACACTTCAGTCCAGTGCTACTAGAAATAGTGTGTGTGTATGGACTACACTTCAGTCCAGTGCTACTAGAAGTAGTGTGTATGTATGGACTACACTTCAGTCCAGTGCTACTAGAAGTAGTGTGTATGGACTACACTTCAGTCCAGTGCTACTAGAAGTAGTGTGTGTGTATGGACTACACTTCAGTCCAGTGCTACTAGAAGTAGTGTGTATGGACTACACTTCAGTCCAGTGCTACTAGAAATAGTGTGTGTGTATGGACTACACTTCAGTCCAGTGCTACTAGAAGTAGTGTGTGTGTATGGACTACACTTCAGTCCAGTGCTACTAGAAATAGTGTGTGTGTATGGACTACACTTCAGTCCAGTGCTACTAGAAGTAGTGTGTGTGTATGGACTACACTTCAGTCCAGTGCTACTAGAAAGTAGTGTGTGTGTATGGACTACACTTCAGTCCAGTGCTACTAGAAGTAGTGTGTGTGTATGGACTACACTTCAGTCCAGTGCTACTAGAAGTAGTGTGTATGGACTACACTTCAGTCCAGTGCTACTAGAAGTAGTGTGTGTGTATGGACTACACTTCAGTCCAGTGCTACTAGAAGTAGTGTGTATGTATGGACTACACTTCAGTCCAGTGCTACTAGAAGTAGTGTGTGTGTATGGACTACACTTCAGTCCAGTGCTACTAGAAATAGTGTGTGTGTATGGACTACACTTCAGTCCAGTGCTACTAGAAGTAGTGTGTGTGTATGGACTACACTTCAGTCCAGTGCTACTAGAAATAGTGTGTGTGTATGGACTACACTTCAGTCCAGTGCTACTAGAAGTAGTGTGTGTGTATGGACTACACTTCAGTCCAGTGCTACTAGAAGTAGTGTGTGTGTATGGACTACACTTCAGTCCAGTGCTACTAGAAGTAGTGTGTATGGACTACACTTCAGTCCAGTGCTACTAGAAGTAGTGTGTATGGACTACACTTCAGTCCAGTGCTACTAGAAGTAGTGTGTATGGACTACACTTCAGTCCAGTGCTACTAGAAGTAGTGTGTATGGACTACACTTCAGTCCAGTGCTACTAGAAATAGTGTGTGTGTATGGACTACACTTCAGTCCAGTGCTACTAGAAATAGTGTGTGTGTATGGACTACACTTCAGTCCAGTGCTACTAGAAGTAGTGTGTGTGTATGGACTACACTTCAGTCCAGTGCTACTAGAAGTAGTGTGTGTGTATGGACTACACTTCAGTCCAGTGCTACTAGAAGTAGTGTGTGTGTATGGACTACACTTCAGTCCAGTGCTACTAGAAGTAGTGTGTATGGACTACACTTCAGTCCAGTGCTACTAGAAATAGTGTGTGTGTATGGACTACACTTCAGTCCAGTGCTACTAGAAGTAGTGTGTGTGTATGGACTACACTTCAGTCCAGTGCTACTAGAAATAGTGTGTGTGTATGGACTACACTTCAGTCCAGTGCTACTAGAAGTAGTGTGTGTGTATGGACTACACTTCAGTCCAGTGCTACTAGAAAGTAGTGTGTGTGTATGGACTACACTTCAGTCCAGTGCTACTAGAAGTAGTGTGTATGGACTACACTTCAGTCCAGTGCTACTAGAAGTAGTGTGTGTGTATGGACTACACTTCAGTCCAGTGCTACTAGAAGTAGTGTGTATGGACTACACTTCAGTCCAGTGCTACTAGAAGTAGTGTGTATGGACTACACTTCAGTCCAGTGCTACTAGAAGTAGTGTGTGTATGGACTACACTTCAGTCCAGTGCTACTAGAAGTAGTGTGTGTGTATGGACTACACTTCAGTCCAGTGCTACTAGAAGTAGTGTGTGTATGGACTACACTTCAGTCCAGTGCTACTAGAAAGTAGTGTGTGTGTATGGACTACACTTCAGTCCAGTGCTACTAGAAGTAGTGTGTGTGTATGGACTACACTTCAGTCCAGTGCTACTAGAAATAGTGTGTATGGACTACAATTCAGTCCAGTGCTACTAGAAGTAGTGTGTATGGACTACACTTCAGTCCAGTGCTACTAGAAGTAGTGTGTGTGTATGGACTACACTTCAGTCCAGTGCTACTAGAAGTAGTGTGTATGGACTACACTTCAGTCCAGTGCTACTAGAAGTAGGTGTGTGTATGGACTACACTTCAGTCCAGTGCTACTAGAAGTAGTGTGTGTGTATGGACTACACTTCAGTCCAGTGCTACTAGAAGTAGTGTGTGTGTATGGACTACACTTCAGTCCAGTGCTACTAGAAATAGTGTGTGTGTATGGACTACACTTCAGTCCAGTGCTACTAGAAGTAGTGTGTGTGTATGGACTACACTTCAGTCCAGTGCTACTAGAAGTAGTGTGTGTGTATGGACTACACTTCAGTCCAGTGCTACTAGAAGTAGTGTGTGTATGGACTACACTTCAGTCCAGTGCTACTAGAAGTAGTGTGTGTATGGACTACACTTCAGTCCAGTGCTACTAGAAGTAGTGTGTGTATGGACTACACTTCAGTCCAGTGCTACTAGAAGTAGTGTGTGTGTATGGACTACACTTCAGTCCAGTGCTACTAGAAGTAGTGTGTGTGTATGGACTACACTTCAGTCCAGTGCTACTAGAAGTAGTGTGTGTGTGTATGGACTACACTTCAGTCCAGTGCTACTAGAAAGTAGTGTGTGTGTATGGACTACACTTCAGTCCAGTGCTACTAGAAATAGTTGTGTGTGTATGGACTACACTTCAGTCCAGTGCTACTAGAAATAGTGTGTGTATGGACTACACTTCAGTCCAGTGCTACTAGAAATAGTGTGTGTGTATGGGACTACAACTTCAGTCCAGTGCTACTAGAAGTAGTGTGTGTGTATGGACTACACTTCAGTCCAGTGCTACTAGAAGTAGTGTGTATGGACTACACTTCAGTCCAGTGCTACTAGAAGTAGTGTGTATGGACTACACTTCAGTCCAGTGCTACTAGAAGTAGTGTGTATGGACTACACTTCAGTCCAAGTGCTACTAGAAGGTAGTGTGTATGGACTACACTTCAGTCCCAGTGCTACTAGAAATAGTGTGTGTGTATGGACTACACTTCAGTCCAGTGCTACTAGAAGTAGTGTGTGTGTATGGACTTACACTTCAGTCCAGTGCTACTAGAAATAGTGTGTGTGTATGGACTACACTTCAGTCCAGTGCTACTAGAAGTAGTGTGTATGGACTACACTTCAGTCCAGTGCTACTAGAAGTAGTGTGTGTGTATGGACTACACTTCAGTCCAGTGCTACTAGAAATAGTGTGTGTGTATGGACTACACTTCAGTCCAGTGCTACTAGAAGTAGTGTGTATGGACTACACTTCAGTCCAGTGCTACTAGAAATAGTGTGTGTGTATGGACTACACTTCAGTCCAGTGCTACTAGAAGTAGTGTGTATGGACTACACTTCAGTCCAGTGCTACTAGAAGTAGTGTGTGTGTATGGACTACACTTCAGTCCAGTGCTACTAGAAGTAGTGTGTGTGTATGGACTACACTTCAGTCCAGTGCTACTAGAAATAGTGTGTGTGTATGGACTACACTTCAGTCCAGTGCTACTAGAAGTAGTGTGTATGGACTACACTTCAGTCCAGTGCTACTAGAAATAGTGTGTGTGTATGGACTACACTTCAGTCCAGTGCTACTAGAAGTAGTGTGTATGGACTACACTTCAGTCCAGTGCTACTAGAAATAGTGTGTGTGTATGGACTACACTTCAGTCCAGTGCTACTAGAAGTAGTGTGTGTGTATGGACTACACTTCAGTCCAGTGCTACTAGAAATAGTGTGTGTGTATGGACTACACTTCAGTCCAGTGCTACTAGAAGTAGTGTGTATGGACTACACTTCAGTCCAGTGCTACTAGAAGTAGTGTGTGTGTATGGACTACACTTCAGTCCAGTGCTACTAGAAGTAGTGTGTATGGACTACACTTCAGTCCAGTGCTACTAGAAATAGTGTGTGTGTATGGACTACACTTCAGTCCAGTGCTACTAGAAGTAGTGTGTGTGTATGGACTACACTTCAGTCCAGTGCTACTAGAAGTAGTGTGTGTGTATGGACTACACTTCAGTCCAGTGCTACTAGAAGTAGTGTGTGTGTATGGACTACACTTCAGTCCAGTGCTACTAGAAGTAGTGTGTATGGACTACACTTCAGTCCAGTGCTACTAGAAGTAGTGTGTATGGACTACACTTCAGTCCAGTGCTACTAGAAATAGTGTGTGTGTATGGACTACACTTCAGTCCAGTGCTACTAGAAATAGTGTGTGTGTATGGACTACACTTCAGTCCAGTGCTACTAGAAGTAGTGTGTATGGACTACACTTCAGTCCAGTGCTACTAGAAGTAGTGTGTATGGACTACACTTCAGTCCAGTGCTACTAGAAATAGTGTGTGTGTATGGACTACACTTCAGTCCAGTGCTACTAGAAATAGTGTGTGTGTATGGACTACACTTCAGTCCCAAGCGAGGGAGCACCCAAAAATAAAATCTCAACTCTAGAAACACAAAAGAGGTTGACATTAAACTGGTCATTAAAGAAATAAAAATAAACATTTTTTCAACGAACAAAATGAATTACTGACATCCCACTCACACCTACAGGGTTACAGTTCATAACTAGTTCATACAGTTCATAAATAAATTCACATGTGTTGCTTGGTGCCCATAGAAACAGAAAAAAGATGTAGAGACTAGAAGACTCTATGAGCTCCAAACAATATCAATCAATCAATCAATCATGTGCCATGCCAGAAAGCGTGGGTGGTCATGACTAGCCATTTCACTCGATCACCAGAGTCGTGGATCAGCTCAGTGTTCCTGTCTCGTCCATGCCATGTGGCCAAGCCATCCAAGTATTTTCCTTTCGGTCTTCCTCTTGGTCTGTTCCCTTCGATATTGCCAGTTGTCACTAAGTTCTCCAATCCATTTCTTCTCATAACATGTCCAAAAAATTTTGACTGTCTACATTTAATTTCTTTAATCAATTTACGATTTTCATATGTCTCCTGTAGTACTTGGTCATTGGTTTTTCTGTCTGTCCATGGTATTCTTTGCATTTTCCTCAGAAACCACATTTCTGCAGCCATCAGATGTTTTTCAGCTTCACTGCACATTGTCCACGTTTCACATCCATACAAAAGAACAGGCTCGATGTATCCCCTCAACACTCTTTTTCTCGTTTCAATTGACATCTTTTTATTGGTCAGAATGTTTTTCATCTTGCTAAAGGCTACTTTCGCCATGGCGATTCTTGTTCTAATCTCTTCAAGGCATCTCCCATCAGATGTTATGACTGTTCCGAGATAATTGTACCGATTCACTTGTTGAAGAATATTCCCATTTACTTGTATATTACATTGTGGTACTTCGTTCTTCCTAGTGACGACCATAACCTGTGTCTTCTTATAATTTAATTCCAACCCCAGCTGCTCACTGTGTACAACAACTGCGTCAACTAATTGTTGTAGATCTTGTGCATTGTCTGCAATCAATACTGTATCATCTGCATATCTAATGTTATTGATGTTTCGTCCTCCAATGCTGATTCCATTTATATCTTCTACATTCCTGAAAATATTTTCACTGTATAGGGAAAAAAGATCTGGAGACATTACACATCCCTGCCTAACACCTCTCTTAATAGGTTGATATTGTCCCACTTCATTATCAATCCTTATGGCAGCTTGTTGTTTCCAATATATGTTTTTTATAAGTCTAATGTCTTTCCCATCAATTTGTAGATCTGCAAGCATATCTACCATGTTGACATGTCTAACTCTATCAAAAGCCTTTGTGTAGTCAATAAAGCAAAGGTGTATATCCTTGTTTACTTCTATAGCACGTTCAATAACTGTTCGCAGCATATACACAGCATTTACTGTACCCTTTCCTTCTACAAACCCACATTGTTCTTCCCCTATTTCAGGTTGTATTTTCTTCCTCACTCTTTGCATGATAATTTGTAGCAAAATCTTTGTGATGTGGCTCATTATACTAATTGTTCTATGTTGATCACATTCCAAGGTTCCTGATTTCTTTGGGATTGCAATAAATACAGAGTTACATAATTCAGAAGGTATATCTCCAGTATCATATAATGTGTTCAGCAGTCTGGTGACTTGATCTAGTCCAAATTCTTCTAAAGCTTTAATCATTTCTGTTGTGATGTTATCTGCACCGGGGGCCTTGCCAGCTTTCATATGCTTAAAAACATTTCGAACCTCCATCTTCAAAATTGGTGGCCCTTCATTATTAAATCTAATATCATACTGTTCCTCTCTGTTATCATTATAAAGGTTTTTCACATAATCTGTCCATACATGTAGAATCTGATCTTTTTCTATTATGATTTTGCCATCTTTAGTTTTTAGACAGCCTGTTGATGTACTTGTTCTTTTATTAGTAAGTTCCTGAATTCTTTTGTGCACTAATTTGGTATTTTGACTGTTGTGTTGTATTTCAATGTCTAAGCACTTTTCCTCAAGCTATGCTTCTTTTGCCTCCTTACATAATATTCTGACTTATCTGTGAATTTCTTCACATTTGGCAGGATTATTTTTGTTGAGTCTTCTTGTTTCCATTAGGTGTAAAATTTCTTCTGTCATCCATTTCTTACGACCCACCTTCTTTAATTTTGGAATAGTTGTTTCTGCAGCCAAACTGATTGAATTCTTCAACATTTCCCATTGATCATCCACATCCTGGAATAATATCTCTAGATCAGACAATATATCAAATCTGTTCTGTACTTCTATGTTGAATTTGTTTTGTATTTCCTTGTCATTACTCAATGTACACAAATCATATTTAGTGTTTCCTGTTATATACTTGACTTTCTTCAACTTTATCCTCAGTGTTCCTGTAAGTAGTCTGTGGTCACTATAACAATCAGCACTGGGAACTGTTTTTGCTATTGTTAGTGAGTTTCTAAATCTTCTGCTAATCAGAATGTAGTCAATCTGGTTTCTGATCCTGCTATCAGGACTCCTCCATGTCCATAATCTTCTAGGGTGTTGCTTAAACCAGGTGTTTCCTACAATCATTTCCTGTTCTTTTGCCCACTCTACGAGTCTGTATCCTCTTTCATTTCTCTCACCTAAACCATAGTTTCCTACTGTGTATCTATCACCTTGATTTCCTACTTTTGCATTGAAGTCTCCTATTATGATGTTTATTTCTGAATTTTTACATTTCTTTAAGGCAGTCTCTATGTCATTATAAAATTCCTCTACACTATCTTCACTGGATTCTCCTGTTGGGGCATATACTTGAATAATATTTATGCTAAAAGGTCTGCCACTTAATTCAACTAGTAGAACTCTGTCTGACATGGCCCAATATCCTTGAACAGATTTTGATGTTTTCCGGTCCAAAATAATAGCCACTCCCCTTTGTCGATCTTCACCTCCAGAATAAATAATCTTAAAATCTTCATCTATCTTGATGCCTGCTCCTGTCCATCTTGTTTCGCACAACCCTAAAATATTAATTTTTTCTCTTTAAATTTCTTGTTTTATGTTCTCTAATTTTTCGTCGTCGTTTAACGTCCTAACGTTCCATGTTGCTAATTTTAACGTCTCTGTCCTTGTCTTGCGATGATCAGTCTTTAGGCGAATCATAATGTACTAGGCACTTTTAAAGAGATAGTTTGCCGTTGCTTTCCTCTATGGCAGTAACCGTGCTGGTCATTTGACCGCATCCATTGACTCGAGAGAGCTCCTCTGCCTGCCGTCGTGAAACTTGAGACCATAACCAACCAATATATGCCGGCTGCCCTCAAAATTTCATCCACCACCTGCCTTCCGTGGCTTCTTTTGAACACTTCCAATAAACGAAAACGAAATATCACATAATCCACAGGAAAAACACTAAAACAGCGTCATCCCCGAAGAATAGATGCGTCACGTCGCCATTGTACCAAAATATGTGAATTTATTTATGTTCTGTCTTGGTGGCCTCTAAGAGTTCCCCAATTGATATTTCTGTGTATTATTATTAGTATGTGGTTGATTGGTCTGCAAGGTGTGGACTGTGCCTGGCCCTGCAGCCAGCAGGGTTAGGATCGGCTAGCCTCTCCCAGCAGGGGTGAAAAGTGAAAATTAGTAGGCTGCCGATGACCCGCAGACTACATAAGTCAACCCCACCTCCAAGGGTGTAGACTGGGAAACCATGACCGCGAGGTCATGGGCTAATGGGGATATGTTCGCCATAGGGGATGGACTCCCTATGGTCAGATTTTTGTCCTAAACCTGCAACTGGCCTAGCAAGCTGGCGGGGGATCTTCATACTGCTAGTAGAAAAACTAAGAAATATAAACGGACTGACCCTAATGGATATAGACCCGGCAATATTAATGGACTATGAGATAGATCAGCGATTCAAAAAATAGGCACAATGAACGTCTGCGGTTTTAATAGTAAAGAAGAAGAACTTATAGAAACAATGGAAGAGAGGAAAATTGGACTTATGGGAAAAGCGGACACCAGAATAAAGGGGGAAGGATGCAAGCAGATCCACCAGTTACATGTTTGTCTACTCTGGAGTGGAACAGCAAGAAAGGGCAAGACACGGTGTGGGAATAGTCATTGAACCATGGCTAGCAAGAGGAATACTAGAAATAAAATATATATCAGAAAGAATCATAACAGTGAGAATAAAAGAACAAACAATTACAACCTATGTACAAATATATGCACCACGTAATACAAACAATAATGAGCAAGAATGCGAGGACTTCTACGAAGACATCCATGATATGCTAAATAAAATAGATAAGCAGGACAACATCATAGTTATGAGAGACTTCAATGAAAGACTAGGATACAACAGAGTGGGCATAGAAAAACATCTTGGAGCATTTGGAGACCAACACACTGAAAGAAATGATAACGGAAGTAGACTGATAGAGCTATGCAGCCAACACGACCTCTATATAACAAATACATTCTATAAACACAAAGACTCACAAATATACACCTGGTATAAATGGAACGATCTAGATACTAAAAGCCAAATTGATTTATATTAACAAGAAATAACAGAAAGAGAAATATATTAGATGCAAGGGCAGTGCCCAATTTAGGTTTAAACACAGACCACAAAGCAGTTGTTGCCACAATAAGAATCATAAGTAGAAGGAAGCAAAGACCAGAAAAATACATGCCATGCGAATCAGTAAACTTAAAAAACCTTAAAGACGAGGCAGTGAGGGAAAATTATGAAAAAGAGCTAACCAAAATCTTTGTAAAATTACATATAGAAAGAGAGACAGTGAAAGAAGAATGGGAGATGTTAAAATCAAGCATTTTAAATACTGCAAGGATAACATGTGGAACCACAAAAAAACGCAAAACACAGATAAAGAAAATAATAAGTTGGTGGAACACAGAAGTAAAGAAAGCTGTAAAAGACAATAAGGAAAAATATAAAAAGTGGTCGAAGAGCAAACAGGAATGCGATTACATAGAATATAGAATAGCGAGAAGACACGTGAACAGAATAGTAAAGAGAGAAAAATAAAAAGACTGGGAGGAGTATAGAGAAACTCTAAATAAAAACCACAAGGAGGCAACTAGAAACTTCTATATAAAAACAAAAAAAGTCGCTTAAAAGTCGACGGGGTCAACTTCATTGCACCGGGTTTTATCCCATATGGCTCGGTCTCTTTCCGCAGCGCGGAAAGCGTCGCACAAAGCACGAACTCCGTAGCTCTAGCGACGACCCACAGGAGTCTCCGAAAAGTTTAACTCGTGAACCGAAGCAGGCGGCCAGGAATCGAACCCACAACCTTCAGAGCTCGAGTTAAACAGTTTGACCACTTCGCCACAAAGACTCCCACTTCTATAAAAAGATAAGTGCAATGAGAACCAGAGGCAAACCCTTTGACCCAACTGAAATAATTAACAATGAAAATGGAGAACCAATAAGTGAACAAAACAAATCCTAATAAGATGGAAACAGTACTTCGAACAACTTCTCAACATCCCATCAGATACCACAGGAATTCAAGAAACCGACACAGATGCCACCGAAGGACTAGAACCAGACATACTGAAAGAAGAAATTATAGAAGCCTTCAGATTAGCCCCATTGAACAAATCACAGGACAAGATGAAATACCAAATGAACTAATTAAAGCAGCAAGAGAAGTAGGAACAGCATGGCTACATAGACTATTCAACCACGTTTGGGTAGAACAACAGACACTGCGAGACTGGGGAAATGCCATAATTATCCCAATTTGGAAAAACAAAGGCAGCAAAAGAGACTTCACACAATACAGAGGCATTTTACTGTTGAGTCATACTGGAAAAAATATTTTGCAAAATTCTTGATAAAAGATTAAGAACTATTATAGAACCCCAGCTAAGCGAAACACAACTTGGATTTAGGAAAAACAAAGGATGCACAGATGCAATTTTTGCTCTTAGACCACTTATAGAAAAATTAATCGAATTCAATGAAACAATTTACTTAGGCTTTGTCGACCAAGAAAAGGCATTTGATAGAGTAGATAGAAACAAGCTGTGGGAATTCCTTAAACAATGTGGAGTGAGTACACATCTAATGAACCTAAGTAGAAGCTTATACAACAACAGTGAATGCATAGTGAGAGCAACTGGAGGACACTCAGAACCCTTCACCATAAGATCTGGAGTACGACAAGGTTGTGTCCTGTCCCCTCTCTTGTTTATAACATATATAGACAACATATGTAAATATGTATTTCGGGGACTGCGTGGTCTCGAGGTATGGTGTCCGCCTCTAGTGCTGGAGGTCCCAGGTTCATGCCCCGGTGATGACCGGGATTTTTTCACGTGGACTTCTAGTAATAAAAATTTCCCCTGGTCTCTGAGTAGTGAGATCGGACGCCTGTGTGTATTGTTGCGCACGTAAAAAATCCCTTAGCAGTTGGAAATCAAAAAAGAGTAGCCTAACGGCGCTGCCCGGGCAAAATTTCGCGTTAAAAATCTACCCAAAGTATTTTCAGGATCCTCGCTGGTGCTATGGAGTTCGTGCACTGAACCGAGTTTCCCCAGACTCAGATTTTAGTTAGGAGGAAAACCGAGCACTTATGGGTTGCATCCGTGTGCCGTGATGTTGATCCATCGACTAAAACGGAAAAAAACATATGTAAAGAAACCAGCCAAACAGAGACCGCAAGAACACCACATGACAAGAACACAGAAAAAGAACCATCTGCAAATCAGATGAGATGAGATGTGGTTGATTATGACTAATGATCATCATCATGAGGTTAGGCTGAAGACAGATGGTGGTATTGTGATCTGTTCTCAGCTATTCTCTTCAGCACAAATGTCCTTGCATGTAGCTCTGTCATGAATATCCTCTTGTTCTCTTATTGGATTGTGTCCTCAAGTATATTTCAGTATCTTCATTAACTGATGCGATATTTGTCACATTTTTCCTTCATTGAATCTTCATTTATTGTTGCAATATTTGTCATTTTCCTTCACAAATCTTCAACTGTTATAAACACACACACAAAACATTCATATTAAATTGTTATGGTCATTACAATTCTTCTCCCCCTTTTCTTCTACTTTTCATCCTCCAATGAAGCATTGACCCTCAGCCAACTCAAGTAACTCCTTGCAGCCAAACTCAAGCCAACCCCTTGCAGCTGTGTTCTTAATTGGTGAATTTTGCAGCTGAAGATGTCAATGGGATGGGGTAGCCAGTTTTGTGCCAACCCTCTGTAATCACCTCTTACAACATGCGTGGTAGGTTACAGTGTTGCTATTCCTTGCTTCCCTTACAATCCCAGATAACACATGGGCACATTACAAAATCATGCAGCGATATAATTTTACAATCTATATACAGAGCTGAGCGATCACACTTGGACATTGTAACTATAGATAGACTAATAAAAAACTTACTCCAAGTGTAGTAGCAATCCGCATACAGTCATATCTTCTTTATTTGGTTTAAAACAATTTTAACGTTATGAGTCACATCTATTCACAAATATAACACAAATAACCTCCAGAACAATATCTTACAATGAAACATTTTTAAAATCGAGGCTTACCGTTGAATTATCCGCATCACTGAAATCTGAAATACATACATCCATATTTTAAAGGTGAACTTAAATTCTTTAATAAATACATATTGCTACTAAATACTTGCTTGTCAGAAAGCATTTCCATTTAATATCAACTTATTTCAAAGCATATGGATACATTTAGTTTATAGTTTATGTTAGGCTTAATTTAAAAGTGCGAGGGAAAGTTAATAAGTTGGTCACAAATGGCTGTAGAAAAATAACTAGATATGATAACTTGAAACCATTTTATTTTTATACATACATTGTCACTTTATTTCTCAACATAATTTCCACCAACATTGATGCACTTATCCCATCGTTTTATCAGTCCTCCCAAACCAGCAGTATAGAACTGCGTGCTTGTTTTCTAAACCACGTTTTCACTTCACATTCAACTTCGGCGTCATTCGTGAAATGTCTCCCACCAAGGTGGGTTGTCAGTGTTTAAGCTGACAAATGTTTGTCCCGTAAAGCGGTGCATAGCTGGGTAGAAAGCATGAGGGCAAGTCAATAAGTAAGTCACACAGTTCTGTGGGATGGCCGGTAAATGAAAACAAAGCATGCCGTTCTATGCAGCTGGGTTTGGGAGGACTGATAAAACAATGGGATAAGTGCATCAATGTTGGTGGAAATTATGCTGAGAAATAAAGGAACAGTGTATGTATAAAAATAAACTGGTTTCAAGTTGTTATCATATTTAATTATTTTTCTACAGCCATTTGTGACTTACTTATTAACTTACCCTCGTATATTAACTTTTCTTGTTAAATCATTTTTTCTACATTGTGTGCGCTCTCTCTCTCTTTTTCTCTCTCTCTCAGAATAACACACAACTTTCACAAACAGACACACACACAAATGAAATTAACAGTCTAGGAATGCAGAATGAAGTAACATTTGGAGAAATTAGCCAGATGTAGAATATTCCGAAAGCATAGTCTGGTGGTTCTAGTTTTAAGAATTATTAGAGAATGTAGTCAGAAGTAAACACCTTGGGTACGAGATTGCATGACGCTGGAGAAATGGCAAGAGATAGTGGTTTCTTTGAGCAATGTGATGAGAGTGCGTGAGGCTGGAGAAATGGCAAGAGATAGTGGTTTCTTTGAGCAATGTGATGAGAGTGCGTGAGGCTGGAGAAATGGCAAGAGATAGTGGTTTCTTTGAGCAATGTGATGAGAGTGCATGACGCTGGAGAAATGGCAAGAGATAGTGGTTTCTTTGAGCACTGTGATGAGAGTGCATGACGCTGGAGAAATGGCAAGAGATAGTGGTTTCTTTGAGCAATGTGATGAGAGTGCATGACGCTGGAGAAATGGCAAGAGATAGTGGTTTCTTTGAGCAATGTGATGAGAGTGCGTGAGGCTGGAGAAATGGCAAGAGATAGTGGTTTCTCTGAGCACTGTGATGAGAGTGCTTGAGGCTGGAGAAATGGCAAGAGATAGTGGTTTCTTTGAGCAATGTGATGAGAGTGCGTGAGGCTGGAGAAATGGCAAGAGATAGTGGTTTCTTTGAGCAATTTGATGAGAGTGCATGACGCTGGAGAAATGGCAAGAGATAGTGTGGTTTCTTTGAGCAATGTGATGAGAGTGCATGAGGATGGAGAAATGGCAAGAGATAGTGGTTTCTTTGAGCAATGTGCATGACGCTGGAGAAATGGCAAGAGATAGTGGTTTCTTTGAGCAATGTGCATGACGCTGGAGAAATGGCAAGAGATAGTGGTTTCTTTGAGCAATGTGATGAGAGTGCATGACGCTGGAGAAATGGCAAGAGATAGTGGTTTCTTTGAGCACTGTGATGAGAGTGCATGACGCTGGAGAAATGGCAAGAGATAGTGGTTTCTTTGAGCAATGTGATGAGAGTGCATGACGCTGGAGAAATGGCAAGAGATAGTGGTTTTTCTCTTCACATTCTGAAGTACCATATTCTGAAAGCATAGTCTGATGCATCAATTCTTAAGTATTATTCTGAGAATGCAGTCTGAAGAAGTATATTGTGTTGTCTGAGGTAGCACACTATAAGTGTGACATATTCTGAGACTGTAGTTTGAAGAAACATTATCATAATCTTATTTGAATTAACATATTCTGAAGTAACACATTCTGAGAGTGTTGTCTTAAGTAGTATATTCAGATATTGTAGTCTATTCTGAGAGTATAATCTAGACTAACATATTCTGAAGTAACACATTCTGAGAGTGTAGTCTGAAGTAGCATATTCTAGGAAAGTAATGTAAAGCAACATGTTCTGAAAATATCATATAAAGTAGCCTATCTTAAGAAAATAGTATGAAATTACAAATGTTCTAGGAACATCATCTGAAGTAATGCAATCTGAGAGTGCAGTCTGTAGCCTTCCTACCATATCTAAAGATTGTAGCTATGTGGACAATTCTAGCATATCTAAAGATTGTAGCTATGTGGACAATTCTAACATATCTATAGACTGTAGCTACGTGGACAATTCTAACATATCTAAAGACTAGCTATGTTTAACCAGACCACTGTATAGATTTACTTACTGTTGTCTGTGTCATGAATGCCGTTCTGCTCAGATAGTCCATTGCTTACATCTCTTCCTGAATGCCTTTCCACTCTTTGAGGATCTAGAGGAGAACCGAAAATTTTAGACATAAAATTGGCTTATCATCTCTGTGAAACTTGGTATTAAGTCTAAATCCCAAGGAATGAAAGTCAGTAAGTTAGTTAGTTAGTCGAGGTTCCAGCTTCACAGCAACGGGTCCGTCCCCATTATGCTCCATTCCCGTGCCAGCGAATATCACAAAATGCTGCCCAGAAAAATTCTATTCAATCCCTGCAGAAAATGGTGTGATGTATTAATCATCATCATGTGCCTTGTAAAAGTGACACAGGTGTTCATGTCTCTCTACAGATCTCGGCACCTTGATGTTGTGGATCAATCCTATTGATGACATTCCTCCCTGCCATTGCCTTAAACTATCTAGCTTAAGTTCTCTCTATCTGCCAAAACTGCTGATCTTTCCAGTCATCACAATGTTATCCAGTGCCTCTCTTCTCATTATCTGACCAAAGAACACAGTTTGTCTCTTTCTTACAGTTGTACATATTCTACTTTTCATCAGCCTTTTCTGGACAATCGCTACAACTTTGGGCCATCGATGGTATTTTAAATATTTGTCTTGGAAACCACATCTTTGCTGCCTCCAAGCCCTTCCTGGTTTGATCATTCATATTCCCAAAGTCACTCCTTTACGTGTGTTATATAACATTACAGTATTCTCTTCCTGACATTCAATGACAGTTATAAAGAACTTCATCAAATAAAACAAATTGCCAGGAAAACTGTCACTGTAAAATAACCACATGCATTTTGGTATTAAATTATAAGTAGTCATTTGCATATAAAATAAAATAAAAACCACTAACAGCATGACCAGAATATCCTTGCAGAATTTGCAGGGCTATATATATATAAGACCATGACACCATGATGATGTTAGATGTCACAGGTGATCATGCTCCTCCACAAATATGTCTCATACGTGTAACTAGTGAGCATCTCCCATGGAACTCTGTCAGGTATCCTAACATTTTCCATCATAATGGGCTTCATCTACCAAAGTAGCTTGCTCGGCTTAAAATATTGCCAAGGCAGTGGGATGACAGCCTACTCTGCAATTTCTAACTACCATGACATTGTAAAGTGTACATCTTGCACACCATCTCCTGCATCATCAGTCTCATCAAATGGACATTGGACATCTTGCACGCCCTCTCCTGCTTCATCAGTCTCATCAAATGGACATTGGACATCTTGCACACCGTCTCCTGCATCATCAGTCTCATCAAATGGACACTGGACATCTTGCATGCCCTCTCCTGCGTCATCAGTCTCATCAAATGGACATTGGACATCTTGCACGCCCTCTCCTGCATCATCAGTCTCATCAAATGGACATTATACAAATTTCCAGGAGGCAAAGCTGCAGGTCTGACACCACCCCTAACACTCACTCATTTAGTGCACCTTGGTCAAGTGTATATGGGCCTAAGACCATATCCTCTCCTAGGGATCCAGACATTTCTAGAATATGGGCAGGCCTAACACTCATTAAATATGGGAAGGCTTAACAGTCCTAGAATATGGGAAGGCTTAACAGTCCTAGAATATGGGAAGGCTTAACAGTCCTAGAATATGGGAAGGCTTAACAGTCCTAGAATATGGGAAGGCTTCAGTCCTAGAATATGGGAAGGCTTAACACTCGTTAAATATGGGAAGGCTTAACAGTCCTAGAATATGGGAAGGCTTAACACTCATTAAATATGGGAAGGCTTAACAGTCCTAGAATATGGGAAGGCTTAACAGTCCTAAAGCATGGGAAGGCCTAACACTCATTAAATATGGGAAGGCTTAACAGTCCTAGAATATGGGAAGGCCTAACACTCATTAAATATGGGAAGGCTTAACAGTTCTAGAATATGGGAAGGCTTAACAGTCCTAGAATATAGGAAGGCCTAACACTCATTAAATATGGGAAGGTTTAACAGTCCTAGAATATGGGAAGGCCTAACACTCATTAAATATGGGAAGGTTTAACAGTCCTAGAATATGGGAAGGCCTAACACTCAATAAATATGGGAAGGCTTAACAGTCCTAGAATATGTGTACAAAAAATATATATATCCTAGAATATGTGAAGCCTAAGAGTTCACACACCAATGGCAATATCTATCCTGACCTCTTTGGTCATGTAGTAAATGTACAAGCAAGGAAAGGACACATTTGCGTGCCACGAGGTATATCACGCACCTGGTTATAGAATGGGCTGGGGGAGATGGGAGGTTATGTGGGTGGGTGCGGAATTTGGGTTGGGTAGGTGCGGGATATGTGAGATGGCTAGGAGATGTGTGTGCATGGGGGATGTGTGGTTGAGGGATGTGTGTTTGGCTGGGTGGTTGGAGGTGTGTGGGTGGAGGAGGATATGTGAGTGGGTGGGGAGATGTGTGTGGGTGGGAAATGTATGTGTGCTTGGGGTGTGGGTGGATGGGATGTGTGGTTGGTGGGAGTGTGTGGGTGGGGAGTTGTGTAGGTGTGTGGGTGGGGAGTTGTGTAGGTGTCTGGATGTGGTGGATGGGTGGGGACATGTATGTGTGCCTGGGGTGTGTGTGTGTGTGTGTGTGTGTGTGTGGTTGGGTGGGGGATGTGTGGGTGAATGGGGGATGTGTGGGTGAATGGGGGATGTGTGGGTGAATGGGGGATGTGTCTCATAACATGATAATATGCATTGTTTATGTTTACAAAATTCATTTGACAATGTTTTTCCTATGCACTATTAATGAACGAAAGATGAGTGATTGGAAGGGCCGAATGTAAGACGGGCCTGCGTGCCCAATTTGTTACCCTTTGAAAATAAAGTCTGTTGGTTCGTTCAATACCACGCGAGCCACCAAGACTTCCCAAGACATGTGCTATTTACGTTAGTAAATAAAAAAAGGTACAGGTAATCCCAAAGCAGATACTATTATTGGGGTGTGAAGAGTTAGACTTCACATAGTCTAGGTCTTGACATAATGAAGTAGGGTGGCCAGATCCCTTCTGTCATCATAGGATACTAGGCCCAGAACGACTAACCTGATTAACAAACGCCCACTAAAGTCGGATGTGTTGGTTTAAGGGTTTTGGCCCAAGGGTGCATAACGAGACACACCACAATTTCGTGTGAAAAAACACTCTGGATGAACGCAGAAGGATACTAGGCTACACTAATGAATCTTACCCTTTGCAAAAGAAACATTTGCAGGCCGTCTGAGTTGTTCAAATCCTCGCAGAGAACCTCTTCCTTTGGGAAGTAAGGGCACATCTGTCTGATCCTGACCCCTGGACTCGGTCATCAGTCGCCCGGCTGTTAAGCATGTTTCTGGCCTATAGCTCTCTACTCCGTTATCTTCAAACTGGTTAAGTAAAGCTCTGTATCCCTGAGCTAAACTGTCTGCAAGCTGCTGATTATTAAGTGCATTCAGTTGTTGCTTCACTGATAATGAGCCAAGCCTTGGAACAGATGTGTGAATTGTTCACTTCAGAAGTCTGGTCATGGGGCTGATTATGTACCCGGGTGAATCTTTCAAACTTTAAGGGCTCTGGCTTATTGACTGATCTTGAAATATCAGCGGAAACTGAAACTGATGCAAGAAGTGAGGCAATAAAAATCAGTTCAAAAAGCCTGAAAAATTCCTCAATTTCCACATCTTAAAATTCAATCATTTAAAAGTATTGCTTGCTTGCGTTCGCTGGCTGTGAACTCCAGCGTGAAGTCCTGTATGTCAGATGAAGACATCCTGTTGTTCAACATCAGTGTGATGTAATACCGGACTGAGGTTTGCATGAGAATCCGTTGTCCCATGTTTGGCTTATTGGTGTGCTGACTGGTGGTTCCTCGCCGTGCAGGCAGATACTCTCCGACTTCGGAAGAATCAGCGAACCTACTACATTAGCCAGGACCCTGAAGGGACCTGTTGCCTAGGGCGCACGACTAGGACATGTTAGTAGGTCTTGGCCAGTAAAGAACCTGCCCCTGGTGACTTGGAAACACCTCTGCATCCCATTTAAAAGTATTAATTATGGCATTTTGTGCCAGTCTGCCTGGACAGTATAACCTGGTGCAATGAAGTTTAGCCTTTCGGATTTAAACCTTTTTTTTTTTTCGGCGCTCGCTTGCTTTGAACTCAAGTGTAGTCCATACACATCATCTATAGTAGTGATGGACTGGATTTTGCGTGTGGATTAGCTTTCCCTATTAAGAGTATCCCTTGCCATCAGGTGAACCCACTCTGACTCCAGAGGTACTTGTAATTTACATCCCCAAGTCAAGGATGACAGGTCAACATTTTAGTCCAGCTGTCCAGTGTAGGGGTTGAACCGCTTACCTCGTCAAGGATGACAGGTCAACATTTGAGTCCAGCTGTCCGGTGTAGGGGTTGAACCGCTTACCTCGGCATCAGCGCAATGTATGTTTAAGAACACGCGTTCTTACCCATTTGGCCATGCAGGTTCAGCTTAAACCCTTTAATTACGTCAAGCACTTTAGAAGTTAATCTTTTATGACCAAAGCTAGCCACTATGTTCCACGTTCGCCATATTTTACAGTAGATTTTTTTGCGGTGACTTTCAGTTACTTGTTTTTGTGTCTTCTATATAAGGATGTTACGTGTACTAATGGCGTTAAATTCCCCGATTATTGAAGATCACATTAAAATAGAAACCGATTACCGAGTATTGTAATTCCCTCTATTGTCTACGAATCTATACATCGTGCCTTCTCAAATATTTCTTATGGAGATAAAGGGGCTGTCTTTTTAAGACGTAAGTTGACTCGTAAATTCTGTTTTATATAGACTTTGGGCACTGATCTAGTATGAATAATTAAATTGAGCATCCATTTTTACACGTACTGTGTAACTTTCGACTATTTAAGTCATAGGTAACATTCCAAACTGAAATGATGAAGATAGAATTCTATGATGCTGTAATAGGATATTTCAATGGCGGGCAAATAAGTTTTCCTGTCATAATCTAGCACTGATCACTTAACATTCTTATGGACTATTCAGAGCAATAGCAATGATAATAAATGCATGTTTGCATTCAGCGCCCATTGTAGTATTTATGTGAAAATTGTCATCACTCTACACGGTCGGGGTCATTTATTTTTGGATAACTTTGTAAGCAAATTCTCTGGTTAAAATGGATATCCGCCTCGCGACCTCGCGTTGACAACAATGCGTGCATTAGCATGCGCGGTTTGACATCTCAGCATGACGTGGAGATGTATATGTGCGCGTGTGTGTGTATGTGTGTGTGTGTGTATATATATATATATATATATATATATATATATATATATATATATATATATATATATATATATATATACTGGCAGCAGTTGTAACCAACTGTGGTGTGAGTGTGTAGGTAAGTCCCACTTTGTAAAAGGACCAAAATCGTTTTTTTCTAATTGTCTACATTAAATGATAAACTGACACACAAACATTAATATCTCGGCTTTTAACTGACCTACAGACTTGAATAAGGTACCGTTGGATTTGTTTTTTTCGAGAGGTATCCAACTATGCAGGTTATATAATTAAAAAGCAATTTAGAAAATATTACTAAAGTGGCTAACAAAAGCAGTGGCTCTGTAGTATTTCTTGCTTCAATATGGATCTGGCACACATCTTCAAAGTAGCATCTCGCAGAAGTGGGAGACTTGCAAATGCCAGGATTGATTTAATACTACACATAAACAATAAAGGACTACAACTTTTCCCATACTGAAACATTCAAGTATACCGATGTCCACAAAATGACAGATAATAAATAGCATATTCACATCAACCCTATGCTATCAATGTCAAACTTGGACATTATCCAAATCACACTTATGCAAAATCAACACCTGTGAGATGAGATGCTTGAGCAGAGCTGCCAACTTAACTATCTGAGACGGAGTAAGAGATTATGTTATCAAGATTATGTTATCAAACAGTCAATGGGATCAACACCTTGTGCCATATATTGAAAGACAGAAGATCAAATGGTTCGGCCATCTCGTTAGAATGCAACACCATCAACTACCAGCAATGTCGCTACATAAAAGATCTAATACAAGAGAAAGAGAACAACCGAGAAGAAAATGGATTGACAACATGAAGGTCGTAAAATTACACGGAATGACACTATCCTGTGCCACCCATCGGACGCTAGAATGTCAACTATTCCCCCTCACAATGCTTGGCAGTAAAAGTGGAAGATGGTTTTTTCTAAACCTATTACATTTAGATGTACTTTTTATTGACTAACTGAAGCCTCTAAGGAATTAACAATGTAGCTCCATAGAAATATGGCGTGTCCCTCAGGGTGGGTGGATCATATAACCTATGCTGAGAATCAATGCTATAAGGCTCAATCCCTACTGAGAGAGAACTCCGTTTGGCTATGTGGTTAGGCTACTCTTATTAAACAGCAGAGATGGTTGACTGGTTGGTTAGTGAGCCTTCTGGAAGAGTTTTTACTCTTAACTCTTGACGTGGCATCTATAGGCCTGAAAGTGCTTTTATGTATCAGTTATAAAACAGGGTTTTAACAGGCAAGATGATGGACTTCATTGCACCGAGGTTAATCCCATATGGCTCTGTCCCTTTCCGCAGAGCTTTCTGCCGAGAGTGTCACACAAAGCACAAACTCCTTATCTCCAGCGATGACCCCCAGGAGTCTCCGCGAAAAATGCATGCATGAACCAAATGGCGTGGCCAGGAATGAAAACCACAACCTTCGGAGCGTGAGTCAGATGGCTTAACCACTTTGCCACAGTGACTCTCGCTGTCATGTATCAGAATGAGGTTAGTGTCTCCCAGTCTGGTAAGCACCACATCCTTGGACATTTCGGTGGACTGAGCCCTGAAAATGGCTTTCATATATCACAGTGAGATTGGTGTGGACTTTCTTTCTGACCAAGTACCCAAGTACCATCTCTGGGGGAGTATAGGAGAGATCTCCTGCCCCTCTCCAAGCTCAGGAACTAGCAGGGTGTGCAAGGCTGCTCTTGGAGATTGACATCTGCAGGGAGGCTTGTGATATTGTAACCAGGTCACGATTCAGCACAGCACACACACACAGATGGGCTCAGACGAGGCCTGGGTGGTACAAATGTCCTCCACAGGTTCTAGGCTACAAACTCAGCAAGAGAGGAAACAGATATATATGCTGGGAAAAGTGACGAGAAAGGAAACTGATCACCTCAATTCAATATGCTACTACTTAGTTATGGGTGAAGGTCTCTCACTCCACACCCCTTCAGCTGTGAATGTTTGGGGATGACTTTTTCTGAGGCTGTAATATCAAGTTACTTCAGCTTACCCTGTTGCTGATGAATTCCTTGGCCTCTGCCAAACCCAGGATTTGAGCAGAACTGGGTCAGTGGATTCAGGTATTCTTGACTGTCTGAGTCTGGCTGAGTGGATGGCTTTGGCATCTGTGCTCTCTGTGCAACCTTGGATGGTGCCGTTGGAAACAGCCTACAGGCATCTTCTCCTGCAGCGGCTGCAGCATTTCTAGGGAATCTGCTGGGATAGTTTGCCCCAGGGATTGTGCCAGGTTTGTCACTTTCATTTTCCTCGTACTCCCTGAAGAAAAAATAAACAGTGCCTTAATAACTTCATCTGTTTCTTTATACATTCTCAAATATCATCATCATCATGTGCCTTGCCAAAATAGCATGGGTAGCCATGATTCCTCATCCCACATGACCACCAGTATTGGATCAGTGTTCCAAGTATGCCATGTGATCAAGCCGTCCAGGTATTTAATTCTTTGTCTTCCACTTGCTCTTATCCTATCAATTCTGGTAAACATCAATATGAATGTTATTAATAAACATCAAACTTCTCCAAAAGCAGATCATGTTGCCATTTAATTTTTCTTGACTTATTTTTGGTGTTGGCCAAATGCATTTGGCCAGCAGTATGTGCCAGATGTTCTCTGTAGTCCATGGACACGATAAGCAGTATCGATGTTTAGCTCCTTGAAGAGGCCATACCTGGGTCTATTGTGATCTGTAAAATGTCTGAAGGAGCTCAGGCTAAACATCATAAGCTCACCTTCTAGACTAGTTGCAGAGAGAACTACAGCATGACTATAATGTCAGTAACTATGTCAGCAACTATAATGACAGCAACTATAATGTCAGCGACTATAATGTCAGTAACTATGTCAGCGACTATAATGTCAGCAACTATAATGACAGCAACTATAATGTCAGCAACTATAATGTCAGCAACTATAATGACAGCAACTATAATGTCAGCAACTATAATGTCAGCAACTATAATGTCAGCAACTATAATGTCAGCAACTATAATGTCAGTAACTATAATGTCAGCAACTATAATGTCAGCAACTATAATGTCAGTAACTATGTCAGTGACAGCAACTATAATGACAGCAACTATAATGTCAGTAACTATAATGTCAGCAACTATAATGTCAGCAACTATGTCAGTGACTATAATGTCAGCAACTATAATGACAGCAACTATAATGACAGCAACTATAATGTTAGTAACTATGTCAGTGACTATAATGACAGCAACTATAATGTCAGCAACTATAATGACAGCGACTATAATGTCAGCGACTATAATGTCAGCGACTATAATGTCAGCGACTATAATGTCAGCGACTATAATGTCAGCGACTATAATGTCAGCGACTATAATGTACAGCGACTATAATGTCAGCGACTATAATGTCAGCAACTATAATGTCAGCAACTATAATGACAGCAACTATAATGTCAGCAACTATAATGTCAGCAACTATAATGTCAGCAACTATAATGTCAGCAACTATGTCAGTGACTATAATGTCAGCGACTATAATGTCAGCAACTATAATGTCAGCAACTATAATGTCAGCAACTATAATGTCAGCGACTATAATGACAGCGACTATAATTACAGCAACTATAATGTCAGTGACTATAATGACAGCAACTATAATGACAGCAACTATAATGTCAGCAACTATAATGTCAGCAACTATAATGTACAGCAACTATAATGACAGCAACTATAATGACAGCAACTATAATGTTAGTAACTATGTCAGTGACTATAATGTCAGTGACTATAATGTCAGCAACTATAATGTCAGCAACTATAATGTCAGCAACTATAATGTCAGTAACTATGTCAGTGACTATTATGTCAGCAACTATAATGTCAGTAACTATGTCAGTGAACTATAATGTCAGCAACTATAATGTCAGCAACTATAATGACAGCAACTATAATGACAGCAACTATAATGACAGCAACTATAATGACAGCAACTATAATGTTAGTAACTATGTCAGTGACTATAATGACAGCAACTATAATGACAGCAACTATAATGTTAGTAACTATGTCAGCAACTATAATGACAGCAACTATAATGACAGCAACTATAATGACAGCAACTATAATGACAGCAACTATAATGTCAGCAACTATAATGTTAGTAACTATGTCAGTGACTATAATGTCAGCAACTATAATGTCAGCAACTATAATGTCAGCAACTATAATGTCAGCAACTATAATGTCAGCAACTATAATGTCAGCAACTATAATGTCAGTAACTATGTCAGCGACTATAATGTCAGCAACTATAATGTCAGCAACTATAATGACAGCAACTATAATGTCAGCAACTATAATGACAGCAACTATAATGACAGCAACTATAATGACAGCAACTATAATGTCAATGGCTTTGTCAGAGAAGCAGACCCAAATAAATTCTGCAACAAAGACAGGTGCTCTGTGTCCTTTTTAAGTGAGCGGAAAAGAAAAATGAAAAAGCAGTTTATTGAAACTAATTATGTCAACTGGATGTTTCAAACAGGTCCGTGCTCTTGTCCCAGTTATGCCATATGACCAAGCCATCCAGATATTCATTTCTCTGCCTTCCCCTCGCTCTTTTCTCATAAATGTTGCCAGTGTCACTAAGTTTTAAAGTTGATTCCTCCTCATAATACGCACAAGGCCCAAACAATCTTGACTATCTACATCTAATTTCTCTAATCAATCAACAGTTTTCATCTGTTTCTTGAAGGACTGCCTCATTTGTTTTTCTGTACATCCATGATATTCTTTTCAAGTTCCTCAGAAACCATATTTATGTTGCCGTCAGTTGTTTCCATGCTTGTCTTCGTACTATTCAGGTCATGCATGGATGCAATAGAATATGCTCTACTCTTCACTTTAACATTCTCTTTCTGAATGAATATTTACATATTCACAAACAAACAAAAGTTACTTGGTTATCCTTTACAGGACGTGGCAGTCAACCCAGCATATTTTGGCTGTGTGTGATTTCTTGGCAAGTTTACATTCAGTACTTTGCCATTCCTTTCTGAATGACCAGCACTTATACCTTTACATGGAAACCAACGTAAGGCAGTCTGGTTCCAAATCGCCCATAGCTATGTTTTGAATGCGGTATGTGGGATTACAAACTGCATTTGTAACACCTTCACCACAGAGTCGGCTCACAAACAAACCATTGCAATGATTCTAACTGATGTCATAAGAACAAACAGGTCTATCAGAAATATGTCAACCAACAAAACAGCTCAAATTCTGTAAGTGTAGGAGAGAAGAATGTACACAAAAGTAACACAAATTTACAACCACAACCAGTTAGCAAACAACTTACTTTTCTCTTTTATTGAACAAACCCAAACCCACTGGGGCAGCAGATGCAGGCTCTAGAGAAATTAAATCAGCAATAATAATAATAACACATCACTTATTTTATTTCTGGTAAGCAAAGTCATACAACAAGATCTGAATATTGAAGAAGGTTGGCTACTAAAGATGATAAAACAAAGAACATTGAAATATTGTGGTCACTTGAAACGTCATGAAAGTTTGGAGAGAACAATAATGGAGGGGTATATGCCCGGGAAGAGAGGAAGAGGAAGGCCAAAGAGAAGATGGGTGCAGGATGTGGCAGATTATCTCCAGATGGGTGTATCGGACATGGGACATCTTGCTTATGACCGAGTTTTCCAGAAGGTTGTTATTGGAGCGAGGTTCTGCAAAGGACATGCTAATGAATGAATGAATGAATGAATGAATGAATGAATGAATGAATGAATGAAGCAATGTCAAAGACCCATCATTTGCTCTTTTCCCATAAATTGTGCCAGACTGCACCAAGTTCTCAAGTTTATTTCTTCTCACAAAGTGACTAGAAAACCGTGACTGGATAGATCTAATTCTTCTAATAAATTTATGGTTTTCACTTGTTTTTTGAAGGACCTGTCTCATTGGCTTTATTTAACGCCCATGGTATTGTTCGCATTTCCCTCAGAAACTACACTGCCACTAGACGTTTCTCAAATTGATGTTAGAAATACTTTAACATGTTTAAAATTCCTTAGCAGTTGGAAATTTAAACCATAACGTAGCAAGGCAAAATTAACGCTTAAAAAACCTAGCCACGATCAAATTTTATTAAAATGTGTCCATGCTAATATCTTCTTCTTTTGTTCACTTTAAATTTATTGTCTGTATCTGCAATGTCATTGTCTCTTGAATGAACGTCACTGTCTTTTTTGGTTCACTCAGAATCCATAGAATTTATTCTTCCGCTGTTGTTTCTCTAGACCAGAAGTTTGCCTAGATATGTCGTATTAGGGGCAATCTTGGAGTATGTGATCTCCTGTCTGCAGTGCTAATCCACTTATGCACATGGCTGGCTGATTTGCCATTAGTGAATTTTGTATGCATGTTGCTGCATAATTGTGTCCAGCTCTGAGGCGCAGAATAATTATTTGTTTTCGTCTGTCCATAAAGTGGTAATCGTCTTGTGCTGGTTCACTAATTTCTGTTTCTTGTGCAATGCTATCTAACAATGAACTTATAATTGTAAATCTGATGTTTGCATTCCAAACATAAATAACACATATATGCTACCAAAAGTAAATGTGACTGTTAACGTACTGATACTGAAGGCTGGTCGATATAAAATGTGACCAGAGAAATCAATGGCACTTGGCAAGGAAGAAACATCATTAACAGACAAGTCAATGGCACTTAGCAAAGAAGGAACAACATTAACAGACAAATCAATGTCACTTAGCAACAAGAGACATCATTAACAGACAAATCAATGTCACTTAGCAAGGAAGAGACATCATTAACAGACAAATCAATGTCACTTAGCAAGGAAGAAACAACATTAACAGACAAATCAATGTCACTTAGCAAGGAAGAAACAACATTAACAGACAAATCAATGTCACTTAGCAAGAAGAGAACAACATTAACAGACAAATCAATGTCACTTAGCAAGGAAGAAACAACATTAACAGACAAATCAATGTCACTTAGCAACGAAGAGACAATCATTAACAGACAAATCAATGTCACTTAGCAAGGAAGAAACAACATTAACAGACAAATCAATGTCACTTAGCAAGGAAGAAACAACATTAACAGACAAATCAATGTCACTTAGCAAGGAAGAAACAACATTAACAGACAAATCAATGTCATTTAGCAAGGAAGAAACAACATTAACAGACAAATCAATGTCACTTAGCAAGGAAGAAACAACATTAACAGACAAATCAATGTCACTTAGCAAGGAAGAAACAACATTAACAGACAAATCAATGTCACTTAGCAAGGAAGAAACAACATTAACAGACAAATCAATGTCACTTAGCAAGGAAGAAACAACATTAACAGACAAATCAATGTCATTTAGCAAGGAAGAAACAACATTAACAGACAAATCAATGTCATTTAGCAAGGAAGAAACAACATTAACAGACAAATCAATGTCACTTAGCAACAAGAGACATCATTAACAGACAAATCAATGTCACTTAGCAAGGAAGAAACAACATTAACAGACAAATCAATGTCACTTAGCAAGGAAGAAACAACATTAACAGACAAATCAATGTCACTTAGCAAGGAAGAAACAACATTAACAGACAAATCAATGTCATTTAGCAAGGAAGAAACAACATTAACAGACAAATCAATGTCACTTAGCAACAAGAGACATCATTAACAGACAAATCAATGTCACTTAGCAAGGAAGAAACAACATTAACAGACAAATCAATGTCACTTAGCAAGGAAGAAACAACATTAACAGACAAATCAATGTCACTTAGCAACAAGAAACATCATTAACAGACAAATCAATGTCACTTAGCAAGGAAGAAACAACATTAACAGACAAATCAATGTCACTTAGCAACAAGAGACATCATTAACAGACAAATCAATGTCATTTAGCAAGGAAGAAACAACATTAACAGACAAATCAATGTCACTTAGCAAGGAAGAAACAACATTAACAGACAAATCAATGTCACTTAGCAACAAGAGACATCATTAACAGACAAATCAATGTCACTTAGCAAGGAAGAAACAACATTAACAGACAAATCAATGTCACTTAGCAAGGAAGAAACAACATTAACAGACAAATCAATGTCACTTAGCAACAAGAAACATCATTAACAGACAAATCAATGTCACTTAGCAACAAGAGACATCATTAACAGACAAATCAATGTCATTTAGCAAGGAAGAAACAACATTAACAGACAAATCAATGTCACTTAGCAACAAGAGACATCATTAACAGACAAATCAATGTCACTTAGCAACAAGAGACATCATTAACAGACAAGTCAATGGCACTTAGCAAGGAAGAAACAACATTAACAGACAAATCAATGTCACTTAGCAAGGAAGAAACAACATTAACAGACAAATCAATGTCACTTAGCAACAAGAGACATCATTAACAGACAAATCAATGTCACTTAGCAAGGAAGAAACAACATTAACAGACAAATCAATGTCATTTAGCAAGGAAGAAACAACATTAACAGACAAATCAATGTCACTTAGCAAGGAAGAAACAACATTAACAGACAAATCAATGTCATTTAGCAAGGAAGAAACAACATTAACAGACAAATCAATGTCATTTAGCAAGGAAGAAACAACATTAACAGACAAATCAATGTCATTTAGCAAGGAAGAAACAACATTAACAGACAAATCAATGTCATTTAGCAAGGAAGAAACAACATTAACAGACAAATCAATGTCACTTAGCAAGGAAGAAACAACATTAACAGACAAATCAATGTCACTTAGCAAGGAAGAAACAACATTAACAGACAAATCAATGTCACTTAGCAACAAGAGACATCATTAACAGACAAATCAATGTCACTTAGCAACAAGAGACATCATTAACAGACAAATCAATGTCACTTAGCAAGGAAGAAACAACATTAACAGACAAATCAATGTCACTTAGCAAGGAAGAAACAACATTAACAGACAAATCAATGTCACTTAGCAACAAGAGACATCATTAACAGACAAATCAATGTCACTTAGCAAGGAAGAAACAACATTAACAGACAAATCAATGTCACTTAGCAACAAGAGACATCATTAACAGACAAATCAATGTCATTTAGCAAGGAAGAAACATCACTTACCAGACCCCCATTCTTCATCGTGATCCTCATATTGCGTGATAATCTTTGGACCCTTGACATCACCACAGTGAACTCCATCAACAGATGCCTTCACTAGCAACAAACAGGATCAACAGTTGTATTTGCATGCACAATTTCTCAATATTTGGACATAATTTAGACCATTCCATTAAACTAATCCAAGATATTTGAAAGTGTTGAAGTGTTTTCACACATATAAAAAAAGACAAATAAAACTGTGTGCATTTACCATCCGCTTGTATGTTAATGGGGCCTAAATGGGAAGCAAAGAATAATATTACTGCAGCCTATCTGGCGTGTCATAAGACGCGACTAAGAAAGGGTTGTGCTTAGGGCAGGCTAACCTATCATGTAGAAAAATTCAGCCACAAAATCTGAATATCCACGAAACAAGTCACATAAAGAAGAAAAAAAGAATTATGCAGCCAACCAAAAAGATAGGAAGTTCTTATAGAAGAGATATGATATGTTGTGGAGAAAGCCACACGGAGTTTCGGGCACTGATTAAATTCGTTTCACCGAGGAAAATTTCCAAGGCTGGTGCCTGGAATGTTAAAACTGTATGGATTATGAAAGGCAGCACAGGTGGCAGAAGACATGAAATATTACTGCACCGGGTTTTATCCCATATGACTCTGCCTCTTTCCGCGGGGTGGTCTGCTGAAAGCGTCGCACAAAGCACAAAATGCGTAGCTCCAGTGAGTGTCATGCCAGCTGGCGTAGGCGTTATTGACTCTCCACACATCTCGGTCTTTGCTTTTCTGGATAACTCCGCTTTTGATATTCCTCCTTGCCACCATCTCAATCCATCCAGCATCATTTCTCTTGGTCTGCCTCTGCCTCTCTTCCCCTCGATCTTTCCAGTTGTCATGATGTTCTCCAATGCCATTCTTCTCATCACATGACCAAAAACGCTGTTTGCCTCTTTTTTATTGTTGTATATAATGTTCTAGTTTCATTAGCCTCTTTCAGGCAGTCGTTAGTTACTTTGGCAGTCCAAGGAATTCGCAACATTCGTCTCAGGAACCACATCTCTGTTGCTTCCAATCTCTTCCTAATTTGTTTATTTACATTCCAAGATTCACAGCCATACAGCAAAACAGGTTCTGTATAGCACTTCAGCACTCTCTTTCTGACATTCAATGATTGCATAAGATAGTCTTTATTTTCTGAAATGCAGCCTTTGCTTGCCCTATTCTGCTCTTAATCTCTGTTGTGCATCTTCCATCTGATGTTATGAATACCCCTAGGTATTTAAAACTATCCACTTGCTGAAGAACTTTCCCTTCTGTCTCTATTATACATGTGGGTGTCACCTTTTTCTTTGATATCACCACTGTTACTGTTTTCTTGATATTCAAGGCTAGTCCTTTCTTTTCACTCTCTGTTACTACAATGTCCAACAATTGTTGTAGATCATTTGCATTAACCTCCATCAATACTGTGTGATCTACATAGCGAATATTGTTTATATTATAACCTCTGAATATTATTCCTGGCTTCTCATTGAACTCTCTCATTATTACTTGGCTATAGAGAGAGAAGAGATCCGGCGACAAAACACATCCCTGTCATACTCCCAGCCTTATTTGTTCACAATTTCCTTCTTTATTTCCCATTTTAATTGGTTCCAGTAAATATTTTTTATTATTCTGAGATCTTTCCCATCAATACATTTTAATCATCAAGAAGGTAGAGGTGGGGTTGATCCGAAAGAATGGTTGCTGTCTCTGGAGCGGTCTCGGCTGGCAAAGATTAGTTTCATCTTTGTGCCAGGGCATGCGGGAGTACAAGGAAATGAGCGGGCTGACAAGCTCGCAGGTGAGGCTACAGTGGAGGGTGGACGCGCCATGGACCAGGCTGACATTCTGAATGCTCTACGAGAAGTAAGACTTTTGCGTGAACCAAGTGATGACTATGAATCTACAACCATGGCCAGACTGCGAGAACAGCATATTAAAATATTTTTTATTATTCTGAGATCTTTCCCATCAATGTTAGTATCTTCCAACATTTTAATCATCAAGAAGATAGAGGTGGGGTTGATCCGAAAAGAATGGTTGCTGTCTCTGGAGCGGTCTCGGCTGGCAAAGATTAGTTTCATCTTTGTGCCAGGGCATGCGGGAGTACAAGGAAATGAGCGGGCTGACAAGCTCGCAGGTGAGGCTACAGTGGAGGGTGGACGCGCCATGGACCAGGCTGACATTCTGAATGCTCTACGAGAAGTAAGACTTTTGCGTGAACCAAGTGATGACTATGAATCTACAACCATGGCCAGACTGCGAGAACAGCATATTAAAATAGGGGTGGCCAAACAAGAACACTTCGCAGGAAGCCAAAGAAGATTGATAAACCAACACAGAACTGGTGTCGTTAGCCGCTACATGCTGCAGGATTTGCTGAGGAGGGGATCCGAGCACTTATGGACTGAATGGTTCGATGTGCAATGAGGATGATCTGTCGACTAACTAACTAACATTTTAATCATTTCATCATGTTTTACTTTATCAAATGCCTTAGTATAATCTATGAAGCATAAATATATGTCTGTCTGTGTCTCTATTAATCTTTCTAATTGTGTCTGTAATGTATATACTGCATTGTTTGTACTAAGTCCTTCAACATATCCATACCAATTTCCATTTTTATTTTCTTTCTTGTTTTTCTCATTATACTTCTGGGTAGAAGCTTAGTGACATGGTTTATGAGGTTAATCATACAAAAATCTTCGCATTCAATTGCTCCTGGACTATGAAGAAGAAAAATACTGACATTCGAAACACCTTAACATCAAAGAAAACTTGGCTCAAAAATAGTATCATGAACTGGAAACTGAAATAGTTTGGCCATAAAGTATCATGAACTGGAAACTGAAATAGTTTGGCCATAAAGTATCATGAACTGGAAACTGAAATAGTTTGGCCATAAAGTATCATGAACTGGAAACTGAAATAGTTTGGCCATAAAGTATCATGAACTGAGAAACTGAAATAGTTTGGCCATAAAGTATCATGAACTGGAAACTGAAATAGTTTGGCCATGAAGTATCATGAACTGGAAACTGAAATAGTTTGACCATAAAGTATCATGAACTGGAAACTGAAATAGTTTGACCATAAAGTATCATGAACTGGAAAGTGAAATAGTTTGGCCATGAAGTATCATGAATTAGAAACTGAAATAGTTTGGCCATAAAGTATCATGAATTGGAAACTGAAATAGTTTGGCCATAAAGTATCATGAACTGGAAACTGAAATAGTTTGGCCATAAAGTATCATGAATTAGAAACTGAAATAGTTTGGCCATAAAGTATCATGATTTGGAAACTGAAATAGTTTGGCCATCAAGTATCATGAATTAGAAACTAAAATAGTTTAGCCATAAAGTATCATGAATTAGAAACTGAAATAGTTTGGCCATAAAGTGTCATGAATTGGAAACTGAAATAGTTAGGCCTTCAAGTATCATGAACTGAAAACTGAAATAGTTTGGCCATAAAGTATCATGAATTGGAAACTGAAATAGTTTGGCCATAAAGTATCATGAATTAGAAACTGAAATAGTTTGGCCATAAAGTATCATGATTTGGAAACTGAAATAGTTTGGCCATCAAGTATCATGAATTAGAAACTAAAATAGTTTAGGCCATAAAGTATCATGAATTAGAAACTGAAATAGTTTGGCCATAAAGTGTCATGAATTGGAAACTGAAATAGTTAGGCCTTCAAGTATCATGAACTGAAAACTTAAATAGTTTGGCCATAAAGTATCATGAATTGGAAACTGAAATAGTTTGGCCATAAAGTATCATGAATTAGAAACTAAAATAGTTTGGCCATAAAGTATCATGAATTAGAAAGTGAAATAGTTTGGCCATAAAGTGTCATGAATTGGAAACTGAAATAGTTAGGCCATCAAGTATCATGAACTGAAAACTGAAATAGTTTGGCCATAAAGTATCATGAACTGAAAACTGAAATAGTTTGGCCATAAAGTATCATGATTTGGAAACTGAAATAGTTTGGCCATCAAGTATCATGAATTGGAAACTGAAATAGTTTGGCCATAAAGTGTCATGAATTGGAAACTGAAATAGTTTGGCCATAAAGTATCATGAACTGAAAACTGAAATAGTTTGGCCATAAAGTATCATGATTTGGAAACTGAAATAGTTTGGCCATCAAGTATCATGAATTAGAAACAAATAGTTTGGCCATAAAGTATCATGAATTAGAAACTGAAATAGTTTGGCCATAAAGTGTCATGAATTGGAAACTGAAATAGTTTGGTCATAAAGTATCATGAACTGAAAACTGAAATAGTTTGGCCATAAAGTATCATGAATTGGAAACTGAAATAGTTTGGCCATCAAGTATCATGAATTAGAAACTAAAATAGTTTGGCCATAAAGTATCATGAATTAGAAACTGAAATAGTTTGGCCATAAAGTGTCATGAATTGGAAACTGAAATAGTTTGGCCATAAAGTATTATGAATTGGAAACTGAAATAGTTTGGTTATAAAGTATCATGAATTGGAAACTGAAATAGTTTAGCCATAAAGTATCATGAATTGGAAACTGAAATAGTTTGGCCGTAAAGTATCATGAACTGGAAACTGAAATAGTTTGGCCATACTAAACATCACAGTGGCTTGGAGAGAACCGCGATGGAAGATATAGTTATTGGAAGAAGGGGAGGGGTTGGCCAGTATGATGGACACAAGAAATTGCCGATATCTGCGGCATGAGGTGAGTGAGAGACCAAATGAACGAACGAACAGACTTTATTTTCAAAGAGCAATAAATTGGGCATGCAGGCCCGTCTTACATTTGGCCCTTCCAATCACTCATCTTTTGTTCACCAATAGTGCATAATACATTCACACTGAAAAAAAAGAAACATTGTCAAATGTCAACAACCAAACATCTAGACACTTACATGCTGCCTGACATAATCACTGAAACTAGTATGAACAAACTTCCACACTTTACACACACATACACACTGACGATTGTTGTGAGCATTCTCGCATAAACTGTCAAAAATTGAGACAAATTGTACATATACATTGTGTAACATAAAAATTAGTGCTGCAGTTTAATTCTCTCTCTCTTTCTCTCACACACACACATACACTCATCAAATCTCTCACTCACTCTACAGTAATGTGCATATGTTCGTATTATACATGATTATATAAAGTGGCATACAAAATGATAATATGAAAGATGAGACTACACAAACAATATGGAATAGCATGTTACATGACATGCGTGCGCTCAACTCTCTCTCCCTTCTTGCATACACACACACATGCGCGCACACACAAACACATCCACTCCCCGCCGACCCACACAATCTCCCGCCACCCACCCACACATCTCGCACCCACCAACAAACTCATATCCCCACCAAAGCATCTCTCCCCACCTACATATACATCACCACCCACACACACATCCCCCACCCACCCACACACCCCCAACCACACACATATCCCGCACCCACTCACACACCCCCAGCCACCAACATTTAGGCAGGTAGTGATGACAGATGAGTTCTGCAAAGGACTTGTTACATCATGACTGTTTATTCACCGTACATGTTTCTCTGCCCTACGTGCTACATCATTACTATTTATTCACTATAGATGTTTCTATGCACCACACAATAATGAAGAGTCAATGTAACTCCTGAACCTAATTTGAATTTGTAACTTATGTAATTAATGAGTGCACAAGGCAAAAAAACAAAAAATAATATCTGTAAAACAAGAAAACTATAAACAGTAAACATCAATACATAAATATTATAGTATTGTACATATTCTTACACCGCAATTCTCTAGTTAGTTAGTTGCATATCCTTTACAGGACGTAGCAGTCAACCCCAGCATTTTTTGGCTGTTCGTGATTCCTGAGCAAGTTTACGTTCAGTAGTTTGCCATTGTTTTCTGAACGATCGGCACCCAAACCATTTCATAAAAAACCAAAGTAAGGCAGTCTGCTGCCAAATCGCCAACAGCTGTGTTTTGAACGCATCTGTAACTCCTTCTCCATGGAATTCTCTAGTGAACGATCAAATTAAGATTATAATACTGTATATATGTTCACAATGCATTTCCCTAGTGAACCATAAAGTTAAGATTATGGTACTGTAAATATATTTACCTGCAATTTCATATCTAGCAGATATAGTGAAGCATCAACAAGTTAAGATTACTGTAAATATGATTACACTGCAATTCCCTAATTGATCATCAACAAGTTAAGATTACAGTATTGCATATATGTTTACACTGCAATTCCCTATTAATCATCAACAAGTTAAGATTATAGTATTGCATATATGTTTACACTGCATTTCCCTAATTGATCATCAACAAGTTAAGATTATAGTATTGCATGTATGCTTACACTGCAATTCCCTATCCAGGAGGTATCGACTAGGGCACACACTCAGATGGTGAGGCAGCTCCGGTTTTGGTATCAAATGGGTCTTATCAAACTTGCAGGCCACTTTTTTGTGCATCTTGTGGTTCTATATGCAGAACATTAATATGATCAATATCATACATAATGAAAGAGCATTCATAGTCACATGATCTAACATGACATCAGCATAACCTTCTATGATTACACTGCTTCATTAAAAGGCTTTAACATTAATTCTGGCATATGAGAAACTGCTACACAAGACCCAATGACTCTGTGTGTCTATTTCGGTGCAGCAGAATGTGAGGCTAAAATTTAAATAATAGCTACATAACAGCAGAAACACTAGAAAATGGTTTTCAAGTTAAGAGGCTTATCTTCATTGCACTGTACTTTATCCCTTACGGCGCTGTTTCTTTCCACAGAGTGGCCTGTCAAAAATGTCACTCAAAGCACGAATTCCACAGCTCCAGCAACAACCTTTAGAGATCTAAATAAATATTGGACTAGTAAACCAAATGATGAAGTGTGAAGGCAAATCCATCACCCTCGGAGAGCAAGACAGGTGACTAGACTACTCTGTGAAGCTGGCTGCCACTAGATAAACTATCAAAATAAAACCTATCCCCGAAGCAAACATGCCATGCTCAGATTGTTCAAGTTCTTTTCAAGTCTTTATTGAACTCCACAGTCATCTTCATACACACAGACAGATTTAACCTATTCCTGTCAATGAGATGAACAGAGTGGTGCCCACAATCTGTGATTGACGAACAACAAATCTGCACCTTTACACCTTTAGTCCCATATAGTTGTTAGTTCAACACTTTCAATCCTAAAGTAATAGTAAAGTAGTAACAATCTTTGAATCTTAATAAGCTAACGTAACACAACAGTGGAACAGAACAAGTTAAAGTAACACTTGGGAATATAATGGATTCACGAGGGAGCAACCACTGCTGAGAGATTGCAGTGCGTCAATCTCAGGCTCAGAAATTCTGGATTTGATCGCAGCAGTGGGCTGGGAATTTGTCCAAGAACCGCTGATATTTATATCATTCATGTCTCTGGTCTCTTGGGTAGTGAATCAATTACCTAGACTCCTCAAATAAGAGCAAAAAACAGGAGGTTTCTGTTTAAGTTGAGCAACTTTAAAAATATTGTGGCAGTAGGCCACAAGATGACTGCCCAGGCCAAATTGTTAGATATGAAAATCTACCCACAGGTAGATGGATGGAATCTGTCCACAGGAGGCAAACCTTAAATGCATGCCGAAGTCAGACAGACTGACATTTGAGGTGCATAACTAGGTGTGACAAAATGGATTCACATAATAGAAGAGTGGGTCACAGGAAGTTAAGAAATTAATATCACACAAAGATCAATAAATAAACATGGGCTTGTTTCTTGGTAGTGAAAGAGTAAACTTTTCTTATGACAATCATCATCATCATCTTCCACTTTTGCCATCAAGCATTGTGGGGACAAATAATTGGCATTCCAGTGCCCAATGGGCGGCACTGGATAGTGTCATTCCATGTAATTGTACAATGTCTTTGATGATGTCAATCCATTTTCTTCTCGGGCGTCCTATTGCTCTCGTCGCAGACAATAACTCATCTATTTACAAGACAACAAATTCTTCATGGTGGCGAATGATTCACCCCCAACTCACCTCTCTACATTTGATCAGATGCTTGCTGAGAGCCTTCTCGAAAATCATGTGTACGCTGTCATAAGGACATTCCACTAATATTTCGCCAATTTCGCTGATCATTTTGATGTTTCTGCAACAAGAACAACAAATATATATATATATATATATATATATATATATATATATATATATATAATATATATATATATATATATATATATATATATATTCCTTTTCAGAATATGTGATCAACCCCAAGTTAATTTTCTTGGCAATTTTATGGTCAGTAGTTTGCCACTGCTTTCTGAATGAGAAGTCTAAGCACAACTGACCACTGTGTGTGGTACAACCTCTTCTCCCTCCTGTGTATGCGTGTGTGTTTTATTTAACACACCATCTCGTGTAAGACTGCTCAGTATGCACCGGGGGGGGGTGGGGGGGGGGGGGGGGGGGGGGGGGGGACACAACCTTTGACCCTACCTTATAACTGGACCTTTTTCTCCATGCAATAAAGGGTACTATGAGCAGAGCAATGTGTTACCTCCTAGATTTTTTCCATCCATGGAAGATAGAACAAGGATCTCTGGGAAGGTTAACCCGGTCAACAAATGCCCGCAGAAGTCGGATGTGTCGGCACCTAACGGCGCAAGAACGCAGCTCCTGCTGTTAAACAGGCACAACGCAATCACATCCGGAAAAAAAACAAACTCGGATTGAACGCAGAAGAAGAGAAGACAAGGATTCTGCCAAACCACATGTCTAACTCCAGGTCAGTGATGACACAATACCCACTGCACACTGGTGAGATCAGGCGTGCCTCGTGCTGTGTGTGGGTGCGGGGTGGGGTGGGGGGGGGGGGGGGTTATGAGAGCACAGTTAGGTCAAAAAGATAACCAACATTATGGATGGCCCCGGTCAAATTCGGGACATTATTCAACAGGTCTGTTTACTTGAGGACATCTAGTGAAGAACGTATAATAAATTAAGTTTCGCATTATTCCTTCACCGGACATCGCAGCTCAACAATCAGCCATCTTTCAGCTGATTGTTGATTTCTTATCAAGATTACGCTCAGTAGTTTGCCATTGCTTTCTGAGCGGCTGGCTCACAAACCCCATAAGTTACCAACGAGGAGAGAACTGCTTCCAATTCTCGCGCAACATCACATTACTTACAAGAGTATACGAGATTACGGAGAAAGTGATGTAACCTCTAGACCAGAGACCGGCGAAGAACGGATACCTGTGCCAATTTCCGTACGTTCTTTTCAGTATGCATCAGACTGGATCGGGGATGCAGACCAAAACACCCAGTTCAGGCTTTAGTATTTCAGAATTCTTCTGTGGGTGAGATTATTTCCACAGATGGGTCTGTTGTTAGATACATGTGGAGCTTGTACGGTTTAGGCTGGTGAAGGAAGACTGCAGTGTGTTTGCCTTGACTTCAAGCATCTGACTATGGAGGTCATGGCAGTAAACTAAAGCTACAGCCTGGCTGGAGACACCTGCTTTCATCCAGGCATGCCTCTCTGTGACTGAATGAATATGCTCAGGAAAATCGAGATGGGTTGGGCTTGGCTTGAAGACAGTAGGGAGAGACTGAGATGGTCAAAGTTGACAGAGATCAGCTTCATTTTTGAGCCAGGACACATGGGTGTAAGAGGAAATGAACAAGCTGACAGGCTTGTGGGTATGGCTACTGTAAAAAGCAGATGAGCAATGGAACAGGCTGATATATGGAATTCAGACAGGCAGTCCATCCATCATGTGCCATGCCAATAAGCGTGGGCGGTCATGTTTTGCCATCTTACTCGATCTCCAGAGTCATGGATCAGCTCCATGTTTCTGTCTCGACCATGCCACGTGGCCAGGCCATCCAGGCATTTACTTCTCAGTTTTCCCCTTGGTCTCTTCCCTTCGATCTTGCCAGTTGTCACCAAGTTCTCCAATTTATTTCTTCTCATAACATGCCCAAAAACTTTTGACTGTCTATGTCTAATGTCTCCAATCAGTGTATGATCTTCATGTTTCTTGAAAGACTTGTTCAATGGTTTTTCTGTCTTTCCATGGTATTTTTTGCATTTTCCTCAGAAACCACATTTCCACGGCCATCAGATGTCTAATGACTGCCTTCATTCAAGATAGGAATAGTCATGTTGATGTAACTTTGCTAGACCACACTGGGTGTGGCTGACCTTCCTCAGACGTGGCAGAATTTCGGACAATGTGGAAAGTATTCGTCATATTTAATATCTGAATAACCATTATTTTTTTTAGAAACACTATCTCGTTTAAGTATCCCATTATTAGTATTCTAATGTACCAGTTAAATCACTAAATAACTATCTATTTAAGATTAAATATCGTTCCTGGGGAATGATGACACTCGAGGTCTGGATCTTGGCACCTGTGTTTACTTGCTAAATCGGCGTGTGGCGTCCATTTTGAAACATTGGCCTTTCTTCGTATTTTGTCAACTCCGCTGTGCTGTGTCCTTTCCTCATACGGCATGGTTAAGATCCTCTTACATTTCTTCTGTCCTTAGCCGAGTATATAATTCTACAATTAACCTTCTAGTCGATCCAACAATTAATTATTGTACGTGTCTACACATAAATCAATAATTAATTAATTTTACACTGTAGCCATAAAGCTGTCTTGTATTTCACTTAAAGTCTGACTGACTGGCTAGTCTCACTTGCAACCGTTTCGCGCAACGGTGGGTATCTGAATGACCGTGTTTAGAGACTGCTTCACTTAGCCGGAAAAACCTGGCAGGCACTTTTGTAACCACTAGGCCAAATTGCCTGGCTGAGCCAAACAGTTTGATTTGGCGGCAGACTTGCATAGACTAATGCTAATACTTTATACATATATTCTAATACACAACAATGCTATTGTATGGATCGGAAACATGGAGCAGAGCTAAATTGATTACAAATAAGCTACAATGATTCATTAATTGGTGCCGGCGTAAAATAAAGGACTACAATGGTACAACATAATTACCAAAGTGCAGCTCATAGAGAGAACTATACAAATACCAGTGAACCAAGACGTAAAGAAAATATGCTGGTGCTAGATAGAACATACATTGAGAAAAACTGAGAACAGTATAACTAGAAAGGTCTCTATCTGGAACCCACAGGGCAACAGGAATAGAGGAAGAGCTAAAAACACACGGAGAAGAAAAGCAGAGATAGAAAGTATATGTGGAGGCCATGGACAGAGCTGCATGGGATAGCTAAGGATAGCATGGCCTTGAGTGGGTTGGTTGCCGAACTAGGGCCCAACAAGGGATAAAGGATGAAAAAAGAAGGTACACTTGACAAGTTATTACGACAATGTTTCAACACGGTGCCAAAGTGATGAATATGTGATACGAATGGGCATGTAAATAAAAAACTTGCAATTAGGCAACCCATACTTGTCTCTGAACTCTGAATAACTGAAGCTGAACTGACAATTTACACACAAAGTAATTATATCTCCTGTGTTCCAGATAATGTTATTGGAAGTAAAGGCAATCAGTGTGATATTGATCACATCACGCTCTGCCTGTCGGTTGGTCTATAAACAATATTGTGTTAACACCATATGCTCAATGAGCCTCAAGTCGTAGAAAGGGTCAATTGTCTTTACCTTAAGGCGCTATTACTAAGTCATAACATTGCACCGCCAAACTCTCATGACATTGTGCCAGCGATCTAAAGGTGGCCTACTAGAGAGATGGAAAACCCCCAAGATCAAGGTGAACCCACATGCTGAGGAAATGGAAGGCCAAAGGTTACTTGGTCATTACACATGGGGGGGGGGGGGGGGGGGGGGGGGGGGGGGGGGGGGGGGGAGAGAGAGAGAGAGAGAGAGAGAGAGAGGGGGGAAGAGTGTGTGTGTGTGTGCGCGTGCGTGCGTATGTGTGTGCATGCGTGTGTCTGGTGTGTGGGGAAAATACCAGGCTGTGGAGGACATCTGGATGTTCCGGGCCTCTTCCCTAGCAGGCAGGCTCTACCGGGGTGACACTATTTCCTGAAGTATAATAAGTACTTATATGGAAACAATACATAAGAATCATCACCCGAGCTACAGAGTTCATACTCTGTGCTCAATGTCACCTTCAACAGCCAGAGAAGAGAAGACAGGAAAACGATGACAGGGGGAGGCAGTAAAACAATAGAGCAGTGATCAGCAGATTCAGAAACAAATGGAAACATATGGTACTGAAACATGTAAGGGTGGGCCATTGGAAAGGGCCAGTACTAGAGTTGATTTACGACTATGATGTCGTCTTACTACAGGAACTCAATGTTAATAACTATCAGTGCCCTGGTTATATCTGCTACATACACCCTTGTGGTCAGGGAAGACATGGACAAGGTCTGTTGGTCAAGCAGGGAGTAAGGCATGCAGTGTTGGACATGAGCAAGAGGAATGATACAGCAAGAGAGGTTCTGGGGATTTAGTTAGAGATTGGCAGCCTTAGTTGGAATATTATAAATGTATTTGCTGTGGTAGACTATGCTATCTCATCATGTTCCTCTTGTACCTTGCGGTGTCGAGGTGAAGCATAAACATCGTGAGAGTGCCCAATTATGGGCTTCATATATCGATATTCCATGGACTCTGCTATTCCCTCCATCCAACGTTTACGTGGTCGGCCTCTTCCTCTGTTTCCATCTGGTCTGTACATCATTGCTTGTTGTGGCATGCTGTTGACTGGTAACCTACTTGCATGGCCAAACCATTTGACTTGCTGCTTACTAATAAAATCTAGTGCTGCTTTAACCCCCACATTAGTCCTGATTTCTTCATTTCTGATCTTATCTCTTTTTGATACGTTGAGTATTCTTCTCAGAAACCGAATTTCTGTTGTGATTTTTCTTTTCTCTTTTTCAGTCATTGTCCAGGTTTGGCATTGGTAGCATAGAGTTGGTAGGAAGATTGTGTTGTAAAGTGCTTTCTTAGTAGTTATTGATACATGTTTGTTCTTTAGTATTGGTGCTATTTGTCCAAGATTTGCCATTTGGGTCAGTCCGTTTATACTTCTTAGTTTTTCTACGAACAGTATGAAGATCCCCTGCCGGCTTGCTAGGCCAGTCGCAGGTTTAGGACACTAATCTGACCACAGGGAGTCCATCCCCTATGGCGAGCCATAGCCCCGTTAGCCCATGACCTCGCGGTCATGGTTGCCCAGTCTGCACCGCGTGCTATCACCAAGGAGCATTAGGACTGGCTCAAGGACCTGGAAGAAATCCCAGGTGGCAGGCTTCTCATCTGAGGGGATTTTAACACTTGGAGCAGAGAATGGAACTATACAGGGAAAAACTGACAGTGGTATGACCTAGTGGATGCAATGGTTGAGAAAATAGGTAGTCAACATTACTGATGGGAGGTTAACTAGAATGGCAACACAGATACTACTGTTATTGACTCGGCGCTTGTCACCCAGTCGGCAGTAGAGGAAACAAACTGAACAGTTTTGGGGGACCATGAAAGTGACTACTTGCCATGTTCAGTGTTGATTTTCAAATCAAGGAAGTTCAAGGCTATGAGAACATGCAGGGTCTTCAAATATGAGCAGACCAAGATCCTTATAGGACGCATCCGTCAGAAGGAATGCATTAGACTGAGCAGATTCACTTTTGTGCAGCCACCATGATGGACCCCCAAAGTTGAACGTGTGTTGAAGTCTAAGACAGCAGCAACTAAGCAGTTACAGAAATTACAAATGACACAGCAAAGCACACAAGAAGAACTGGATATGGGGGGAAAGAGTGCAAAAGGAGAAAGTTGAGGAGTTAAAGCTCCATGCAGCAGAGGCCAAGACTTTAGGTAAGATTCTGGAATGGAAACTACAGAAAAATTTATAGAAGACTAGCCTATCATAATGCAAACAGTACATAGGGAAAACGACAGCTCATGACAACGGACAAGGAGAAACTTTCCTGCAGAGGTTTATAACACAGACAGATCACAACGATGGAGACAACAGGGAGGCTGTTAGAGGGCAACTAGCAGTTTTCATCAAGGATGACGGCTATGATGATGTACTACAATCCCATATGAAAAATATAAATGATGGAGATTTGGAGGAGATGGAAATTTGTTTTTTGAGCATTAGCACAGCATCAGTACCCCAAGAGTTGGTGCACAGCTATTTAATTCAACTACCCAAGCCAGACAAGACAATTCAAGACTTCATGGCTAGAGGATTATCATCTTGTAGAAGTATTGGAAAAGCAAAGTATTGGAAAAGCAAAGTATTGGAAAAGAATGTTCCTGTAAGCTGCAGAAATTCTTGGACAGGAAAATATACCCCCTAGAGGGCTGTGGAGTTACCAGCCGAGGAAAGAAACATGGTCATACATAGTGACATTTGCATTTGATGTTTATGAGGGGATCCAGAATAGACAGGAAACAATGGCAGCAGCACTAGATCTTGAGGATGCATGTAACAGAGTCAGATATGATCTCTTAATGCATGCTTATGGACATGGGTGTTAGTTCCTGGGTGGCGAATAGGATAACAGCTACTCTGCACTCTCATCGTGTTGCTCTCCGCCTAGGTTTATGGACATCGGGGGAGTGCATTCTTACCCAGGGATTACAAGGATCTGCAATATCGCCTGTGCTGTTCAATGTATACACAAGCAAGATTGCAAGCATTGAAGCACCAGAGATTGGAAGAATACTGACCTTTGCAGATGATGTCCTTGCATATAGGCAGGGAAGAAACAGGATGCAACTACTACAAGAGTTGCAGCAGACAGTAAATAAAGTGATCAACTGGTGTACACAGATGGGTAAGGTCATTAACCCAGAAGAGGTGTATGTGTTATCGTGCTCTCTGGAAATAGCATTGTAAAGGCTGAAGTGCCAAGTCTTACAATAAATGGCAAAAATGTTAACAGAGAGTAAACTGAGATACCTGGGAATCACCTTTGACAGAAGCCTGTCATTCATGGATCATGTGGAAGCAGTTGTTTGTTATATTAGATCTAAGAAGGGATTTGGTGCACTAAAGATCATGGCAGAAATGGACATGGACATGGACAAAAAAATGTTTATATTCTATCAACATCTGATTCTCTCAGTAACTGAGTATGGATTGAAAGAGTCAGTTGGTGAAACTAAGAGTGCATACAGAATGAAGGTATGCAGATGATATTGGGATGCACAAGGGACATGCCAGTTGTATGTATGAAATACATCCTAGCCTTATCCACGATTTCAAACAAGCTCAAGTTGATGCAGGCTACATCATATCTCAGAGTGGCTGCAGACACGGAACACTCCCTGCCTGTAGTCCTGGGCACATTTAAGGGCCACATGCTGATCAGAGGAAAATCATGGATGACTCAGGCAAAGGACACAGTCAGACAAGTGTGCATGCTTGGGAACATTGGCAGAGAGGAGTAGGTCAGAATGCCAAAGGAAATGTCAGAACTGTGAAGGGTCATAATAACATTGGATTGGGAATACAGGGATTGGCCGGCAGACTGTATTGAATAAGAGGTGCAACAATTGATCAATGACAATTCATGACCAGGCGGTGTAATCATCTACACGAATGGCTCTGGGCTAAGAGTTAAGTGTCCAGGGGTTTGTGGTGAAGGTTGGTGGACAGTGTTTGGTGCAGGAGTGTCTGGCATATGATACAACATTCAACATCTGGTCTGAGAATGGAGGTAGAGGTGGACAGTGTTTGGTGCAGGAGTGTCTGGCATATGATACAACATTCAACATCTGGTCTGAGAATGGAGGTAGAGGTGGACAGTGTTTGGTGCAGGAGTGTCTGGCGTATGATACAACATTCAACATCTGGTCTGAGAATAGAGGTAGAGGCAGTCACTGCGGTTTTCCGTTGGCTGGAGAACATGCACATGCATGTCATAACTGTAACGGACCCACAAAGTATGATGAGAAAGGTGAAGACAGGCATGCTTCGGGCAGAGTGGCAGGTTTCCATTCAACAATTAAAAGTAGAGAGCATCTGTTGGAATTCTTCCCCATGTGTGGTGGGAAACGGGCATTGTGTGTATAGTGTAGAAGGAACAGTTAGATCATCACAGCTTGGAGAGAATGCAGCTGCAGGGAGTGACTAGAGGATCTGGTCGACACTCACAATTCAGAAGAAAGGCCAGACAGACATAATCAGACAGCTACTGCAGGGAGTGACTAGAGGATCTGGTCGACACTCACAATTCAGAAGAAAGGCCAGACAGACATAATCAGACAGCTACTGCAGGGAGTGACTAGAGGATCTGGTCGACACTCACAATTCAGAAGAAAGGCCAGACAGACATAATCAGACAGCTACTGCAGGGAGTGACTAGAGGATCTGGTCGACACTCACAATTCAGAAGAAAGGCCAGACAGACATAATCAGACAGCTACTGGTACCATTAATATTGGGACTCTTTGCTGACTTGCTGATGAGGATGGAGCATGCATGAGAATGTTCCGAGTGCTCTGATGTCAGTTCTTGACTCAATCCATCTCCCGTGTATAAATGAATGAGAATGGAATTATTCATTAAAATTGGGTACACTTGAATTTCATGTTCAGCTCTTTCTGTAGATTTTTTATTTCATAATCTATGAAAAATTAAATAACTGTATTTATATGATATCATAAATAAATTTCTGTAATTTTTCAAAGAATATATTTTGTTTTAAATGAAAGTGAAAACGAAATAATTCGCTGAAGTGTGTATTCATTTTTACCAATCCTTAGAAAATGTTTCAAATTGTGCAGAATTAAAATTTAAAAAATGGAAACAAGTAAGTAACATTGCAAAGAATGATACTTCTAAGTTGCCACGCCATTTCGAAACAGGGATAATAATAATAATATTATTATTATTTTTAACCATCATTAATAATTTAATATTAATAATTAATTTTTCGAAGAATTGTTTCGAACTTGAATTATAATTAACATTTAAATGGAGTATTTTGCTATCAAATCCCGATAAGAGACGAGTTTTTTTGTGATATAAGACTACCAAACATTCTTATGAAAATAACATACAAAAGTTCTTCTTCACTTAAAATCGTATAATAGCAGAATTAACTGTCACTGACAAGGCAGCACCAACGGTCATCAGCCTTCGTGAACGAAACTTTTGGAAATAAAACTGAAAACTGTGGACTTGCTAAATTCGGCTAAAGTGACTTTCTTTTAGCTACTTCCGTTCTTCGTCTTCTTCTACGGCATTTTAGTTCGCATTTTCTTTTTCACTCAACCTTATCCCCACAAAATCATCGATTACCAAACTTAGTGTTTCTTCACCTTACCTTTAGAGGGAACGACATAATTAAAGGAATGCACGATAGATTTAAAACAGTAGTCAACCAATTATCAGATATAAAACAACCCCGATATCCACTTCATCTGCAAAGAGCCATTGTCTCCGTAAACCAAAGTGCATTTTTTAAAAATCAATTCCAGTATGAGTGGCTGGCCCAGTGGCTAGAATGATGAGTTTCCTTCGGGAGACCCGTGTTCGAATCCTCGGTAAGGTGTGGATTATTTTCTGTCAAGGACACAAATAGAAGACCCAAACCTGCACAGTTCACGGCGAGTGCAATAGTCAGGCGGCCTTACTTCCTCGTGCTCAAGCCCCCCCCCCCCCCCCCCCCCCCATTATAAGCAGTAGATGACAAAGTGAGTATCAAGCAGCTCAGGGTAGGACGGAAAGACAATTTACAAATCAAGTTGCCGACCATATACCAGTGTAGTTGGATGAGAGAATTAATCAGTCTTCAGGAATCCATGTGCATTCGAGAGGACATAAAACACCCTCCTCTTCGTCGATTTATTGACACCTGGCCAAGAACTACGGCAAAAACGTGAACAAAGAAATAGCATTTCGTATATTGTATCAAGAAAATCATGTTGTGTGAAATCATCGATAACCAATAAAAAGATGTCAATTGAAACGAGAAAGAGAGTGTTGAGATGCTACATAGAACCTGCACTTTTATATTGATGTGAAGCTTGGACAATGAGCAGTCAGGCTGAAAAACATCTGATGGCTGTAGAGATGTGGTTTCTGAGGAAAATGCAAAGAATACCTGGACAGCCAGAAAGACCAATGAACAAGTCCTTCAAGAAACAAATGAAGATCGTAAATTGATTAGAGAAATTAGACGTAGACAGTCAAAATTCTTTGGGCATGTTATGAGAAGAAATGGATTGGAGAATTTGGTGACAACTGGTAAGATCGAGGGGAACAGACCAAGGGGAAGACCTAGAAGCAAGTACCTGGATGGCTTGGCCTTGTGGCATGGTCGAGACAGAAACACGGAGCTGATCCATGACTCTGGTGATCGAGTGAGATGGCAGAACATGACCGCCCACGCTTACCGGCATGGCACATGATGGATGGATATTGTATTCGACGAACAATAACATATTGCTCAATTATATTGAGCCGTCAGGAAATTAGGCAGTCCCAAATGATTTTTATGCAAACAGAAAGAGGTTGTGTTAAATTTGAAATTTACCGTGGGGATAGTTTAGTTTAGTCGACGGATCAACATCACGGCACATGGGTGTAACCCATAAGTGCTCCGTTCTACTCCCAACTCAAGCCTGAGTCCGGAGAATCTCAGTTCAGTGCACGAACTTCGTAGCACCGGCGAGGTTCTTGAAATACTTTGGGTAGATTTTTAACTCGAAATTTTGCCCGGGCAGCACCGTTAAGCTACTCTTTTTCGATTTCCAACTGCCAATGGATTCTTTTACGTGCGCAGCAATACACACGGGCGTCCGATCTAACTACCCAGACACCAGGGGAAACTTTATTACTAGATGTCCACGTGAAAACAATCCCGGTCCTCACCGGGCTTAAACCCGGGACCTCCAGCACTCGAGGCGGACAACATACCTCGATACCACTCAGCCCCCGTGGAGATAAAATTCGAACAATATTTGTGACACTGTGTCTTAAGTGCTTCAGTTAAAGCGCGGGCCGCACTGAGTTTAAAGTGCAACAGCTAATCCAGAGCAACACACATGAAGGTGACATAGTCATCTACACCGATGGGTCAGTAGTGAGAAACTTACGTAGTGGCTGGGGCTTTATTGCAAAAGCTAATGGGCGAGTCTTGAAAAAGGAGAGCCTGGCATATGAGACTACGACCTCCAGCATGAGAATGGAGGAATGGAGGTTAAAGCGCGGGCCGCACTGAGTTTAAAGTGCAACAGCTAATCCAGAGCAACACACATGAAGGTGACATAGTCATCTACACCGATGGGTCAGTGGTGAGAAACTTACGTCGTGGCTGGGGCTTTATTGCAAAAGCTAATGGGCGAGTCTTGAAAAAGGAGAGCCTGGCATATGAGACTACGACCTCCAGCATGAGAATGGAGGTGGAGGGAGTAACAGCGGCATTCCGGAGGCTAGAGGAGACACATTGTGTTCATTACGGATTCAAAGAATATGCTTAGCAATGTGGAGAAAGGAATGTTTCGTGTGGAATGGCTCTCGTCGCTTCAGACGTCACAGATTGTGAGAATTGTATGGATATTTTGCCCTGGCCATGCGGGTGTACGAGGGAATGAACAGGCTGATAGGCTAGCAAGGAATGCACCTCTTGGTGGTAGTTTGCCTATGGACAAGGGGGAGGTGGTCGTGAGCTTGTGGGACCAGGTGGAGAAGGCGGAGGAACAGATTGAGAACCCTTATGTGGAAAGAATGAGATTGCGGGGGATCGGCAGGGGTTCTGGAAGAATCTCAAAACTGAGAGTGAAGACCAGGAGAAATTTTAATCAGGTAGCGGTGGGAACGATTAGTAGTATGACTCTTCGCTGGTTGTTGAACGAGGGGACGGAGCACGTATGGGAATGTCCTGAGTGCAGTGATGTCGGTTCTTAAGTCAACTCAACTCAACAACTCATTTATTCACTTCATATGATATATAACTCTGCAATATGCACCTGACAAATACAAATAATGAAGTATTGGAAAGATCACGTTGTGTGACGGTGTGTTCCATGCTCAGTCTTCGTAGACTTAGATGGATAGGACACAGGAGGATGGATGATGGTAGAATACCAAAGGACATCTTTATTGGTGAATTACAGACGGGTAGGAGATCTCAGGGTCGGCCTCTGCTACGATACAAAGATGTGTGTAAACGGGACATGATTGATACAGGCATTGATAATGCATTTTGGGAGCAGATTTGCTGAATGTGTTGCACGGAGGGCAAACATCAGAAATGGAATAAAGATAAAGGAGAAAATGATAGCAGATAAGTCACACACCGAGCGTGTGAGGTGTAAGATGGTGCATGATGATGGAAATGACCATGTGTTCACATGCATCCACTGTGGACGAACATTTACAGCGCGAATTGATCTGATCAGTTACATTCGCTAGGGCTATGGGTTGTAGTTATTATGCCTTTTTGAAGCACAATGTAACAAGCTATCGTCTTGTCAAGACGGCAAGGTGCCAATGAATATGCACCTGACGTGATGCAGCGAAATATACCAGGCAATAAATTGTGCAATATATTGTTTGTGGCTTCGATATTTCAATATAGATCATTGACTGCGGCAAGAATATTCCAGATATAAAAATCATGTCACAAATATAATTAATGAGAATTTACGAAGCTACAGAACTAGATGGAAACTATTTCATTCATTAATGATTGATTGATTGGTTGATTTAGGAATCGACATCACAGCATTCGGGGCATTCCCATAAGCGCTCCGTCCCCATCCCCAGCAGCCAGCGAAGAGTTCCAACACTAATAGTACTAGTAGCAATCTGATTATATGTCCGTCTCGCCTTTCCTCTGAGTGTTGAGCGTCGGCCAGATCCCCTCGTCACTCCTCTCTGTCTCATTCTTGCCAGACGATGGTAATCCATTTGCTCCTCCGAGGTGTGCACGTGCTCCCACAAGACCGAAACCACGTCTGCCTTGTCGTGTATCAATACTCCACCAAGTTCTGCAGAGCCAGCCAAACTGTCCGCCTGTTCATTTCCCAGCACACCGGCATGCCCCGGAGAAAAGATCCAGGCGATGCTTGTCACCCGTGACCTCCGAAGCGAAGCAAGCCACTCCGCGCGAAGCCTGCCCGTCCCCACCCTCGTCAGCATGCTTTCTGAGTCAGTTACAATCACGATGTGTGTGTGTGTGTGTTGTATTCTCCATCCAGCGGAGAGCCGCAGTGACCGCCTCCACCTCCATTCTTAAGCTGGATGTTGTGGTATCATATGCCAGGCTCTCCTGCCCCAAACGTCGACCATTGGCTTTGGATATGAACCCCAGCCACTTTTCTCACCTCTTGATACCGAACCATCTGTGTAGATAGTCACATCACCCGAGTGAGCATTGTCCTGAATTAGTTGCTGGATTTCCACTTCTGTGGCCCCTGCTGGCCACTCCCTGCACCCCCGGCTTAATGTGATTATAACTCTGCACAATTCTGACTGCTCCGCTGGCACTCTGACCCACTCCTCTCCACGCCTAATGTTCTCCAAGGGGCACACCTGTCTGATCGTATCCTCCTCCTGAGCTTTCATTCATTAAGAAGTCGCTCAGTCTAAAGACTGATGTTGAAGTCGTCAAATCATGTTCTGCCACTGTCTCCTAACTTCAGCAACTCTCTTCGGCTCAGCAGAAGTCTGTTCCAGATCATCCTTGCATGCTTCTGTGATGTGGTTCTTCATACGATGTCGTCTTTATCTCTTGCACTGTATCTTGCCCTCCATTATTTTCACTACTAGACCATCGTGTCTCATGCTGGCCAAGGTAACTGCCAAGGAGCTGACGTATAGATGGTCTGGTCCTCCTTGATTGTCACCGCGTAGCTTAAACTAGCTGGTGTGAGATATCATTTGACTCAGTGAGTTAAGGACAATGTAGTGGGATGGTATTTAGGGAGATTGAGGGTGGTTAGGGGGATGGAGGAAATGTCAAATGATAGGATCTTCCAGTAGGGTATATACTGGGTTTCTGCCCTTTTCCTTTAGTCTTTCCTTTAGTCTTACCATGACTCAGACCAATGGGATGAACTCCTCAGCCTTATGACAGAGTTTGGTTCTCTGTTGTATATCTGAGTGCTGCCGTCGGCCTGCACTCACCTAATAAAGGTTGGAATCGGGTTGCTCTCACCAGGTGTGTTCTCTCTTCAACAGGTTCCACTATATTTTACCACAAGCTAGAAGAAAAGTCATGGCTCGAGCATTGAAGGCAGAGTTTACTAAGAGGCTTTTGCACTGGGCTCATAACCCAGAGGGTCTGCGGGAATCTGGCCTCTGCTGAGCAGGAAACGTTGATTATATAAGAGTGTTTCCTAAGTGATAGTTTACATCACAGTAAAATAAAGACACTGACAATAACACCTGAACCAGGAACACTAGTAGATATAGATACTTGGAAAATTAACATTGTGTGTTACAATTGGTAAATTCCTATCATTACCAATTAACAGTGTGTGTTACAATTGGGGAATTCCTATGAATAGTGAATACTAACATTTAGTTTTCCAAAGTGACAGTAACATTATTTTAGGATTCTCTGATCACAGAACTTTTATGAACAGAGTAGTTACACGGTGTGTGTTAGATTGATGGTCAATATTGGACGATTTCCACTATTGATGACCAAGCATCCGGACTGTCCAGGAGCTATTGGAGGAAGTCGACACTTGGCTGGAGAGACACATCATTTGGGTGAGGTCTTCTGTCCTTGATATATGGTGCTGTTGTGTGGCCAGTACAGTGAAGAAACAGACTTTGCTCCTGAGCTATTTGGTCTGACTCTACATACACACTAGATGATACAACAGACATTCTACACATACACTTTGCAGATACATGACACTTTTCTTTATTAAATTACTTTCTAGTTGTGTTAGAACCAGTGTTGTGTAGTGTGTTTTTTTCTTTTGGAAAAGAATGAGAGGGGGCATGGTCCAGTGGTAAGAGAGAGAGAGAGAGAGAGAGAGAGAGAGAGAGAGAGAGAGAGAGAGAGAGAGAGAGAGAGAGAGAGAGAGAGAGAGGGGGGGGAGAGTGTGATCCAAGGATTGACGGGGTGTTGTGGACAGAAATCCAGAAGATCCTCAAGATAATGATATGGGGTTAAAAATAAAAGAATGTTGGTGTTGATTCCCCTCACCCCAGGGACGACACATATATTACGCCACACAGTCTACTTTAATACGACGTTGATTTTGACATTTCGATAACACAAGCAGTCACTCCACAGAAAAGTTCCAAACATACCTGAAAACATACACATCCTATTCTAAAAGAGCGGCGTAGTATTAGCCGTGCTCTAGTGACAAGAAACCATGTCCGACGTGGACGCCAGCTCAAGTCTAACTCAACTACGGTGGCGTTTTGTGCTTGCGCCAAAACGTTTTGCACACTTTTCATTCTTTTGTAACTAATGCCGTGCAAAGTGTGTCTTACAATCCTCTCGCTGTTCACGTCTTGTCCTAAGACTGTGCAAGACTCTAAGCCACCTGTACTTAATAATCCATAGCCTGATCCAGGTGTATGGCAGTAACCTTCTGTTTTTCACGATGTTTAGTTGCTTATTTTCTTCAATGTCTTCAACTGGTTAAGTGTCATAGGATTATTAATTGTCTTAAGTTACTTTCCATATCTGCCATGGGCTTACATATCGCCGAAATGTTGTCATTGCGTTATAATACAACATTTCTCCTACCATATTAACAACTTTAAATCATAACAGTGACACACCCCTATTTCCTATTTTAAGCCACCCATTGTTTGTTTGGTCTAAACTTATTTATTGCTTGGTGCTAAATCTGTTAAGAATGTATTCATTTGCTCTCTTTTCGATCTAGATTATTCTTTCTCCCTGCAATAACGCTGCGTCACATAAGCTTTCAAAGCTATTTAATCACGCTGCAGTTTGGATTTTCCTTTCATCAAGTTAGCCGCTACACGCTGCGGGATTTGCTGAGGAGGGGATCCGAGCACTTATGGACTGAATGGTTCGATGTGCAATGAGGATGATCTGTCGACTAACTAACTAACTAACTAACTAGCTAACTAACTTTCATCAAGTTATGAGAACACGATGTTGCAGATTACGACGGAGTACATATGGGAATTTCCCGAATGCTGTGATGTCAGTTTTTGACTCAACTCAACTCTGAGAGCATGATGGCACTTCTCAAACTCTTCAGAAAGAGCAGGTTGTAAGAGTTATTCAATGGGTTGATGAAGCTCATAAACTCTGGAAGGAAATCCATCTACATGAAGGACACACTGAATGCCAAATCACCACCGCCTTATGGACATTTTTAGGATAATCTGAGGACTAGCTAATTTGCTTTATGCTGATTCCTGATGGCAACATGCTTATATCAAGAAATGACAGTGAATTGCAAGAATTGACAGACGTTGTCACCCGTGTGCTTGCTTGCTTGCGTTCGCTGGCTGTGAACTTCAGCGTGAAGTCCTATATGTCAGATGAAGACATCCTGTTGTCCAACATCAGTGTGATGTCATACCGGACTGAGGTTTGCGTGAGTATCCGTTGTCCCATGTCTGGCTTATTGGTGTGCAGACTGATGGTTCCTCGCCGTGCAGGCAGATACTCTCCGATTTCGGAAGTATCAGCGATCCTACTACGTTAGCCAGGACCCCGAAGGGACCTGTTGCCCAGGACGCACGACTAGGACGTGTTTGTAGGTCTTGGCCAGTATAGAACCTGGCCCTGGTGCTTTGGAAACACCTCTGCGTCCCATCACCCGTGTGTTAACGGAGCTCATAACCAGAGCAAAGGAAAACTGTAATCTATTATGCATGTCATAAGAGACGACTAGGGATGGTTGGCAGGACACTCGCTACTTCATCCAGTAGAAAAATGTAGCTGCAAATTCCGTTCGCCTGATGCGCCTAAGGGTCCTTTACTTATTTGTTTATTTTTGCACTTGCCTGCTTTAAACTCAAGTGTAATCCACGCTTCTGCTACTTGTAGTGCACTGGAATTATTTTTGCATGTGGATTACCAGTGTCCCTCGCCATCAAGCGAACCTTCTCTGACTTTTGAGGTACTTGTAATTTTTGTTTATTCCACACATGTGCTGGTAGCATCCAAGGCAAGTGTCCATGATATACAGCAGTATACAGGCCGTTAAGAGGAAGATAATGGATGTCTCAGGCAGAAGATACCATCAGGGAAGTGTGCCCACGTGAGAACATTGGCAGAGGCAAGGAGTGGGTCAAAGTGCCGAATAGAAATTCAATTGTGTGGAGTTGTAATCACATTAGGACATGAGAGTATGGAGTGGCCAGAAGGCGCTGCGGAAGCTGATATTCAGCAATTAATTCAAGAATACTCTCATCCTTACAATGTGATTATCTATACCGCTGGTTCTGTGTTAAGAGGCAAAAAAGTGCCAGGGGATTCATAGTAAAAGCCAATGGCCGATGTTTAGTAAAGGAGAGCTTGGCATATGACACCACAACCTCAAGTCTGAGTATGGAGGTGGGGGCGGTTACTGCACCTCTCCACTGGTTGGAGAATAAACTTTGAATGTACTCACATAACTTGATCTAATAGTCATTTGCACACTACCTGGCAACCTTTTGCACATCTTTCCTAGCTTGCTTCAGCTCACTGAGAGTGTTTTGCGGAGTGACTGTAACAACTATAGGGGTATCTCACTTGTGTGTATCGATGGGAAAGTATTTGTCAGAATTGTTCTGCACAGACTTCAAGTCCTGGGAGATCAAGTCTACCCTGAATCACAGTGTCGCTTTCGACGGAACCGGTCTACCATTGATATATTCTCATTGCGACAAATGCAAGATAAATGCCGTGATTAGAATCAACCACTGTTTATTGCCTTCATCGACCTCACAAAGGTTTTTGATTTGGTCAGTCGTAAGGTCTTGTTCAAGACACTAAAGAAGATCGGCTGCCCACCAACTCTTCTGTCCATTATGGAATTGTTCCACACAGGCATGAAGGGTATAATCAAGTTTGATGGTGCAACTTCAGAAGAGTTTGAAATTGAGAGTAGGGTTAAACAAGGCTGAGTACTAGCTCCCACCCTCTTTGGAATATACTTTTCACTTCTACTGAAATATGCCTTTCGTGATCAGGATGGTGGTATATACATTCACTCACGCTCAGATGGCGGCCTTTATAATGTTCAGAGATTGAAGGCCAAGACCAAAATTAGGAGGGTATTGATCAGAGAGTTGCTTTTTGCAGATGATGCTGCAATTACGACCAACTCCGAGGAAGAATTACAATGTCTACTATCTGCATTCTCCAGTGCTTGTTCTGAATTTGGTTTAACAATTAGCAATAAGAAGATACAGATTATGTCACAAGGTGCACATGGGGTACCATCAATCTTTATTGATGACGCCGAACTAGAGATAGTAGACCGTGTAACATTTCTGGGATCAGTGGTAAATAGCAAATTATCCCTAGATCAGGAAATCAACATCAGGATTGGAACAACAATGAACAGGTTAACAAAAACGAGTCTGGGAGAACAGGACGCATACTGCAAAAACAAAAGTCCTTGTCTATCAAGTCTGTGACCTTAGTACACTTCATTATAGCAGTGAAGCCTGGTCAACTTACACCAAGAGAAACGTTTAAACAGCTTTCATATGCTGTGTCTGCGAAGAATACTTGGTATTAAGTGGCAAGACAAAATCACAAATACTGAAGTATTAGAAAGATCAGGTTGTGTGAAGGTTTATTCCATGCCCTGTCTTCGTAGACTTAGATGAATAGGATACATTAAGAGGATGGGTGATGGTAGAATACCAAAGGACATATTTTTGGTGAATTACAGATGGGTAAGAGATCTCGGGGTTGGCCTCTACTATGATACAAAGATGGGTGTAAGCGGGACATGGATTGATACAGGCACTAATATTGCATATTGGGAGCTAGTCACAACTGAACGTTTTGCATGGAGGGCAAAGATCAGAAATGGAATAAAGACAAAGAAGAAAATGATTGCAGATAGGTCATACAATGAGCGTTTGAGACGTAAGAAGGTGTGTGATTATGGAAATGACCATGTGTTCACATACATTCATTGTGGACAAACATTTACAGCACGAATTGATGTGATCAGTCACACTCGCTACCATTCACTCCCCTTTTAAGGGGACCATCCCCCATTGGTTCAAGCCTGACATCCAGCTCATGCCTGTGGCTCCTAGTAGCTGTCAGCATGCGACAGCGGCCACCCCCCGGGCAACAGCTGTGACAGGCTCTCTAAACCAGGCGTGGGTAGCCGATTTGGTGTCAAACTGATCGGTGAATTAGGGAATGCCTACCCAGCATGTGTAGACAGGATTCAGCAGACTGCGCGGAAGAAATCATTCCTAATTCAACGGGCAAGACGGCGTTTACATGCTAAGCGTTGTGGAACGTAATGAGCACGACAAGACACGTAGAGCGCCCTGGTCATCCACTGCACCTGTATTCGTCTCCAGTCGTCTTGACTGGTCTTGCCACTGGACTCAGATGGACTCGGGCGAGAGAGTGAGGTCGGCGAATTGCGCACCTCTGCCTCACTTTAATCCAGTTCATCGCGCAAGTCATTCTTCATCCAACGTCATATATCACCTTCAAGCCCTGTGGTGATGGGAAGAGCGGCGAAGCGGCAGGCGTGGGTACGCTGGCAGCCGTAGACGCAGACCTGCACACAGGTGGCTCAGGCCATACGGTCGTCTTCTACTGACCGAGGCAGCAGTGGGATTCGGCAGCCCCCTGAGCGACTGAGCAGCCCTCTATAGGAACACACTGCTCACCTCCATAGCATGAGGAAGGGGCTAGAAAAGGTGCCCTAAACATTGTCTGCTCCATCATTATCTAACCAGCTAGCCGCGGTTGGTGTGTACCATATACTGCGGTCGACATACATACAAAGAAAAAACAGGTAAAGCTAAAAGAGCAAACCATATTCCTTTAAAAATCGGAACTTGGAATGTACGCACCCTACTTGACAGAGACGGCGCGTCGGGTCCAGAGAGACGAATAGCACTGATTGGGGGAGAGCTGGGCAGGTACAACATCGACATTGCAGCCTTGACCGAGACACGACTTGCAGAAGAAGGCAAAATCTGTGAAGTAGGTGCCGGCTACACATTCTTCTGGAGTGGAATGAAAAGCGAGGAAAGACGCTAATCCGGTGTGGGATTTGCCATTAAGTCGGCCCTGGTTGGCAAACTAGCTGGATTTCCAAAGGCTATAAACGACAGGCTTATTGATGGAAAGTTATTCAATCTCAGAAGGCTGAAAGCTAAAACAACAATTAACAGCGACACCGTCAGAGAGCTCCTGTTTGCTGATGATTGTGCTCTATATGCCAACTCAGAGGCGGACATGCAACATAATGTTTCAGCTTTCTCACATGCCTGTGCCAACTTTGGGCTCAATATCAACTTGGAGAAGACTGTAGTTATGTACCAGCCAGCTCCAGGCAATAATCACACTGTGCCGAATATCAAAGTGAATGGTCATAGACTAAGTGTTGTGGACAAATTCACCTATCTTGGCAGCACTGTGTCACAAGCTGCCACAATTGATGACGAAGTGAATGCGAGAATCTCCACGGCCAGCGCGGCCTTTGGCAGACTGTAATAGAATGTATGGGACAGAAATGGAATAAACCTGCAAACAAAGCTGAAAGTCTACAAAGCAGTTGTTGTATTATCCACACTGCTTGTGAAACCTGGACTGTTTATCAGCGACACGCTTGGAAATTAATCCACTTCCACACAGTCTGCCTTAGGAAGCTACTGAAGATTAAATGGCAAGACAAGATCCAAGACACTGAAGTCCTAGAAAGCGCGTCCATGCCCAGTATCCACACTATACAAATGAAGAATAAGATTCGCTGGACTGGTCACTTAACTCGCATGCCAGATCACAGGCTCCCTAAACGAATTTTTTACGGCGAGTTACGTTGTGGTAAACGCTCCCAAGGCGGCCAGAGGAAACACTTTAAAGACACTGAAAATCTCACTGAATACTTTTGGAATTCATCAGGACAACTGGGAGACTGCAGCCCGAGACCGAAATTCGTGGCGTGCATCATTACGCAACGGTGCAGTCACGTGTGAGGAACCAGGACTGCAAGAGCTGTGAAGAAAAGGCAGGAAAGAAAAACCACTGCAGGAAAATCCTCCTCCAGAAACGTCAAGCATTCTTTGTCCACATTGTCAAAGAACATTTCGAGCCAAAATAGACTTTATCAGCCATCTGAGAACTCACGGCTCCATACTTTTAACCCCACTGTATGAAATGAATGGTCATCATCATTCTTCGTGGACAAACAACACAGTGCTACCGCTATGGATTGTAGTTATTATACCTTTTTGAAGCACAATGACAAACTATCGTCTGTCAAGACAGCAAGTAGCCAATGGCATATACATTAACGACATAAAGTACATATTTTCACTAAATCTATCTACGTTCACAACACAAACACATTTTAAAAAAACATAAGAAATGACATTTGCCAGAATGTATAACAATAACCAGTTTATTATGATAAAACATGGAAGAAACCATAACAAATATATTTTATTGGTACTGTAAACCAAGACATGTCTCGCATATCAGTAACATACATGAATAATGATCACAGTCTAATTTACAGCATTACTGAATATTAATCAGTATTTGTAAATAAGGCACAAAGTTTAATATCACCTGTTCATATATTGACTTATGTAATAGTCCATGTGGAGAAGATTCACATGTAACAATTGTATGTTAAGCTTATATGTTTAGCCTGTAGGATTGTATACATGTAACATTATATTAACATAAATACAATCATTTGCTTAAGCTTACTCATTTTCTATGAAGAATTTATAAGTACAAATTGTCCATTGTCAATCATTTAAACAAAAAGAAAATATAGCGGCACTCTAATAACTTATTTTGCCAAAGGGCTGTGAAATGATAGGAGAAGGGGGAAAATTTTCTAGGACAGGTTTATATTAAGGATGGTCACTTCTATTATTCAGAGTGGAGTGACTTAGAGGTGTGCTGTTTGCCTCTATATAGACAATCCTGTGTTGAGGTTCAGTTATGGATGTATTTTATAAAATAAAACACCAGCAACTATTACACTCCCTTTCGAATCCTCAGGGAGTGAATCAGATGCCTTATATAAGGATAATGCTTACAGGAGGTCCAATGCCAACACAAAGAATTCTTTTGGCGGTTGAAAATCTGACAGACCAGGCACATTTTCTATGGACATTGAGTTGCAGTCTATTGAGATGTAATACCTAAAACCTGAGAAAGAAGCATCACCAACTCAGGTTCAATCCTACCTAGACTATATGTGCTGTGCTGAATGATGACTTTATTACCTCAAAAGGTGTAAAGTTCCATACTCCTCTTGCATACCCTAATGGTTTCTGGAGCTGGAAAGGAGAAAGAGAGCTCTCCCGACCTTAACAGCTAAATTGCCTATCCTCTATATTGGAGACCGGAAGTCACCTCTGTTTTAAGTGTGAACTTGTTTGCATTCTCTACTCTTGTAACAAAATATTCAGCTTCTTTTGATTGAGCCGACTCAAATCTACAACAACAACAACAACAACAACAACAAACCAGACAAGGCTAATTAAAAAGAGCATTTTTGACTAGCCTAGTTTTTTTTCTTCAACAACAACATTGCTAATGAACACTTACATATATATATATATATATACGTATATACACGGCATAGTGCCAAGGAGAGGAAGCTCAAGTACCACTGGGTCAATAACAAGATAACAGCAACAACAATAATAAACCTGCATTGATGTTTGAAAAACCATCTTGTGTCTGGGGAAATGAACATGTTTGTGCTTGAACTCTTCTCCCACTGACCGCATTTACCTGTTTAATACTGATTACATACCACACTTTTGCAATGCTGCAACAAATAAGTTCGTATCTGAATGGAAGTATTACATTTTACAGTAATCTCATGAAATATGTTCTGCAAAAAGAAATCCTAATATTTGTTATTGAAACAAATATTCATAATCAAATGACAAATGCATAGTATCATATCTCCATACGTCATGTGCCATGCCGGTAAGCGTGGGCGGTCATGTTCTGCCATCTCACTCGATCACCAGAGTCATGGATCAGCTCCATGTTTCTGTCTCGACCATGCCACAAGGCCAAGCCATCCAGGTACTTGCTTCTAGGTCTTCCCCTTGGTCTGTTCCCTCGATCTTCACCAGTTGTCACCAAGTTCTCCAAATCATTTTTCTTCCCCAAAAATTGTGACTGTCTATGTCTAAGGTCTCTAATCATATCTACATGTTCATTTATAAATAAGCAACAACTTGTTAGCTTAATCGTTTCTGTTGAGATATCAGAGCTACAGTTTTAGGTGGTTTCATTTGGTAAAATAATGGTCATTTTAGTCTAAATGTATGTTCTTTTTTTAAGTTAATTAACGAGTGCAGAAAACTTTAATAGATAACAAAAATTAATCGGAATAATAACAACATAACAATGAGTAAAAATAAATTATCTTTTAAAAAAACGTGCTACTGTGATTGCATCAAGGTCATCTCTGTGCACAGGAATTTTTGATCTGCTCGAGGAAAATTTAAATTATATATTATTATATATAAAATTTACATTTCACAAAACAACAGCGTTTGAGATTCCTTGAAAGTAAAGTAATAAAACTAGATTACTCTTTTTGTTATTGCATGCATATTTATTAAGTACATGTTGATTTTGAACAAAGATTTATATAAATGAAAACTGTATTTAAACAATATGATTGCATCTTTTATTAATTCACTAAATGTAATAATGGCATGCACAATACATGGGATTTCCAAGTAAAGTTAACAGTAAGCTTGTAACACACAACTGTACACACATTTAAGCTATAAATATATACAGTATTGTGTAAATAATGTGGAATAAGGAATATCGATTTCTCGGAATGAGAGTTTGTAGGAACTTTGACAACACGAAAATTGCAAATAACATTAGCACCACAATGGTTAATGCATATCTGGTTATAGGTAAACTGAACATAATAAATGAAGAATGTTATTTGACCAGCAGTTATCACTTCTCTGTTGACATGTTAACAGCTTCGGTTACAATTTGTTGACATAACAGTTCTGTAACAATTAGTTTACATAACAGTACTGTACAATTAGCTGACTTAACAATTTTGGAAATTTTTTTTGATATAACAGTTCTGTAATAATTAGTTGACAAAATAGTTGTCTAACAATTAGTTGACAACAGTTCTGTAACAATTAGTTGATAACAGTTCTGATTCTGTAATAATTAGCTGACATAACAGTTCTGTAACAATTAGTTGACATAAAAGTTTTGTAACAATTAGTTGACGCAACAGTTCTGTAACAATTAGTTGACATAACAGTTCTGTAACAATTAGCTGACATAACTGTTCTGTAAAAATTAGTTGATACAACAGTTTTGTAATAATTAGTTGACACATATTCAGTCTTGTAACATTTTATCATAAATTACTATGACAAAAATATCACATGATAAAGTTTTGAGAAGAAACAATAGTAAAGAAGGTAGAAATTATAAATCAATGATGACTGAAAAATTATTAAAATACCAGATGTCAGACAGGAGTGGAGATTCAATATAATTAATTTCTGCTTCAAACCAAAGAAGAAGAACAATATTAATTTGCTAGTTATCAATTCTGTTATAGATAACTTTCATGTTTATCTCAGCTTCATTAGATAAAATCTGTGAAACTGATAGGGAGCTGCACTGTTAATGTCATAAACACAGCCAGACATGGGGTCAACACCTGCGCTCATCACTTGCTAAGTGTGGAAATGATTGGCCACCTATTCCTTCATGCATCCAAGCCTACAAAAATGTGATAGCCCTATCACATGACAGACTTATAGCTGGAAACTGATTGAGGACCAAAAAAAATAAACTTAGCAAAAAGAAAAGTTACAAATTGGTAAAAGTAGGTGGAACATAGCTTATGATGACACTAATTAGTTTATCAAAAGCTTCTACAGAAACACATGAGACGCACAGCATCAGGCCATTAGAAAGATGATACATATATTCAGCTCTATGGAAGTGAACAAGTAATAATCTTCAGATTAACTTAAGACATAACAGACTGAAAAACATACTCGTTCAGTAAGTTAAAGATAGGATCCACTGATGAAAGATGTCTAAACATTTGCTGCAAGAATGCCTAACATGTAAAATAAAGAGATTAACCTGTGCATTTAAGCCTGAAATGGGAAGCAGGAAATCTCTTGGCAAGTAAAGGTGGCAGGTGTGTAAATGAACGCATCCCTAAGGTGGCAGGTGTGTAAATGAACACATCCCTAAGGTGGCAGGTGTGTAAATGAACACATCCCTAAGGTGGCTGGTGTGTAAATGAACACATCCCTAAGTTCTGATTGTGCCCAGTGCAACTAAGGTGTGTAAAAAGGTCCTTTACTTGTTTGTTAAGCTGCTTGGTATAGAAACAGGTTGGGGTGTCACATGGATAAATAAAATCAGTTCGGAAGGTGAATATTAGGGAAATGATCAAGTTTAAGGTGAATATATACAAATATGAGTCAAACTTCATCAGAAATAGGTTAATCTGTGCATCTACAAGCAATCGAAATAAAAGTGGTGTAGTTTGGCAGAATTAATCAGAATGAAAGAAGACCAGCCAGATCTTTTGTTAAAATCAATAACTATGAGTATGCTGTTAGCAATGAGTATAGCCCATCTTGTTCAGTTACCATCATTTTCAAGAATATATCTGTGACTAATACAAGGTAAACAAGAACACCCTAAGAAAAAAAGCCCTGTCTTTGATGATTTTGATACATAACTTTTATAAGAATATCTTGGGTCTAAACAAAAGCCTACTAATGATGAAGGAAAATTAAAAGTGTTTTAGTACTTTAAATTATACTCTTATGCCAAAATGGTTTATTATTTGCATTAAAATCTCAAAGAGTTTTTCTAATTATATAGTCTAAATAGAACACTCTAAGAGTTTTTACAATATTGCTGTATTAATATCATGTTAAAAGTGTCTTTGTGATTGTCTAATATAATGTAAAATGCATAAAATGTTTGTTGTATTTTCTGGCTAAATCAGAATACACAATGACTTTTTTCTTAGTTAACTAGCTCAAACAGAAAAATCAAAGTTTTATGTAGTTCTCTATACTAAACAGTTATCTAATCTAAACAGTTGACTTAACTAAACAGTTGTCTTGACTAAACAGCTATCTAGTGTAAATAGTTATCTAGACTAAACAGTTATCTAGTCTAAACAACAAGTTAAGTATTATTGCATTTAGTCTGCATAAACCATAAAGACTATATAATAATACAACAGTGATGGAGTACAAGCATAACAACAGCCAATGTCCTGCCAATTGCTGACATAGGTACCATGAGCTGTTAACTAAAAGTTTACCTCATAAAATTGATTAAAGAACCCCTACTTTACCAGCAAAACACCAGAAGAATATGCAATAGAAATAAAGGACCAGTTTGAAATAATCCAAAAAGATATGAGATCTGATGAATAAGCCAAATGTAGCTAGAGATATCCTAATATTAACAGCCAAAGACACTGTAACACATATAGGGGCCAGAAAGAACAGTGGGATTACGCATGACACACTAGAGCTTATTTGACAGTGAAGAGAGTAACATGCAAAAGGAAAATCAAGTGATGCAAAAAACAGCAGCTTACAACAGAAATAAGAAAGAATGCAAGAAGAGGCAAGATGCAATTTCTACAAGATCAGTGTGCAGCGATGAAAGAACACCAGAGGAATGGATGAGATCACAAGATGCTCAAAATTGTAAAAGTAACAACCAGAAACTTTAGAACCAAGACAAATATTATAAAGGCCATGAATGGAAGAACCAAAGGTTCCAAATATAGGTTTTACAGCAGAGTATTACAAATTCATTGGACAAAAAAGAAAACAAATAGATCTATCTGACAAAAACTCAGTAGTGAAAAAAAAGGTTATTGAGGAAACTGAAATATTTTGGGAATTTCGAATAAACATAAATGTCTGGAAAAGTTAATTATGCAGAGATGTGTACTAGGGTAGCAGAGATGGGGAAGTCCACAACATAGATGGATTCAAGAGGTGATAATGTACACATGACAGCAACGAGGCAGGACATCTGGCTCACAGAGACATTTCCAAAGACTGTTATGGGATAAATGCTCTGCAAGTCACTGGAAGATGTTTGCATCAACAATGATATAAAAAGGAACAACCAAAAAGTGTGAAGCTATGTTAAACACATAAACTTACTCAGAGCCAGGCTGTCTATGTTCTTAGTTACCCTTAATTATGATAGCTCTTAATTATAAAATACAGATGCAACAAATTAAGATTCTGCAACATTAATATCCGTATCAATCTTGACAAGCAACCTGAGTATTCTGTTCAGACTATCAAATGGAACACACACTACTGATGCAACACTTTCTGCATAGTTCTGCATGTTGTAAGCAGTTGTGTAAAATTGAAAGCAATCCAACAAATTGTGCAACAAAAATGCCGATGAAGTAAATCAACAACAAAAAATATGTTATGTAACATTAGCCTCAATAATGAATAGCTCTTGGTACAGAAATAAGGCACTTCCTGGACAATAAAAGTGATACATCTAAACACTTAAAGTCATACTTCAGATATAACATCATGGTCGAGTGTCAGCCAACCAGGTCGAATAACTAAGACACTGTTTAAGATAGGTTTCACCTAAAACTAAAAACAACTTCATGGTAAATTCTAATTTTGGAACATGAAGTACTAGGGCTTCATATATACTAGGCAAAGTCAGGCAGGGTGACCATCTCCTTTTGTAGCTGCCTTTCCTTCTGGGAAAATGCTTTGGTAGCTATTTTACAAGACTGGGTTTATCCCAGAGATATACTAGTAAAACCAATTTAAGCCTTACCACTATTGGGGACTAAAGTCTAATTAATGTATTATTGGTAAGAGAGTACATTAGCTACAATTCTGCTAGGGCTTGTGGTTTCACCTTGTGTCACCAAGTTTACTAATGAAATTGATTTCACAGATAGATTAAAATATTAGCAGGATATAACTGTTGCAAAAATGTATTTCCTGTAAGAACTATGTGATACAGACTCCAGTTTTGAATGATCTTTTATCTATTCCCATATGGGCAGCTGTTGTAGCATAGTGGCTAACAGGCTTGGCTGCTGTCTTGTGGCCATGTGTTTGAATCCCTTTCAGTGCTGGGATTTTTTTCGTTGACCTGATCTTCCAGTTTGATCCAGCCAAAAAAGGATACCAGGAAATGTCCCGGGACGTGAAGATGACCAGTATAACACTGACCACATCACCCATCAAGTCTCAAATACTTCACTATTCCCATATGGGTGAAGACTTGTGGTTAAGCTTAGAGGAGATGTTTTTATTGCCTGGACTGGCCTGTATTTAAGTAGTATACCCATTACAGAGTCAAGTTTTGGATAACGGTTACCCAAGCTTGTTATACATTCTCTTCTTCTCCTGGGCATTGGATTGAAGTCTGTTGACAATAAACTACCTAAAGCTGATGGGGTTAAGATTACCATCCTAGGCCTATCCTACTGTCATGGACGAATGGGGGTGACTAAAGCTCACTCTTGTCACGGTCAAAAGGGCAGATTGCCTCGTGCAAAAAACATGCTTTTGATCATTCTCTCCTAGCTAAGGACACTTGGCTCTGACAGGGCGTAGAAGTTAGACCAGCTCAGACGCATGACAGACAATGGCAGTATTCACTCTGCGGCCAGAAATAGAGACTTTAGGAATCAAGTGTGATAGTTCTTGAGTATTTTAAGTAGTATCATTCGTGATCATGTGAACTTATGTGAATGTGTAGAAGTGAATTATATAAATGAAATAAACTGGTCTTATGTTGTGACTGGAGTTCGCAGATGTGTTGTGGCACTGAGTGGTAATGTTGTTTTAATATAATATGGTGGCTTAGTCCACTCAGACCAATGCTCAGTCTGTTCGGCAACCAGTCAGCCTGTAATATGGACAATGTGAGAAATCATCACCCCAACACAACTGTCAATGTCCTGACTGATAACATCATAACATTGTAACCAGCCATGCACAACAATAATATCTTGTGTCCCACCAACACGAACACAAATGGGCCATGACACTTGAGAACACACGCCTAAGCACATATATTGGGTAATTGGGATAACTCCTGACATCTTAAAGTCATGTTAACCATAAGTGATTATCATAACCACCAGGAGCAGTCATCACATTGATCCATGGCAAAATCATTGTACACCAGGGTTAATTCAAAATCCACCCATGGCACCCACCTATATTGTATGTGCAGTGCTGAATCCTGGCCTGGTTACATCCTGACATGTATCTCCACAGATGTGAAGTTACAATCTGGTCTTGTGCTTCCTGCTGGTTTGTGGGCTTGTAGAACAGAAGGAGAGCTCAGTGAAACAGTCCCTGTAGGGATGTTGTTTAGTTACAATTTGGTCTTGTGCTTCCTGCTGGTTTGTGGGCTTGTAGAACAGAAGGAGAGCTCAGTGAAACAGTCCCTGTAGGGATGTTGTTTAGTTACAATCTGGTCTTGTGCTTCCTGCTGGTTTGTGGGCTTGTAGAACAGAAGGAGAGCTCAGTGAAACAGTCCCTGTAGGGGTGTTGTTTAGTTACTGGACCAGGGGGCAAGTCTCTACAACAACCTCACCCTTATTGATGCAAGCTCTTTTCTGGGTCTAGATGACCTGAACACCAATGTATCAAGTTTAACAGTTAAAGTGATTAGTCTTCCTCAGGATTCATAACCAACCAACCAACCAAATAGAAAGAAAATGCATTCCTTATCTATTTATCTTCAGTTTGTTTTAAGACTGATTTGCTTATTTATACAAATATTTATAACCCTGCTGTAAATATATCACCAATGTGATTATTTTAAGCGTAAGAAGAAGTTTTATGATCCACATATGATTCTGACATGCACCGGGGTCTTCTTTGGGTATCATCATCATGCCCATCATCTTGCTGTCTGTCTGCATCACCAGTGACATTGAACCAGACCACTCGTGGCACGACAAGCAATTCTTTTTGGTTTTCACCTATATCCCCTGCCGGCGAGGATGGCAGTGAACTTGCATGAATGCTGGTTAATGACTGGCCTATACCTAAGGAACTGTTGTCACTTGTATCAACAGTGCTGTGTTTCAGCTTTGGGTGGTTAATGCTGATGTGGCGAGAGCGAAGTAATGTCTTATTTAGGATACCTCCTCTGCGAGCAAGCTTGTTTGGGACTGCTTGCATTGAGCTGGGCTGTATGACATAACTGTGGAATGTCACAAGCAAATAAACTTCATTAAACAATTACTTTTTAAATGTAAGACACAAGTAAAATATCTTTATTCAAATAATTACTTTTAAAATAAAAGAACATTTAGAACATACACTTATTAAAGATAACTTTTGATCTCAAGAGAAAGTAAAGTTTGCCATTTTGAACTACATGCATTCATTTCTGGTTGTGAGTATAACACTACCATTGAAGACATATGGTCATTCTTTTGGGCAAAAATAGTTAAACTGATTTTAACAAGTGAAACAAAGTAATGGTAAATAACAATGGATACTTCAGACTTTTAATTCTTATTAATAAAACTGAATAAAATGTTGTTTGCTACAACAACAAGGCTATTCATCATAAATGAAAGAAGAGAAAGAAATCTTACACCATGTCTCTGTTTTTCAGCTTTCTTGTGGGTGGAGGGTTTACAATCACATACGACAAAGTTTTTGCTGACTTTTCAATCACATCTGGTCAAGCAACAATATTATTGATCAATAATTTGTCGCAAAGTTTGTTAGATATGAAATAAACTTTACACATGAAACAGCTTAACAACAATATTTTAACACGCAAGAAAATTTTTAAATAAAATAATCAAGTGCCATCCCTAAATTGCTGTCTGCTTGCAAAGAATCCCCAACATTTCTCTTCTCTTGCTTTGGTGATATGCTCTGATAAAGGTTTAATTCTTTAACAGAAGCCTAGCTGTTTATTTATCTCCAGATCTTTTAATATGCATCACTGCCTACCTCCTGCTCAAATTTCTTCAACTTTTCCCTCCGATAATGTTTTAATAAGTGTTAAGACTTAAAATGTGGCCAAAATACTGTATTTGTTTCTTAACTAGTTAGAACACTGGCTTTTACTTCACTGATGGTTGGCTGTTTAAAACAGATGGGGACAAAATAGTTGCATTCATAATCAATGGGCAATGAAAATAATCAGCATCTCTACGCTCTAATATCTACTCAGTGAGACAGCACATATGGTGAGACAGCACATATGGGTGTGTTCTGAGTGCAAGGACGTTGATTCATTGTTTAAAATGAATTAATTCATTACATACAACAGTTTTCCATCTGAGGTGTAGGATTTCCTTACAATCTTATTTAATTCTGGTTTAACTGTAAATAGTCAGTCAAGTAAAGGACATATTTACACACCTGATGCACACTGGGTATATGGTGCTAAACCCATATTCTGATAGACCATTGGGCGCTCAGTGAGGGATGTGGTCAACATGGCAACCACCTTGACTTCCCAAAACATTTCCTGGTACCTATTTTAGGATGTGTCGACCTGGGAGCCCACGTCAATTTAAAACATCCACCTCAATGCAAATTCAAACCCATAACCCAGGGCTGGCAGACACCCATCTAGCCTATGCTACTGTGGATACTTAATTGTAGACGTTTTGTCTTTAGCAGGATCAAGGTCAGGGCAATGGCTTATAATTGATGTATTCCACGCATTCACTGCAGCAATGAAACAACCACTAACATGCCGGTCTGCTGTATCATCATCATCAGCATCAGATATATGTCTTGCATATTAAGTTTCATCATCGTGTATTAGGTCCTTCACAAAACATTGCTTTCATCATGGTCTGCTGCAACATTTCTGGATTCTTTGCCGGTTCTCCTGGTTCATGCACCCTCATGCCCAAAGTATATGCAATGTCCTATGTCTATCTTTGTAGTGGTGTACTTCTGCCTATTCTTCCAGGAACCATGTCTTCTATGACTGTTATTCTCAAGCCAGTGTTATGTTTAATATGGCCAAACTAGTTCAGTTCCTGATACATTATGCTGTCTATGAGCCAGTTTTCTCAGATTTTCAGATCTGGTAGAGTGTCAGTATTTTTTGTTTTCTTGCTCCATGCCACTCTAAGAACATTTCTGTAACATTTTTGCTCAAAAGTCTGTTAACAGATTCAGTGCTAAACAAGAAGTAGGATTGGATCAGACAAATGTGGATGGTGAAAAATGATAAGTAAGAGTGTGTCACAGTTATGACTTAACAGTTGTTAATATGGTAGAAGACACCTTGCATTATAGCATGACAACATTTTGGTGATATTTAAGCCCAGGGCAGATACGAGAAGTCACTTAAGACAATTAATCATCCCATGGCACTTAATATGTTAATTTTATATTTATAAATACTGACATTTTCTTCACCAAGCTTTAAGAAGTAATTACAAACGTTCTTACTTGACTTTCTGTGTGTTGTACAGCAGACCACACTGTTACTTACATCTGTAGTTTGCAGATGACAGACCCAGGCTGTCCATCCTTGTTTGGACCATTTCCTCAAGATGATGATTGCTATTCTTGTCTTTGTCCACGAATCCTGCAACTGACATGCGGGCAGCCCGCATGTTTCTTCTGGATCTTGGATGGTGGCCATGGATGTGGAGCATATTCAGCAGTGAACGTCTCGGTTTCTTCAAACCAAAACCATCTGTCAGCAAGTTACCCTGCAACACAAAAATTGGTCAATGGTAGGTTACTGTCATGAACCAAGGAACTGACTTATGTGGGATGAGATGGTCAAGTAAATTACAGTTATGAACTCTTTTTACACTCTGAGGCATTTTATGGTCAATATCGTGCTGACCACGTTTACGTCTACTATGAGAGGTGAAGAACAGATGCTGGTACTGGACAGGCCACACACTGAGAAAACCTGAGAATAGTATAACTAGAGAAGACTTAGTCTGGAACCCACAGAGCAAATGATAATAAAAACTCACAGTGAAGAGAAGTAGGAACAGAAATGAACAATATGGGAAGGGCATGGACAGAGCTACATGGGATAGCTAAAGATAAGGGAGGCTTGGAGTGGGTTGTGTGTCCATGTCTCATTGGGGGTAGCTAAAGATAAGGGGGGCTTGGAGTGAGTGGGTTGTGTGTCCATGTCTCATTGGGGGTAGCTAAAGATATGGGGGGGGGTGTGGGGGGCTTGGAGTGAGTGGGTTGTGCGTCCATGTCTCATTGGGGATAGCTAAAGATAAGGGGGCTTGGAGTGAGTTGGTTGTGTGTCCATGTCTCATTGGGGGTAGCTAAAGATAAGGGGGGGGGGGGGGGGGCTTGCAGTGAGTTGGTTGTGTGTCCATGTCTCATTGAGGTGAAGAACAGATGCTGGTACTGGACAGGCCACACACTGAGAAAACCTGAGAATAGTATAACTAGAGAAGACTTAGTCTGGAACCCACAGAGCAAATGATAATAAAAACTCACAGTGAAGAGAAGTAGGAACAGAAATGAACAATATGGGAAGGGCATGGACAGAGCTACATGGGATAGCTAAAGATAAGGGGGCTTGGAGTGGGTTGTGTGTCCATGTCTCATTGGGGGTAGCTAAAGATAAGGGGGCTTGGAGTGAGTTGGTTGAGTGTCCATGTCTCATTGGGGGTAGCTAAAGATAAGGGGGCTTGGAGTGAGTTGGTTGAGTGTCCATGTCTCATTGGGGGTAGCTAAAGATAAGGGGGGGGGGGGGGCTTGGAGTGAGTTGCTTGAGTGTCCATGTCTCATTGGGGATAGCTAAAGATAAGGGGGCTTGGAGTGAGTTGGTTGTGTGTCCATGTCTCATTGGGGGTAGCTAAAGATAAGGGGGGGGGGGGGGGGGCTTGCAGTGAGTTGGTTGTGTGTCCATGTCTCATTGGGGGTAGCTAAAGATAGGGGGGGGGGCTTGGAGTGAGTTGGTTGAGTGTCCATGTCTCATTGGGGGTAGCTAAAGATAAGGGGGCTTGGAGTCAGTGGGTTGTGTGTCCATGTCTCATTGGGGGTAGCTAAAGATAAGGGGGCTTGGAGTGAGTTGGTTGTGTGTCCATGTCCCATTGGGGATAGAGGGCAAAAGAAGACCTTAATTGCTCAACTCATTTCTCGATGCTCATTTTAGACTGGGTCGACCTGGTAGCCCAGGTAAATTTTAAAATCTGCCTTGATGTGAATTTGAACTTATGACCACTGGGCTAGCAGGAAAGCATGCTAACTACTGTGCTACCACAGCTCCCAGGATGAGTTGCAGCCATGGGATAATATCTGGGAACCACTTGCTAACAGGTATAGATGGAACATAACAACTTAAGAAGGGTAAACCACAAGCAAACAAGGAGATTATGTAGTACGCCCTGGCTGGCATTAAGTGGAAGGTGCATGGAGAAATGTGTGCTTAAAATATGTGACATCATCATCACGTGCTGTGTCGATAAGCATGGGTGGTCAAGGTTCACCATCTCATGTGATCACCAAAGTCTTGGATCAGCTCTGTGTTTTTGTCCTGATTATATCATGTGGCCAAGCCATCCAGATATTGATCTCTTTGTCTTCCCCTTGCCCTTTTCCCATCAACTTTGCAGGTTGTCACTAAGTGTTCCAGTTGATTTCTCCTTATAATGTTACCATCAAATCTTGACTGTCGAGGTCTAATCATTAACTTTGGTACTTTGGTTGGAACTCTTCGCTGGCTTCAGAGGATGGGGAAGGAGCACTTATGGGAATTCCCCGAATGCTGTGATGTCGGTTCTTAAATCAATCAATCAATCAATCATTAACTTTGAAGGACTGTGTCATTTGTTGTTCTGTTTGTCCATGATAACCTTTGCATGTTCCTCAGGCCTGTTACATGCCTTAAGGTGCAGTGGATATGTGGTGCTAGACCCATATTTTAATAGACCGATTGGCACTTGATCATCATCATCATGTGCCGTGCCGATAAGCATGGATGTTCATGTTTCACCATCTCACACAATCATCAGAGTTGTGGATCAGCTCTGTGTTCTTATCTCGACCATACCACTTGGCCAAGTGATCCAGGTATTTACTTCTCTGCCTTCCCCTTGTTCCTTTCCCCTCAATCTTGCCAGTTGTCACTAAGTTCTCCAATTTATCTCTTCTCATAACATGTCCAAAAATGTCTATAAGATTGCAAAACATGGCTTTCTTGGCATCTGTAAAGAAGGTAGTTTGCTATTGCTTTCCTTCTCAGCAGTGAAAATACTGGTTGATGACTGCAGCCATTGTCTCCCCCAAAAAAGAGATCATCTGCATACCATCATGAAATTGGAGACTTTAACCTATAACTGTCAGCTGCTCTTCAACTTCATCCACCATCTGCACCCATGGCTTCACGTAGCCCTGATCGGGGGGCTAAACAGGTACTCCACCTTGCCCAAGGGTGTCCCGCAGGCTAGCGGAGAGAAGGAGGCACCTTTGATAAGGGATAGCCTTACCCCGCCACCCACGGTAGGTGATGTGTAGTAACAAGCTGGCCACCTTGACTTCCCAGGGCATTTCCTGATAACCATTTTAAGCTGGATTGACCAGGGAGCCCAGGTAAATTTAAAAAAAATGAATCTGCTGAGGATCAAACCCTTCACCACCAGGCTGGATGGTGAGAGTCTCGTCACTAAGCGACCATGGCTGAGCAATGGTTTGCTTGTATGAAAACACTGAATGTTTTCAGTCATGGCTCTCTCCATTTAGTAACAGCGGCTATTCATTATATATTAGATCATGCCTTGTGAGACAAGGAGAAACAAGTCATGCTGAAACACCAAGTCCTTAGTCTTGATCTCCTTGTGAAAGAGAGGGCCCATGAGAATGTCTAATCAAGGTAGAGAAGTAGTTTATCTGAGACAATGTAATATCATTTTTATTTTAAGATTATTATGAATAAAATGTTGGCTATTGATGTAAACTCATTGTCATAGTTTCTCTGAGCTGTCTGGACAAAAAAGCAACAAAATCATATATAGCACTGACACTGAGGGATTGATGCCTGTGGCAATGTTTGGGAGGAAAAGACCGCGTGGGTTTTAATGAGTTGATATGGGAGTCGGTCGTTCAGAAAGCAATGGCAAACTACTGAACGTAAACTTGCTAAGACATTAACAACAGCAGTAAATGCTGGTGTTGACAGTGATGTCCTATAAAAAGGAAATGCAAAAAAAAAAAGTGATATGTCAGAACCACCAATGCAAATTTCATGTAGAAAAGTAAATAAATTCCAGCGAATTAAGACATGAAGAAAATTTAGGCGAATCAAGACATGATGAAAAGTCCAGCAAATCAAGACAAGAAGAAAAGATGCAGGTGCTGGATAGAATAAATATTGAGAAAATCTGTTCATATTATAACTAGAAAGTACTTCCTCTGCAATCCATAGAGCAAAAGAAATAGAGGAAGTCCTAAAACACATAAAGATGAGAATTACAGGCTGTGATGTATAATATGGGGAACAGGTGGAATGAGTTACAGGAGACAGTCAAGAACAGGAAGGCTTGGTATGAGCTGGTTGAGAACCTATGCTCCTCCGATGTTTTATAACACTTAAGAAGAAGTGGAAAAAGAAATTAGCATCAAACAAAAGAGTTGTGATTTTATTGAAGCAGTGAGAGGAATGCTTCAACACACTGTTGAAATGAATTAAAATCAAGCAAATGCTGCTGTCTGAATGCATGTTTTCTACAGGTGTCTGTAGTTTTATGCGTAATTATTTGTTGGATCGCCAACAAGATGTAATTTCACTCAACTACGAGAGTAAGTCACGGGACTTTTAACACTTAAATCGACTTTCTCTGCTGACTTTGGAAGTCATTAGATTCAGATTAGGTAACCTGGGTGTATGTTGCAACATATTAATTGAGTGAAGGAAACAGTAATATTCGTTGTTTATTTTACTGTTTCTTTTTACTGCTGTTTAAAAGAATATTGAGAAAATCATGGACATAAAAAGTGCTGAAGATGTCTTTGAAGGAAGCAGCTCACAAACAGAACTGATTACTCATATTAGAAACAGCCAATCCACATATTTGGAAACACTATGAGAAGGGAGAAATTGGAATATTTTTTGGTAACAAAACATTGAAGAGAAAAAAGCCTAAACAGAAGATGCTAGACCAGTGTTTGCCAACCTTTTTTGTGCTAGGCCCCACCTAAGCCTTTCTCCAATTCTTATGCCCCCCTAACATATACATTATTTTTAATATTCAAAAATTGAAATGTTCACTAAAGAAACTTGAAGATAGGTTTTAGGGAGAAATCAATAGGAAATTATTGAGCAAACACAGTAAGTAAATTTTCAAAACATATAATGGAGAACTGAAATTCAAGTACAAAATAATTTTAATGAAAGATTTTTCTATATTATTTTAATTATTAGTAATTATTTATTATTTAAATTTAGTGAGATCCTTGCGCTTGATACTTGCTACAAAGAGATTTTATGTCAGGTTCCAATTTAGTTAACTCCAGTCTCAAGTCTGCCTGTTTTGTTATATCCAGCCGATTTCTTCCATTTTCGAATTGCCCCCCTTAACAATCGAATTGCCCCCCCTGTGGGACGTGGGCCCCACGTTGGGAAACACTGTGCTAGACAGTCTGACAATGTGGGACTGAAGAACATCTGTACTAGAAATACTTGGCAGTAGGCAGTTCTCAATTTAAAAAGTCAGGAAACACATGATGACCAATGCCACTTGACATGGATGATGGGATTATTTGTTGAGAAACAAGGCAGTGCGGGATGTTTACAGTTAGATCATATAAGTATACCTTTCCTTTGCCGTATCTCACCTCAGTATACGATGGATTTTGTCTTTCTGTTCTGTAAATGGCAATTGGGATTTCACCTGTAGTGGATGCCAATCCTTGGAAGAGGTCTCCATAAGTAGGAAACTGGCTCAGAGTTCCACGATGAATGCGGACCTGGTTTAAACGAAATCAAATCTTTCAATGATTGTTGCTAATTACAGTTCCTAAATTTCTCAGTCCTAACACTGTGATATGTATTCTTTGTCAACGGGACAAATGCGTATCATGACAACACTGGTGTATGCAGTAAATCTTGAAATGCAGATGAACAAATTAAGAAGAGTTTGGAAGCTAAGGAGGTATGGTTTCTGAGACAAATGATATAATACCTTGGATTGCCAGAGTAACAATAAGTGCCTGGAAGAAGTTAATGAGAGTAAAACATTACATACAATTCTAGAACAGAGACAAACAATGTTCTTTGGTCATGTCATGAGAAGAGAAACACTGGGAAACATTGTTAGCACAGAAAAGGTACAGGCTGACTGAGTGAAATGTTGAATGGCTTAAATAAAGTTAAATCAGTGGCATGAAGGAACAATATCAACAGAACTCGAAAGCAATGTATTCCCCCTAAATGAATTTGAACACAGAAGCCACAAACAATATGTTGCACGATTTATTGCCTGACATTTTTCGCTGCATCTTGTCAGGTGCATACTGCAGAGTTATAATTCATATGAAGTGAATACATGAATAATACTTTAGCTGAAACTGGTTCAGCTGATTTCATGAGTAGTGAGGTAACATATTTAGCCTTCTCAGATGATGGTGCGAAACAGAAGGTCCTGGCTGCAAGTCGTGAATGTTAATAATGTCCATGATAGTTGCCATTTACAAAGAGCAGACTATACAACTACTGCTCTGGCAAAACTAGTAGGAAAGATAACGTACCCACATGTACATAAAGCCTGTTACCTAGGATGGAATATGTTTCCAAGAAGTAAACTATAAACAAATGTAAGCAGAAGAGGACACATAGGCTTTTGAGTTAGAGAGGTCCATAATCCCAAATGAGGAATGAAGAAGAAAAGGAATAAGAAGAAAAGGAGAACTAATTTGTATGCCCATTAGCTTATATGCTGAACAATAACTAAAACCAAACTTTAAATCTTCTGAATTAATTCAACAATATCTGTTTATTGGCTCTCCATCCTTATATCACATACTTCTCTGAAGAAAACTAAATGTTTATTATTTCAACTTTTGGGACAGTTGTTTCTGCAGCCTGTCTGAAGCAGTTTTTCATAATTTTCCTTTAATTATTTACATCAGGAAATATAATTTGTAGATCAGACAATATAACAATTTGGAACTACTTTTAATTAGCTTATTGCTTAATTAACACTCTTCAAGTAATATGGCACTATTTAAAATAAATAAATAAAATGCAACATTATTTTCAATTTCTAAAATTATTTAAATTTTCTAAATACAGTTGTTGAAGATGCTTGTCATATCCTGTGTCTATACACATTTATAACAGAATAATCTGCCATATAGAGTGGCTCTAACTGGATACAGAATGAATACTTGTAGGCATGATCATGTTTAGAACAGTATACATGTCAAGCAGGGTAATACTCACACTCGACAAATGACCAGAGTCCTTTTCTGCATCAATTCCCAGCAGAAGTCTAACAAAGCTGATTAAATAGCCTTTTACAAATGTCTGTAGAATACAGTGTAACAATCAGAATATGAAGCATATATAACTTCATGCAGTCATTTTAATACCACAAATATCTGCAGTACATGTGCAGATTATTTGTTTTCTTCTGCACGTATTATACTGATGAACTTATGTGATCATGTCTCTGCTCAGTCTATTTATTGAGGCTTATTGTCCATTGCATAATTATTTCACTATGCTAAATGTGAGAAAAACTACACAAAATGAATGCCATTATTATTTGCAGAGATTATGGTGTCTATACTTTCACTACACTCTAGAGCAGGAGAAGTGTGAACTACATAGCACACTAAATCAAGATAGTATGCATGTATCCCAGACAACGTCATCATCATCAAGTGCCTGCCAAGTAAGGTAGGCGCTCATCTTTCCTCGTTCATCCCAGGCGATAGGATCAATTGTGTAGATAAGATTCCTCCGTGCAACCTACTCAGTCCACTCAGCATCATTTTTCCTCTCATTAGAAAGTAAATTTCCTAAAATGTAATGGTTTCTTACAATAGATATTTATTTTTTGTTTAAAGACGCATCCACTAAAACACTACAGCTTGGTTACGAGAAACTTTCAGGTGTGATATTTGTAAAATATATGATACTGGAAATATACCTCATGAATTATGTAACTCTGTATTTATTGCAATTCCAAAGAAATCAGGAGCCTTGGAATGTAATCAACATTGAAAAGTTAGTATAATGAGTCACATCACAAAGATTTTGCTAAGAATTATCATGCAAAGAGTTAAGAAGAAAATACAACCTGAGATAGGAGAAGAACAATGTGGGTTTGCAGAAGGCAAGGGTACAGTAAATGCTGTGTATATACTGAGAACAGTAATTGAACATTCTATATCCCCTTGAAGTGTCTCCACCTTGCCACGGTAGGGGGGCTTGCATGTCCCAATGACTCCAAGAACTATGCCGAGGAAGCACAACTACATGTCGGACAGGTCTCGGGGTAGGAACCAGACTAAGAGAGGCACAACCTGCTGCTCTGCAGGTAGGCTGAGGATAGCAGTCAAAGTCTAAATTAGGCGCACGATGGCACTAATGTTTGGTCCGGACACACACTTTAAGACTCTCAGCTGAGGGATATGGCTGAATGCATCTAAGCCGTTAACCCTCGGATGTGAGAGCCGGGCCAATACTCAGCTACCTCAAAATGAGGTGAGACGCTGAGCGCGCTACATCCTTAGTGCAGATACTGTTTGAAGGCTCTCAGCTGGGGGATATGAGGGATCCCTGGATGAGAGAGCCTGACCGTTACTTGCTCTCTGCTGTATGGAGGTAAGGTGCTGAGCCGGCAGCACATGTAGCCTACCTTGTGGATGTCACTAAAGGTGGAAAAGCGCCACTAATCACACAGAGTGGTCACTGATGCAAATCTATACCAGAGCTCACTGAGTGAGCGTAGTCGAAGGTGGAAAAATGTCCCATTAACACAATATGGAACGCTTGGCTAGCGAATCCATTACGTGGAAGTCCGAAGGAAGAGTATGCTGAGTGGATGTCTGCCTGCAGACTGACCGTTCCTGGTTTGCATGGGGAGTGGCCAATGGTGAACGAAATGCCCAACACATAGAAGTGAAGAATAAAAGCAGCCATGGGCAGGACATAGTGACTCCTTGGGTGGGCCCAGCACCGGTTCTGCAAATATGGAAGCCTCCTTGGGTAGCGGGGAATGCTCCTGGTCTGCCCCTGCCTTCCCTTGAGGTTGACCAAGATACCTGTAGCCGACCAGCTGAGATGTGGGTGACACCACAACAAACTGTCTCTCAAAACCTCCAGGATGGTTAACCTGATCAAATACGCCCACTGAAGTCGGATGTGCAGGCCTAAGAGTGTAAATAGAAACTGGCACAACACAAAAATGTCCCCAAAAAATGTATGTCCCACGTGCCCAGAACAACTTTGACTAGCTAGTTTTCTGAATGCCCTTTGTGACCAGAACAGCTCTGACTAGCTAGTTTTCCAAATGTCCTTTGTGACCGGAACAGCTCTGACTAACTAGTTTTCCGAATGTCTATCGTGCCCGGAACAGCTATAACTATATTGTCTTCTGGGTATAACAACTAGCACATGTCCAAATCGAAAGCTCACTGAGTGGATACCATCTGCAGACCAACCTGGTTTGTGAGGATGAGGCCCGTAACAAACAAAATGCCCAATACATTGAAGTGAGGAACTAAAGCAGCCATGAGCAGGACGTGGCGATTCCCAGAGTGAGCCCAGCACCAGAGTACTATGTGTCGGCTCTGCAAATATGGAAGCCTCCCTGGAAGGTGGATAATGCCATGGACTGTCCCTGCCTTCCCTTGAGGGCTGACCGTGAAGTCTTCGACCATTCCAACTTGACCAGCTGGGATGCAGACGGCACCACTAAAGTGAGAGTCCCCCAGTAATGCTAACCTGGTAAAAAAAAAATGCACGCAAAAGTCGGATGAGTTGGCCTAAGGATTTAGGCCCAAGGGTGCATAACATCACACCGCAATTAAATCTGAAAAAATCACGCCGGATGAACGCAGAAGAAGAACGTTCTATAAAAGTAAACAAAGATCTACACCTTTGCTTTATTGACTACACAAAGGCTTTCGATAAAGTGAGACATGTCGACATGATAAGGATGCTTGAAGATCTACAAATTGATGGAAAAGACCATAGACTTGTAAAAAACATGTATTGGAAACAACAAGCTGCCATAAGAATTGATAATGAAGTAGGTCAATATCAGCCTATTAAGAGAGGTGTGAGACAGGGATGTGTAATGTCTCCAGATCTTTGTTCCCTGTGTTTTTTTTTTTTAATGTTGCATATTACTTACAGGATGTTGCAGTCAATATCAGCAGCATTTTTCAGCTGTTGTTAATGCACTAGACAAGTTTTACGTTCAGTAGTTTGCCATTGATTTCTGAACAACAGGCTCACATACCCCCATAAGTTACCAGCGCGACGCAAACCGCTGCCGATACTCGCAACTGCTGTTTTCCCCACGTGGATATATGGGATTATGAACAATGTCATTAACACCTTGGCCAGGGAGGGCGGCTTTTTTTCCCCCTGTACAGTGAAAATATTTTCAGAAATATAGAAGATATGGAAGGAATCAACATTGGGGGACGATGCATCAATAACATTAGATGCAGATGATACAGTCTTGATTGCAGACAATGAACAGGACCTGCAACATTTAGTAGATGCGGTTGTTGCACACAGTGAACAACTATGGTTAGAATTGAATTGTAAGAAGACACAGATTATGGTCATCACTGGGAAGAAGGAAATACCACATTAAAGCCGGTCTCTGTGGCTAAGGGCTTGCGAACGCTGGTTTGTGAGTCCATGTATACCCAGGTTCGAAACACAGCTGTGCTGGTTTTTTCAAAAAAGGTATAGGAGCCGGTCGTTCAGAAAGCAATGGCAAACTACTGAGCATAAAATTTGCCCAGGAATCATGAACAGCGAAAATGCTGGGGTTGACTGCTATGTCCTGTGAAGGACATGCAACTTAATTTTTTTTTTAAATATACAAGTAAATGGGTTTATTCTTAAACAAGTGAATCGGTAGTTATCTCGGAACAGTCATAACATCTGATGGGAGATGCCTTGAAGAAATTAGAACAAGAATAGCCTATGGTGAAGGTAGCCTTTTGCAAGATGAAAAACATACTGACCAATAAAAAGATATCAACTGAGACGAGAAGTGCTACATAGAACCTATACTTTTGTATGGATGTGAAGCGTGGACAATGAGCAGACAAACTGAAAAACATCTGATGGCTGTGGAAATGTGGTTTCTGAGGAAAATGCAAAAGATACTGTGGACAGACAGAAAACCCAATGAACAAGTCCTTCAAGAAACAAATGAATATCGTAAAATGATTACAGACATTAGACGTAGACAGTCAACATTTTTGGGCATTAATTGGAGAACTTGGTGACAACTGGCAAGATCGAAGGGAAGAGACCAAGGGAAGACCGAGAAGTAAATACGTGGACGGCTTGGCCATGTGGCATGTTTGAGACAGAAACACAGAGTTAATCCACGACTCTTGTGATCGAGTGAGATGGCAACACATGACCGCCCATGCTTATCGGCATGGCACATAATGGATGGATGGATGGATTTGTAAATGACCTCACTTGTGATATGAGATCTGAAATCACTAAATGATTTTTCTTTCAAACACTCTAAAGGCAACACGCGCGCGCACGCGCATGTGTGTGTGTGTGTGTGTGTTTTTTTTTTCTAAACAATCAAATAAGAAACCATAAAGTCTTTAAAAACGAATTTATCAAGCACCATGTCATTTGCTGTGGGTAATCATGTCCAACCTTCATGTTACAAACATTTCCAATTTACCCCTAGCCATGACATGTGGAAAAAATATACATTGTTTATTCTGATACAACTAACCAGTTCTATAATTAATTGTTTCTTTCAAGATGCTTTCTTAACTTCTTTTGCAAGGTGTTTCCAAAGTATTATCAGCATTCTTCAAAAGTGCCACATTTCAACAGTTTCCAAGCAATTTCTCACTAATCTTTTAATTATCTATGATTTCCTGTCACATGTGAGAACTGACTTTGTAGTGTGTAACTCCTAAGCGCTATCTTTCATAGAAGGAGATTGCAAAATGAAATAGAGAAACTTATCACAACCATCATCATCAGTGACATATACCTGATATAATAACCGATCCAGCATTGAAGAACTGAAGACCTGGCCTGCAGCAAATGGAAGTCGGAACATGTGTGGAAGGTGACTGGCTGCTTGCTTTTTCAGTTTCTGTGAAAGTCAAGTGCATATTATATCTGTCTCATGTGATGTAAAACACTACAAGATAGGCATTGAAATCTTACATGGCATAAAACACTAGAAGATAGGCATTGTAATCTTACATGGCGTAAAACATTAGAATATAGGCATTAAAATCTTACATGATGTAAGACTCTAGAACACATGTGTCAAACTCAAGGCCCACGGTCCACATCAGGCCCGGCATACAATCATATCAGGCCTGAGAGGTCCCAACTGACATACAAATATATACGGCCCGAGAGAGAACTTTAGGCAAAAATATTGTTTAATGGCCACGATATAATGTGCACATCAAATTCCCTAATTTGCAAATGATAGGCGACCTGAGAGCATTTTTGCTTCAATCAGTATAAGTGGGGGAAAAAAAGTTGTGTAGTGAGTGGATGTTCGTTGTTATAATGGCCTAGCCACATTCAGTGGCTCGTTTTCGATTGGCGCATAAGAAATGAAAATAGTGTAGTGCCCGCATATTACATCACCTTTTCCCGCTACGGCTAACGTGATATCAATCAAGCATCTTTAGGCAGATGCAAAATTTTTTTATAAATCAAAGCTAGCCTTTAAAATGACCAAGAGAAAAGTTGATTCTGAAAACAGAGCCTTTCAAAGCCGCTGGGAGGCTGAATATATATGTTTACTGATAAACCTGTGTGTCTAATTTGTGGAGACAATGTGGCTGTGATCAAATAATATAATCTGAGATGGCACTACGAGACTAAACAGCCTGAATGCAGAGCAGAAGCTACAGAAGGTAGAAGCATTGAAGAGGCATCTAACATCACAGCGGATGTTTTTCACCAAAGCAAAATCACAAACTGAAGCTGCTGTGAAAGCAAGTTTTATTGTGGCGGAGAAGATCGCAAAATCAGGTCGACCATTTACATAAGGAGAGTTTTTGAAGTGCATCATGATAAAAGTCTTTTACGTCTTGTGTTCAGACAAAAAGCAGATGTTTGCAAAGGTAAGCTTTAGCAGAAATATGGTTGTTGGCCGGGTTTGCGAGATAGCCACAGATGTGAAAGCACAGCTGATCGAAAAAGGTAAAGACTTTGTTGCATTCTCTCTTGCTGTCGATGGAATGTAATGACACAACTGACACTGTACAGCTCGCCATCTTCATCCATGGAGTGGACTCTAGTTTGGATGTTCTTCTTCTTCTTCTTCAGCATTCCGAGCCATTGAGGTTCTTTGCTGCAGATACAAGCCGTCTCCATTCGTCTCTCTGGTGGACCTTCTCTCGCCATTCAGTTGATTCCAAGTGCTTGTAGATCTGTATGTATATTATCTCTCCACCGTCTCCTTGGTCTACCTCGGGGTCTACGGTCATTTATTTCTTGAGTGTAAGCAAGTTTTGTTTCCCTATTATCTTCCATTTTTTCTATATGCCCCAGCCACTGCCAGTTTGGATGTTACAGAAGAAATATTGGACATGAAATCCATGCATAGGACGACGACAGGAAAAGAAATTTTGACAACGTATGTCAAAGTTTAACCAACTTGAACCTGCCTTGGGACAAACTCGTTGGACTGACAACAGATGGAGGAACACTGGCAATGTGTGGCGAAAAAATTGGACTAGTTGGAAGGATGTGGTTAAAGATGTAGGAGAACTGTACTGGTGAATTGATAGCATATTCTTGCATCATAAACCAAGGGTGGCTATGTGTTAAAGTCCACAACATGGAAGATGTAATGAGCACTGTAACACAAACCGTCAACTTTATCAGAGCCAAAGGTTTAAATCACCGTCAATTTCAATCTTCTCATCTCATCTCATCATGTTCCTCTTGTACCTTGCGGTGTCGAGGTGAAGTATAAACTTCGTGAGAGTGCCCGGTTATGGGCTTCGTATATCGACATTCCCATGGATTCTGTTATTCCCTCAGTCCAACGTTTACGTGGTCGGCCTCTTCCTCTGTTTCCATCTGGTCTGTACATCATTGCTTGTTGTGGCATGCTGTTGACTGGTAGCCTACTTGCATGGCCAAACCATTTGACTTGCTGCTTTCTAATAAAATCTAGAGCAGCTTTAACCCCTACTTTAGTCCTGATTTCTTCATTTCTGATCTTATCTCTTCTTGATACGTTGAGTATTCTTCTCAGAAACCTCATTTCTGTTGTTGTGATTTTTCTTTTCTCTTTTTCTGTCAGTCCGTTTATACTTCTTGGTTTTTCTACGAGCAGGAAATAGCCGGGGTTCGGCGACATGCCTTATCATACAGTGGTGCGGTGGCTAAGTCGGCAAAAAGTTCTCAGTAGATTTTTCCAGCTGATCGAGGATATCTGTCAATTCATGGGCAGTAAAGGAAAAGATTCCAGTTTTTTGGGATAAAATGTGGAAATGTGAGTTGGCGTTTCTGTCTGATATAACCACTCATCTCAACGTCTTGAACCTGCAGCTCCAGGGACGGGATCACTTTAACACTGATATGCATGATGCAGTGAAGGAGTCTAGCGTCTACAATCCTTTTTCTTACTTTGCAAACATCCAAACAGTTAACAATATGCTTGATTCAGCCAGAGGCAGATGACATGACTCTGGTCTACTCTGCCCTATAAACTAAAAAATTAAACATTCCTTTTCTTTTTCTTTCTTTTTTTGGGATCCACAGGCTAAAAAAAATTGCTAGCACCTAGCTAAGGGGTTAACGTCTTTTGCCGTAATCCTGTATATCCAGGTAAGGTAACGCAGCTGCGCGAGATTCGGTAGCAGATCGCGGCTGCGCTCGTTACTTACTGGGTATGTGAGCCGGTCGCTCAGAAAGCAATGGCAAACTACTGAGCATAATCTTGCCAAGAACATCAACAGCAGCTGAAAAATGCTGATGTTGACAGTGATGTCCTGTAAATAGGATATGCGAAAGAAAAAAAAAATACAAGAGAACAAGGGAAAAATAGATTGGGATCAGATACAAGTAGTAGAGAAAAGAGAAGGAGAAATGAGTAACTATGGGTAAGATACAAGAATTGAAGAAAAAAGAAATAGGGAAAGATGGGTAAACATAGGTAATATAAATAAATATCCAAGAAAAGATAAGCAGAGGGAGGTTACTAAGTATAGGTCAGATATAAGTAGTAAATAAAAGAAGGACTTGGCATGAAAGCATGAAACCACAGAAAAGCTATAATTAAGAAAATAGCAGCTGTAGAATACAATTAAGATTAAAAACCTTTTCATGGCTTTTAATCTTTAATGTGTATGTGTCCTTGGGCTTAAAATGCATGAATCTCATGTTGGAGGCCTCATTCACTTCAGTGATAATGTTCACATGTGGAAACAGCCTGCAGAAGAAACAATGTATGTTTACAATGCTGATGATGTATTTGTGAGATGTAATGACACCAGTAAACATTCACATCTCCAGCTTATGTGTTATTTTCATTTAAACATGTACAAAGTGACAGACAAACAAAGAGACGGGCAGGCAGCCAGAGAGACAGACAGAGGTGGGGAGATAGAGAGAGAGACACATATGGAGACAGAAACAGAAAGGGAGACAGATATAGAGAAAAACAGACATAGATTGTGATAGAGATAGCATATAGATAAATATATAGACAGAAATAGGATGAGAGGTTAAAAAAGAAGAGATCTAGTGAATAATGCAGTTAAGATACTTAATGATAGGTCAGCATGTCCACATGGATAAGAAAGCGTGTTCTTAAACATCCGGTGTGCTGATGCCGAGGTAAGGAGTTCAACCCCTACACCGGACAGTTGGACTAAAATGTTGACCTATCGTCCTTGACTTGGGGACGTAAATTACAAGTACCTCTGAAGTCAGTTTGCCTGATGGCGAAGGACACTGTTAATAGGGAAAGCTAATCCACACGCAAAATTCAGTCCAGCACTACTAGAAGTTGTGTGCATAGACTACACTTGAGTTCAAAGCAAGAGAGCGCAAGAGATGCTTGATGAATGTAATGCAGTGACCAGGCAGTTTACCTGGAAATTTTCTGTACTGTAATGATTGTCTCTGCATCACTGAGGCTCTCATCTCTGCCTGGGTCAGTCTCAATATGTGAGATTACCAAATGCATTGCTTTATGTACACCAGCAACAAGGAGGTCATCTAGGCTGGATATCAGAAAATAGAAAAGTGACACTTTCCATTTTTATATATATATATATATATATATATATATATATATATATATATATATATATATATATATATATATATATATATATATATATATATATATATATATAAAATTCATTCATTCAGTAGCATGCCCTTTGCAGAACCTCGCTTCCATAACAACCTTTCGGAAAACCTCTTGATCATGAGCAAGATGTCCATCATCCGATACACTCATCTGGAGATCATCCACCACATTCTGCACTACAAGTTTAAGGTCTTTTACATCAATTTGTAGATCTTCAAGCATCCTTATCATGTCAACATGTCTCACTTTATTGAAAGCATTTGTGCGGTCAATAAAGCAAAGGTGTAAATCTTTGTTTACTTCTATAGAATGTTCAATTACTGTTCTCAGTATATACACAGCATACCTTGCCTTCTACAAACCCACATTGTTCTTCTCCTATTTCGGGTTGTATTTTCTTCCTAACTCTTTGCATGATAATTCTCAGCAAAATCTTCATGATGTGGCTCTTTATACTAATTGTTCGATGTCGATCACATTCCAAGACTCCTGATTTCTTTGGGATTGCAATAAATACAGAGTTACATAATTCATGAGGTATATTTCCAGTATCATATATTGTATTCAGCAGTCTGGTAACTTTATCTATTCCATATTCTTCCAAAGCATTAATCATTTCTGTTATGATGCTGTCTGAACCGGGGTACTTGCCAGATTTTATATTGTTAAGAGCATTCTGAACACCTATCTTCAAAATTGATGGTCCTTCATTATTATTTTGAATATCATACTGTTCTTCTCTGTTATCATCATAAAGGTTTTTCACATAATCTGACCAAATATGTAAAATCTGATCTTTTTCTATTATGATTTTTCCATTTTTTTGTCTTAAGGCGGCCTGCTGATGTACGTGTTCTTTGATTAATAAGCTCCTTAATTCTTGTGTGCATTTGTTTGGTATTATTACTGTTGTGTTGTTTTTGAATTTCTATGCAACTTTTCAGAGTTATGGTTCTTTTGCCTCCTTACATAAATCTGACTTTTCTGTGAATTTCTTCATATTTGGCAGGATTGTTTTTGTTCTGTCTTCTTGTTTCCATTAGTTGTAAAATTTCTTCAGTCATCCATGTCTTACGACCCACTTTCTTTAATTTTGGAATAGTTTTTTCTGCAGCACAACTGATTGAATTCTTCAACATTTCCCATTGATCATCCACATCTTGAAATAGAATCTCTAGATCAGACAATATATCAGATTTGTTCTTTACTTCTATGTTAAAATTATCTTGTATTTCTTTGTCAGTTTTCAATTTGCACAAATCATATTTAGGGTTTCCTGTTGTATACTTGACTTTCTTTAACTTTACCCTCAATGTGCCTGTAATTAATCTGTGATCACTGTAACAGTCTGCATTGGGGACTGTTTTTACGACTGTTAACGCATTTCGAAACCTTCTGCTAATCAGGATGTAATCTATCTGGTTTTTAATCTTGCTGTCTGGGCTCCTCCATGTCCATAATCTTCTAGGATGCTGTTTAAACCAGGTGTTTCCTACAACCATTTCTTGTTCTTTTGCCCATTCTACAAGTCTGTATCCTCTTTCGTTTCGCTCTCCCAAACCATGGTTGCCTACACTGCATCCATCGCCTTGATTTCCTACTTTTGCGTTGAAATCACCACTTATATTTATTTCTGCTTTTTTACAGTTCTTCAAAGCAGACTCCATGTCATTATAAAATTCCTCTATACTTTCTTCACTGCATTCACTTGTTGGAGCATATACTTGAATGCATTTATTTTAAAAGGTCTTCCGTTTAATTCTACTCTAAGAACTCTGTCTGAAACGGCCTAATATCCTTCAACAGAATTTGATGTTTACAGATCCAATATAATGGCTACCCTTATTTGCCGTCCTTCTCCCCCAGAATAAATAATCTTACAATCCTCCCCTGTCTTGATCCCTGCCCCTTCCATCTCATTTCGCACATTCCTAATATGTTTATCTTCTCTCTTTCAATTTCTTGTTTGGTTTTTTCTAATTTTCCATCTGCACTCATTGTTCTAACATTCCAAGTTCCTAGTTTCAATGATGGTAATCTTTTGCACCTAGTAGCCTACTGACAGTTTGGAGTCACCTCGTGCACATGACTATCCCTACCATGCGAGGCTGCTCCTATGGAGCACTCATTTACGCCGTTTTTCTGATTTTTTTATGAGACCACAAAACATAATTTTCTTGGCATCTGTAAAGAAGGTAGTATGCCATTGCTTTCCTTCTTAGCAGTGACCATACTGGTCAATGACCATAGTCATTGTCTCCTCAGAGAAGAGATCCTCTGCCTACCGTCATGAAGCTGGAGACCATAACCTACAACTATGAATTTTAAACACAACCTAAACTACAAATGTTCCACCACCTTCAATTTTTCCTCATTAACATATATTTCTTTCTCCATAGTAATTTTATCTGTATGCACTATCTTTGTTTTTGCTATGTTAAGATATAAGTTGTGACTTTAACTATTCAATTGGGTTGAGGTTAATAGGTTTTCTATACCATTCTGTGTTGTGGAAGGCAATAGCAATACTGTATCATCAGCATATCGAATCTCTGGTATGTCATGACTACCAATATTTAGGGCATCATATTGCTCCCTGTTTATATCATCTCTGACATTTCTCATTATATTTTTGGCGTACAGGTTAAACAAATAGGGAGGCAGCACACAACCCTGACAGACTCCTTGCTTGATGTCAAACCAATCTGATGTCTCGCAATCTATATATCAGAATTATAATCATGAGAATATATAAACGTATATTAGGAATAAAAGAACGGAAACATACAAATACCTGGGTACAATCTTCAACTGCTCCAACATCATAAGGGAAGAAATACAAACTAGAATCAACTCTGGAAATAAGATATTCTTCTTCTTCTTCGTTCATCCGGAGTTTTTTTTCGGATGTGATTGCGTTGTGCCTGTTTACAGCAGAGCTGCGTTCTTGCGCCGTTAGGCCGACACATCCGACTTCTGCGGGCATTTGTTGACCGGGTTAACCTTCCCGGGGGTTTCTTAGGACGTTTGACTCTCACTGTTGTGGTGTTATCCCCCATCCCAGCTGGTCCATATAGAACAGCCAAAGATCCTGGTCAGCCCTCAAGGGAAGGCAGGGGCAGACCATGGGCATTCCCCGCCATCCAAGGAGGCTTCCATAATTGCAGAGCCGATACATAGCGCTCTGGTACTGGGCTCACCCAAGGAATCGTCACGTCCTGCACATGGCTGCTTAGCCTCACTTCCGTATATTGGGCCTTCCGTTCACCATAGGCTGTTCTTCCGGAAACCAGAAGTATGCAGTCTGCAGATGACATCCACACAGTGAGCTTTCGATTCGGACTTTCCATGTAATGGATTTGCTATCCAAGCAATATTCCATTTCGTGCCACTAGGACACTTTTCCACCTTTTATGAAGTCCACACAGTGGGCTTTAGATACGGACTTTCCACGTAATGGATTTGCTATCCAAGCAATATTCCATTTCATGCCACTAGGACACTTTTCCACCTTTTATGAAGCCCACACAATGGGCTTTTGATTCGGACTTTCCACGTAACGGATTTGCTATCCAAGCAATATTCCATTTCGTGCCACTAGGACACTTTTCCACCTTTTATGAAGCCCACACAGCGAGCTTTCGATTTGGACTTTCCACATAATGGATTTGCTATCCAAGCAATATTCCATTTCATGCCTCTGGGTCTTCATGCACCTTTAAATGTCAACCTGTATGTAGTTAAAGTAAGCTGCGGTCAACTTGAGCTTGTTGATATCTCCATAGAGCTTGTCCTCAAATGAAGCAGGTGTGGGCCAAAATATCTTTCTCTGTTCTGCATACGTTGGGCAATCCTGCAGCAAATGTTTTGCTGTCATTTTTCCAGTTCTACAATTACATTCATCGGTATCTCCTATCTTTAGTTTATTGAACAAGTGGTATTTCAGCCTGTTATGTCCTGTGCGGAGTCTGAAGATTGCTACTTGTTCTCTTCGGTCGAGTTTGTAATATGCATCATCCTTCTGATGGCCTGGATGCTCAGATTCCCATTTGGTTCTATAAGTGCTTTTTATCAACCTCTTTGCCTCATTATAGGTTATGTCTATGTCAGGCTGTGGTAGTCGTCCGCCCTCTTTTGCCAGTCTGTCAGCCTCTTCGTTTCCAGGTATACTGCAATGTGATGGGATCCACTGTATTACAACTTTTTTGGATTTCTGGCATAGACCATGGAGTGCTGCTCTTAGGTCAGTTAGTTCTGTGCTGTTATTGCTCTTGAGTATTGAGACAGCTGACTTTGCATCTGTGAAGATAGCTATTTGCTTCTCTTTATTTTCCTCCATCAGGAGCATTTCTGCTGCAGTTTTCAAAGCCTCTACCTCCGCTTTGAAGTTACTTGAAAATTTTCCAGTTGCCATTGAATGTGTTTTTTTCACTCCATTTTTTAAATTTAGGAGAATTCCTCCTCCTCCATTCTCTATTGAATTTTTGGCTGATCCATCTGTATATGCATGGGTCCAATTCCTGCTTGGGTAATGTTCTTTTATGTAGTTTAGGGTTATTTCTCTTCTTTCGGTTTCATGCTGAGTGTTCTTTTTCTCAATACCAGGAATGTTTTCTATCATCTCAGGCAGTTGCTGCTGTCTCCAAGCTGGGAACTTGTGTGCATTGTGTATGGGCTTGACTGTTGATATGTTAAGTATAGGATCTGCCCTAATCCTTCGTTTTGCAGTTTCTACAAAGTTGCCACGCTTCAGTCTTCCCTTTCCAAAACCATTAAATCTGTTGTACATAGGGTGGTCTGTCAATCTTCTAAATTTTTCTGCTTGTTGCTGGGCTCTGCTATCTCTTCTATCCTGCATTGGTTGTAAACAAGTGATCTTTTCTAGTTCATTAATAGGCGTTGTCTTCAGGCTTCCAGTTATGATTCGCATTCCTTGGTTTTGGACTCTACTTATTTTGTTAAAGTTTGACTTAGCTGCTGTTGCCCAAGCTGCAATGCCATATTCCAGTACTGGCCTCACCCGTCCAGTATATAACTTCTTGAGAACTTTCTCATCTGCTCCCCACGTTGTACCAGCAAGCTTTTTCATGATTGCCATTCTCTGCCTTGCTCTTGTTCGATTTTTCTCAACCTGTGTCTTCCATGTCAGGCGACGATCAAAGGTGACTCCTAGATAGTTTGGATTTTCTTCATGGCGCAATATTTTTCCATTCAATACCAGCTTAGGTTGCTGAGTTTTATTTGAGAGGGAGAACACTGTGCATGTTGTTTTCTCCTCACTTATCTTCACTAGCCATGATTTTGACCAGTCCTCTAGCGCTAATAAGGCTTGCTGTATTCTGCTGTTAGCTGTACTAATATATTCTTCAGATGTCCATATGGCTAGGTCATCTGCAAAGGAGGATGTGTGTACTCTGGCTGGAAAATTTTCTGTGATGTCATTTATATATGCTAGGAATAATGTTGGTGAAAGAACTCCTCCTTGGGGGACACCTTGCTCCAGCAGCATCATTTTGCTTGTTTGTCCTTGTACTTTTGTCCTGGCAGTTCTGTTCTCAAGGTAGTGGCTGATCCATTTATACATTTTTCCACAAACATGCATGTTTTGCAGTTTTACTTTCAGTCCTTCCTTCCATACTTTATCAAATGCTTTTTCTAAATCTATCCAGACTGCTAGTGTGTGCTTTTTCTCTTGGAAGGCATCCTCTATTTCCTGAGCTATATAGGTTATTTGATCTTCAGTGGATCTGTATTTTCTGAATCCTGCTTGGTGTGGTGTTAAGAGTTTGTTTTCTTCCAGATGCCATGTTAGCCTGCCATTGATAATGCGTTCCATTAATTTTCCTACACAGCTAAGTAGACTGATAGGTCGATAGCCATTTGGTTCTTCCAGGTCTTTTCCTTTCTTTGGGACTGGTATTAGTATAGCTTCCTTCCATGCCTGTGGGACTATTCCTCTCTTCCAGCTGTTATTTAGGACTGCTAGTAGTTTCTTCTTTGCCTTGGTGCCTAGTCCTATTAGCATTTCATTTGTGATTCCATCCTTTCCTGGTGATTTCTTCTTTTTTAGGGTATTCATTGCCTGTTCCATTTCTTCCATTGTTAGATTTGCCATCATATATTCTGCTGCTGTCTCTGTATTTCTATGATGTATCTGTTTGTCTTTGATTGCTTTCTTCTGTTCGGTTGTAATATCAATGTGGTTTGCATTTGCATAGTGTTCCATTAGTGCATTTGCAGCCTTTTTGCCTGTAAGCAAGGCATTTCCTTGTTTAATTGTTATTTGTTTGTTTCTAGATCCTTCATTGTTCATGGCTTTCACTAGTTTCCATAGTTTGTTTCCATCCCTGTCAAAATTCAGGTTTTCTGTTTTTTCCCTCCAACAATCTCTTGTTGTTTGATTTACTGTTCTTTTATATTTTGCTGAGATGGCTTTGAGAGAGATGTTTGCTTCAATTGTTTGTTCTCTCTCTGCTGTCTTCCTGGCATCTTCAACTTTGTCCTCCAAACTTTGTAGTTCTTCAGTCCAGTATGGTTTGTAATTTTTCCTCGCTCCTCTTGGAATGGACTCAGTGGCTGCCTGTATTATCGCTCTGTTTAGACTTTCCACCATTTGCTTTATGTTGCCATATCGTGTATTTATGTTTTCACAATATTTGTCTGTTAGTATGGCAAATCTGTCCCAATCTGCTCGTTTGTAATTCCAGCGGGGCAAGGGCTTTTGCTCCTGTGGAACATACTCCATATTCATTTCAAGCTTGATTGGTCTGTGGTCACTACCTGCTAATTGGTCCAGCACATGGCGATCGATTTTGTGGAGGATGTCTCCTGTGCAGAAAGCTAAGTCTGGAGTAGAAGTGGTAAGCCATCTTCTGGAGTAGAAGCTCGGTGTGTCATCCGCTTTGTTGAGTAGATGGAGATTTGAGTCTATTTCCCAGTCCTCCAATTCATCTCCTCTTTTGTCAGTATCTGGGTATCCCCATCTTTCTGAACGGCTATTAAAGTCTCCGACAATAATGCAGTTTGTGTCAGTTATTTTCATGTTTGAGAGTGTAAGGTCCTTATCTGCTGGGCTATACAGATTGTAGATTCTTATTTTCACGTCCTTTATCATTATATCAACACCTATAATTTCCGTTTGGTTGTTAGAGATCACAGATACTTCGCTGCAAGGTATTGTATTTCGTGTAAGTATTAGAACGCCTCCTTTGTGTCCTTCGCGGTCGAAACGTGTGGCCTGATATCCTCTGACTGAGAATTTGTGATTGGCGTTGAGGTGTGTCTCTTGAATGCATGCCACATCTATTCTATCTTTATGAAGACGCTGTGTTAGGGAGTCTTTCTTCTTGTAAACTCCTTCGGCATTCCACTGTAGTATGTTGAGTGTCCGGGGTATTTGGTCAATAGCTCTTAACCTACTCCTCTGTGCCTTGACTCCACAGCACAGGGGAAGGTGACCACCAGTAGTCATGGGTGGACCCCCTCGAGGCAGGGGGCCCGGCACTATCACCGCCTGATGGGACTTCACGGGATTAGCACCATATCGATTAATTTTGATTTGTGACATCATGAATTAAGTTACGTTGCACTGCTTTGTCAAGCCTGTGGCTCAGTACATCCGATTTCGACAAGCATTTATTCGGGATGCTTTCCCTAGCCTTTGACTGTCCCCAGTCTACCTACAAGGCAGCAGGTTTCACGTTGCACTGCTTTGTCAAGCCTGTGGCTCAGTACATCCGATTTCGACAAGCATGTATTTGGGGTGCTTTCCCTAGCCTTTGACTGTCCCCAGTCTACCTACAAGGCAGCAGGTTTGTGTGTCTCTTCGTCTGGTCCCTCTCCCTTGACCTGTCCGACATGGGTGGCCCTACCAGTAGCTGTGCTACCGTCGGCATAGCTCTTGGGGTCATTGGGACGCACAAGCCCCTCTACCTCGTCACGGTGGACACACAGCAGAGGGGGAAATAAGATATACTATGCACTACAACATCTACTAAAATCAAAGGCGCTATCTCGTAACACCAAAATCACAATATACAAAACACTGATCAGACCAGTTGTGCTGTATGGCTCTGAAACCTGGAGTACAACGAAAGGAGACGAAGCCTTGTTACAAACCTTTGAGAACAAAATTTTAAGACGCATCTTTGGACCCATTAGGGATACACAAAGTGGAGAGTGGAAAAGAAGAAGTAACAAAGACATTTATGATTTGTTTAAGTCCCCGCTAATCACTGGTATCATGAAGGCTAATAGACTACAATGGCTGGGGCATATAGAAAGAATGGAAGATAATAGGGAAACAAAACTCGCTTACACTCAGGAAATAAATGACCGTAGACCCCGAGGTAGACCAAGAAGGCGGTGGAGAGATAATATACATACAGACCTACAAGCACTTGGAATCAACGACTGGCAAGAGAAGGTCCACCAGAGAGACGAATGGTGACAAATTGTATTTGCAGCAAAGAACCTCAATGGCTCGGAATGCTGAAGAAGAAGAAGAAGAAGAAGAAGAAGATATTAGGAATGATAATTATGAGAAACATACGTTAATTATGAGAAGTTGTAAATTAACTCTGGATGTTATTAAGAACACTGAGATATTCATTACCTAAAACTACGAGAACCACTGATATATAACAATAAGAACTGATGCCACATTCATATTATGTATACTTTGATGGGGTTCAGAAATAATTCTGTACAGCAGCAGCAGCAGAAGAAACAAACAGGACAAGAAGAGGCAGCAGGAACAGGAGATGCAGCAGCCACAGGAGGAGAAGAATAGCCACATTATAAGGTGAATACATCTTGCCCTCATTGGATCTATATACATCTTTGTATAAGGTGATACTAGGATTTGAATGAGGCTTTCTTATAAGTAAGTCACAGAATGACACAATGCATAGAAGAAGTAAAGTTTCAACAAATGCCTGACCTGTATCTGAACAACTTTGTTCATATTAACTTACTGTTTATGCTCTTGTGGGCACTTACTTGCTTAAGGTGCCTTGCATCCAAAATACAAGGGGAAAATTGGCAATAGTTTGCAGGAAAAACTTGGTAGGACTGTTACAGAGTGGATAATAAAGCAACTGTAAATTATGCAAGAATGGTGTTGATACATTTTTGTCGCTAGCAAGAATTATACATACACAATTCGATTGTGAATATACATGTGCTATAGTGGTAAATATGGTCAAACATATGGTTCACCATCTCACACATCTTGACAATCATGGATCACCATCTCACACAACCCACATATCTTGACAATCATGGATCACCATCTCACACAACCCACATATCTTGACAATCATGGATCACCATCTCACACAACCCACATATCTTGGCAATCATGGATCACCATCTCACACAACCCACATATCTTGGCAATCATGGATCACCATCTCACACAACCCAAATATCTTGGTAATCATGGATCACCATCTCACACAACCCACATATCTTGACAATCATGGATCACCATCTCACACAACCCACATATCTTGGCAATCATGGATCACCATCTCACACAACCCACATATCTTGACAATCATGGATCACCATCTCACACAACCCACATATCTTGGCAATCATGGATCACCATCTCACACAACCCACATATCTTGGCAATCATGGATCACCATCTCACACAACCCAAATATCTTGGTAATCATGGATCACCATCTCACACAACCCACATAACTTGGCAATCATGTTTGATCATCTCACACCACCCACATTGTCTTGACAATCATGGTCCACCATCTCACACCACCCACATTGTCTTGACAATCATGGTCCACCATCTCACACTATCTACATCGAAAACAATGTATACCCTTAGTGAATTTAAACACAGAAACCACAAACAATATACTGCTAGATTTATTGCCTGACATATTTCACTGCATCTCATCATATGCATACTGCAGAGTTATATAATATATCATATGAAGTGAAAAACACTTAATTTAATGCTTCTTCACATGACAGTTCATAAGCAACCCTTCCCACCAACACTTACACTTCTTCAAACATAATAATAATAGGTCTGAGGGACAGCACACTGAGGTAGTTTGATCGCAGAGGGATTATAAAATTGTAGAGCCCTGGACATGACTGTCGAACAGATAAGATGACAAGCTGGTTATCCCATCTTCTGTCAGTAGCAACTTTGTAAGAGCAATGAGAGCATGGCTGAAATAGAAGGTAATATGGAACTAAAATATTTATACATTAAAAAACCATTAGAAGAAAATAATTCTTGTATTAGTTAATTACCTCTGCATTTACCAATGGTAATGCACTTCTCACTACACTGCTATAGCTCATAACATTATCATCAAGTGCCTTGCTGGCTGGCATGGGCCATCCTGCTTCTCCACATCTTGCGATCTCCAACAGCATGTACCAATTCACGTGCTGACACACTTCCCTGCCGTGATACATGACTGACAAGAATGTTCACTTGCTGTCTTCCACTATCTCTCATTCTGCTTACTTAGTTACTGGTGATAGTCCACATTTGTCTTAAATCTTATGATAAAATCTAGTGCGTATTCCTGTTTGTGTCAGCCTACAACATTGTCATTATGTATTTTTCTCTGCCCCACCACCTAAATCACATTTGCCTAGTTTTCCTCCTCGTTCTTTTTCCTCTAACAGCAAGGTCAAAGAATTACTATCTGCATCAACACATACTCAACCATCTTATTTATTGATTGCTCACATGATATGAAATGTCGTTTTATAGAAAAATGCCAAAATAGTTTGAATAGCCAAAAAAGACTAATCTAAATGTCCTAAATATGCAATGGTAACTTATCTTAAAAATCAGAAACAAACAGCAATATGTTCTGTCCACATTATGAGAAGAGTAAAACTGGGCATGGTACCTGATGATCATGATGATGATAATGATACATGAACGGTCTGTTTAATTTTTCAGATTATTTCACTAAATTATTAACTTTAAAGAATGGTAGTGACTTCCCATGTTTAGTACTCCATATTTGAATTTTCAAATACAATTAAAGATTAAGGGTCAATTATTTCAGATTTCTCAAAACTATGAAAATGCAATGCACAGTTATAAAAGAAATATTTACAATTATACCTAGAAAAAATAAAACCAAGTCGAATAAAAGTTACCGGCTACAGTTACAGGCTTCCTAACATGAACATTCAGAAACATCAGCCCCAAATGATTGCCTCACATCCTTTAATAGTGAATGATGTCTCTTAAATAAGAGATGATATGATGACAGTTACTGGATGATGTGACACGCACCTCTCCCCATTTTAAACAGCATAGAAGACGAGCCTCCTTATGCAGATGACATAATGTGCGTCTTGTACCGAGATTCAATGTGCTTGGTGGTGGCCCAATGGTAAAACTGTAATTACAGGCATGAAAAGTTTGCTCAAGGTGGATAGATAAATATATCAGTAAGTAATAATTTGTGGTTGTGGACATGTTAAAAAATAGTCATTTGCATATCCTTAACAGGACGTTGCAGTCAACCCCAGCATTTTTGGCTGTTGTGATCTCTTGGCAAGTTTTACGTTCAGTAGTTTGCCAATGCTCTCTGAGCAACCGGCACCCATACCATTTATTAAAAAAGTAACACAAGACATAACTGATGAGTTGTGCTGATAATGTCATGAGTGCAGTCACATCTGTGTTTGTTGCCCGCTAAAAGGGGAAAAGACTGGATACATGTTTCTCTGTGCATTCAGGCCTACAAAATGTGATGGCCCAATCACATTACAAACCCAAGGCAGGTTACTGTCTCAGGACTAGTTTTGTTGTTGAAATAACTGATGATAACATATGAGGTAGCTTGAGAAAGTTCCTGAAATCTTTATAGTATAAAAGTCATCAATAACACAATAATACCAATACATTTTCTTCAAATAAGTTCCACGCACAATTAAACATGTTTACCAATGTTGATACATCTGTTGAAAACAAATCTGGAATCCATTCTTTGAAACTTTTCTCAGCTGTATTGTTGCATTGATGATGATACCCTAAGTATCATTATCTCATGGGAAGGTCTATAAATATCCTCCTTTCTTGTACAGTACTGCATGCATGACTTCTGCTATACATCCTTGTTGTATACCATGGTCAAATGACATTAGAGGGCCTCAACTGAACTAGTATGAGGTGAATAGAGTATATGGTGCCATCACCGTATGTTCAGACCAACTGACACTCAACGTGTGATGTGATCAATGTCCTATAAAATGTCCCAGTATCTAGTTTTAAGATGGGTTGACCTGGCAGCCCAATTCAATGGAAACAGCTTCCCACCTTGAAAGGGATTTGAACAACTGACCAATAGCCTGACAGGCAAGCATTTTAGTTACTGAACTACTGTGGCTCCCGTTATAATAAAATATTTATTGTGAAAGATCTGAAAAACTACAGTTCCTTTAAATTTTATTGGCCCCACTGAGGTAAAAAAAAAAAAAAAAGGTCTTTGTGAAATATTGTTATTGTGAAATAAAGTGCACAAGAATCTTCTCCATGCCACAATTTAATTTTGCTTCTGCCGTTAAATACTAGTTATAGGTTATGAATTATTTCATTCATCATCATCAACTTTCACTTTTGCCATCAAGTGTTGTGGGGAGGAATGCTTGATAGGTGGCACTGGATGGTGTCATCCCATGTGGTTGTATGTCTTAGATGTTGTCAATTCATGTTCTTCTTGGGTGCCCTACTGCTCTTGTATTAGATCTTCTTTGGTGTAGTGTCAGTACTGATAACTGATGGTGTTGCACTCAAACAAGATGGCCATACCATTTGATCTTCTGCCTTTCAATATATGTGGCACAAAGTGTTGATCTCACATTTAATTAAATTGTGTATTTTTTTCTGAAAGTTAGTTTTCAATATTATTTCCACGACTGGTGAGAATACCTATATGACCAATAACTCATTTCATTGTATAGTTGACTAACAATTTCTCTTGCATTATTAGACAATACAATGTAATTATATTGTTTCAGTTACGAAACAATACTTACGTTTCTTTTCCCAGGTCAATCATATGCTGCACTATCTTTGAAGGGACTGTTGCTGCATGTTCACGCTCAAACGATTCCTTTTTGTCTGTTGGACCTTCTAGTAAAATGCCCACATTTGTGTGATGTCTCTCTTTGGACAACAATGGCTCTGCTAGAAGTACATATTACAGCAATATAAATATTATACAAAATAAACAGTTACACACTGTTGCCAATAAGGTTGAACCCATAGTCAATGTGCCTAATTTTTAAATGTTTCTCTCCCTAATGTTCAAAATATCAGAGGAAAGGCCCAAATGTTTCTCTCCCTAATGTTCAAAATATCAGAGGAAAGGCCCATAATCAAGACTGCTAGTGGTACCATTAGTATTGGGATTCTTTGCTGGCTGTTGCAGATGAGGACGGAGCACGTATAGGAATGTCCAGAGTGTTGTGATGTCGGTTCTTGACTCATCTAAACTCATGTTCAAAATATTTTCTTAAACTTGTTCTGTCCCTAACAATGCACCATGTGTGATGATTATTCTTCTTGTGCACCATTAAATATGTCATATAATTATTACTACTTGGAAAAATGAGACAAGAACAGATACAATTAATCATTTGTTAAAGAAAAAGACAACTAAAAATGTGGTTTGCTAGAAAATATTTTTAGATAGTTTCATTCTGTTATACTTAGGAAATGGTATCATGAAGCAAAATAGATCATTGTCTATTGATATCTGTGTTGTATTATTATTATTATTAATGTGCTATCATGTATTAACCAACATCCATCCATCATGTGCCATGCCGATAAGCATGAGCGGTCATGATTTGCCATTTCACTCGGTCACTAGAGTCTTGGATCAGCTGAGTGTTCTTGTCTCAACCATGCCACATGGCCAAGCTATCTATGTATTTACTTCTCTGTCTTCCCTTTGTTCTTTTCCCTTCAATCTTGTTCTTTTCCCTTCAATCTTGCCAGTGGTCACCAAGTTCTCCAATTTATTTCTTCTCATAAAATGCCCAAAAATAATTTGACTGTCTACGTCTAATTTCTCTAATCAGTTTAAGATTTTCAATTGTTTCTTGTAGGACTTGGTCATTGGTTTTTCTGCCTGTCCATGGTATTCTTTGCATTTTTCTCAGAAACTACATTTCAACAGCCATCAGATGTTTTTCAGCTTGACTGCTCATTGTCCACTCTTCACATCCTTACAAAAGTACAGGCTCTATGCAGCACCTCAACACTCTTTCTCTCGTAGCAGTTAACAATTTTTTAACCAACATAAGCCTGCATTAACAACCTCTTATTAGTACGCATTACAAAGATAAAATGGTTTTGACTTTTGTCTCTTTTCAATATATAACACAACATACATCTTTACCTTCCAGGCCTTTCTTTAAAGCCTTGCCCAAGTTACTCCCCATGTTAGAGGTGATAGTGCTAAAGACAGACTCTTCGTCTGTACCCCCACCACTTTCTCCACCACTTTCTTCCATCAGTTTAGTCATCTCCTTCACAATGAGAGCTGAAAATGAAAATCACCAAATGATCATAAATATAAGATTATTTTCAATTAATGGCTAATACAGATTAAGCAAGCAGGCTTGGTGGTAAATTTGTTAGGAGGTTGTGCTACTGGACAAGGATTCGATACCTATATTCATCAGTTCGTTAAGAGATAGAAAGACACCAATTTCTCCATGCATTCAGGTTCTACACAATGTGATGGTCTTAGCACTTGACAGACCCATAGTAGGATCCTACATTGAGAATTGTTTTTGTTGTTGTTGTTGTTTTTAAAAATAGGCATCCTGGCACTCCAGGCAAATTCAAAGATATTCCATGGCTTTCAGAATGTACCGAAGTCTGTAGATGTGTTATTCCAATTACACACGTGGCTATAAACACTGTGGATTCATCCCATTATAGCCCCATTTTGCAAGATTGATTTAATTTGTACAGGATCCTTTTTATTTTACATGGATACCTTCATAGGCACTCCAGTCTCCTCTAGGGTGGCAGTGATCAACAAATGCATTGTAGAAGAAATAAATATATCTAACATCAAGTAACATTGTATCAGTATTGAGCTGCAGATGAACTCTAGCCAAGAAAGATGAACAGAACTTAGAAGCTTTTAAGTTATGATGCTATCCACAATATTCTAAGAACCTTTCTGTAACATTTGTGTTCAAATGCCCCAAGTTTATTCTTTAGTGACTGCAAAACAGTCCATAACTCACATTCATATGTTGCACAGAAAAGATGCATGTTCTAAAAAATGTTAATTTAACTTGTTGCGTGGTGTTGAACCATAGGCTCTTAATTGTGTTTAACCTCTGCACTTTAGCCTGTCTCTGTCTGACCTTCTGTTTAAACAGGCCATGCTGTTGATGATTGTGGAGCCAGTTCAATACATTCAAGTTGGAAACTAAATAGCATTGTCTTATTGCCTTTATTTTTATATAATATGTTTTGGAATGTTTCCATTGTTTCACTGTGAAAGGATTTCTGTAATATAGTGATCAATTGTCTATCATTCACTCACCAATATTCTTCTCTCTGGATTCAGTAGCAAGAGAGGCAGCTGTAGTCTTCTTATCCTCCATGAAAGCCTTTGGAGAGAATTTAATGTTCTCTTCTCTCTCCAGACTCATGTAGAAACAATAATCATAACTCTTCAGTATGTAGTCTGGTCCAGGGTTCAGCTGAAGTTGGGCCTCCAGAGCTGTACTGTCATACACAGCTAACAGAGTGACTCCGTATCTGGAAACACACACAGTTTTTGGAAGTATAACACATGTTTTTGTTGCAAGTTTATTACAGAAAACATTGACAAGGAAGCCTGCTGAAAACTGTAATACTGACACCCTGGGCATCAAAAGCTAACATTTTAAGATAATATAGATTTCTGCTAGAGTCAGAGTGCCAGCAGAGCAGTCAGAATTGTGCAGAGTTATAATCACATTATGCCGGGAGTGCAGGGAGTGGCCAGCAGGGGCCACGGAAGTGGAAATCCAGCAACTAATTCAGGACAATGCTCACTCGGGTGATGTGATTATCTACACAGATGGTTCGGTGTCAAGAGGTGAGAAAAGTGGCTGGGGGTTCATAGCCAAAGCCAATGGTCGACGTTTGGGGCAGGAGAGCCTGGCATATGATACCACAACATCCAGCTTAAGAATGGAGGTGGAGGCGGTCACTGCGGCTCTCCGCTGGATGGAGAATATGACACACACACACACATCGTGATTGTAACTGACTCAGAAAGCATGCTGACGAGGGTGAGGATGGGCAGGCTTCGTGCGGAGTGGCTTGCTTCGCTTCGGAGGTCACGGGTGACAAGCATCGCCTGGATCTTTTCTCCAGGGCATGCCGGTGTGCTGGGAAATGAACAGGCGGACAGATTGGCTGGCTCTGCAGAACTTGGTGGAGTATTGATACATGACAAGGCAGACGTGGTTGCGGCCTTGTGGGAGCACGTGCACACCTCGGAGGAGCAAATGGATTACCATGGTCTGGCAAGAATGAGACAGCGAGGAGTGACGAGGGGATCTGGCCGACGCTCAACGCTCAGAGGAAAGGCGAGACGGACATATAATCAGATTGCTACTGGTACTATTAGTGTTGGAACTCTTTGCTGGCTGCTGGGGATGGGGACGGAGCGCTTATGGGAATGCCCCGAATGCTGTGATGTTGATTCCTAAATCAATCAATCAATCAATCTGCTAGAGTGGGACAGAAATTTAGCAATGGTTGAACCCATAAAAACTACCTAAAATAAACGACTGTGGAATAACATAATCTCCTGTGCACCCAGCTTGTGTCAGGTCTTTGTCAGATATGACTGAGCTACCGTATGACAGTAGACAGTACTACGTGCTTTCTGTTGGGTGGCCCTTACGAAACCCGACACCCCACATTGATCCAACGGCTTTGGGCGGAAGAGCGCAATTGGGAGGGTACAAAGCCTTACCCTGGTGCGAGAAAATGCAACCTAAAGAAAAAATGGCAGGGCAGACCAGGCCCTTAGCCTTGGTTGGCAGCTGGTCTAGGATTGAAGCTCCGACAGGTGGACAGTTAACACAGGATGATGATGATGATGAAAGACACATTCACATTGAATATCAAAGCCTTACTTTTTATGAGCATCTGCTGAAGCAAAAGTAAACTTCTGTCCTTCATATTCTTTAAAGAAGACACTTCGCTGAAGCTGTATATGATAGATTTCATTTCCTGAGTGTCTTTCATAGGTCTGCTGCCACTCCTCCGGGGCCCAGGAACTATCTCTACAATCATATAGAATCATAACATTTGTAAAACAATAACAAGTAATAACATATCATGTATTATTTTGTTGGAATAAGTGTTCAGACTTCACATACATTAAATGAACTTATGAAGAGTCTTGTTCCTCATAAACACCCCCCCCCCTCCCATCCTTTCCTCCCTATTTTGTTCCTTATAACATGTTCACAAAATGCTGACTGTCTCTTTCTGATGTTTGTGATCAGCTGTTTTTGTGTTTTAGCGTATTTCAAAACATCACATACAGCTTATTCAATTACTCATTATGGCTGTCCAAGGTATTTTCAAACCACATTTTTAACAACAAAACATTGGAAAATAAATATTCTTCATGGTCTGATTAATTGGATTAAAGGTCAAACTGAATGGATTGAAGCAAAGTGTTCACCACACTGAAACTATTAATTAGTGCTCTGATCACCATATTCATATCACACTAAAGATTTCACAACAGAGTGCACACACTCTGTAGCATTGGCAAGAATCCCTGTATGTGTATATCATCATACATACATTCTATAAATGTTCTAATGGATATCAACATGGACCAAGTTCTTTTGCAGAACATTGCATTCATAACAGCATCTAACAAGTTTCTCCACCCTTAGCTAGTTCTCTGGTCACATGAACCTTTATTATGGCCACGGTGTCTGCATTGTCCTCTTATGATTTGCTAGGCAAATTAAACTAGAACATTGTATACAACAATATGAAAGAGACAAACAGTTTTCTTTGGTCATGTGATGAGAAGAGAGGCATTGGAGAACATCGTGACAAATGGAAAGATTGAGGGGAAGAGTGGGAGAGGCAGACCAAGAGAAATGATGCTGGATGGATTGAGACGATGGCATGCAGGAATATCATCAGCAAAGTTGATCCAGAAAACCAAAGACCAAAATCTGTGGAAAGTCATGAACGCCTGCGCCTGCCGGCATGGCACTTGATGATGATGATGACGACGAAGAAGCGAATTTTACCTTCAGCAGTGTACGACTGCTTTCTGAACAACCGACTCATTATACCATCATAATCAACACAAACTGCTGAGACATTTAATATGGCCAAAATACTTCAGTTTCTGAGACATGTTGCTGTTTATGAGTCAGTTGTCCTTTGATGTTCAGATCTTGTCGATTGCCAATTTTCTTGTTCTTCTTGGTCTGCAATATTCTAAGAACCTTTCTTTCTAGTGGGCACGTTTTATGTTTTAATAGTGACATGTTTCCAGGGCTCCAGGCTGTGTGGCTTTCTTTCAATAACTTCCATCTGTCAAGGGTATTTTAATATGCACAATTCCCTATGTTTGTAAATATTTATTTTAAAAATAATCCACAATTATAACATTCTGATAATGATTATAATGTTGTTTGTAAATGTGAGTAATACCTGAGTAAACAAGAAAAATATTGTAAACTTACTCCCCTTTTGAGGAATGTAAAATCAAAGTGACTAGAGTTGACAGGCCAGGGTAGAGGCAATTGTTTGCCAGCAAAGCAAACTTAAATTCATCTTCGCTGATTACGTGTTCTGTTAGAGAAAACAAGTGTACAGTTTGAGCACTTTAAAGTGATTAAGACAAGAGATTACAGATTACAGAGACAAACAAGTGCCAGATTTTTAGCCTCTTCCATGCAATGGTATGGGGTACAGGGCATAATAATGTACACACACACATAAATGCATGCATAATTATACATTAATGACATGTTACTTAAATCAGGTTTAAATTTATGAGAAATCAGTAAATCAAAGAATTAATCATTTCACACATATTGATTTTTAACATCTATTTTACAGATTAACTGACACTTTAGCTTATGTGATAGTTGCAGTTTTATCATTCCCTGACATATTAAGTTGAGAGTTTCAAATCAGCCACTGGCTATTTGGAAAGAGTTTCAGGTGTTAGCCATTCAGAAAGCAATCCAGTGGTTCTCAACCTTTTTTGGCCCGTGCACCCCTTCACCATAATTTCAGAAAGTCATTCCCCCTTTCATATTTCCTCCCTATAAATTCCCCCCTGCCCCTACACAGTATATGTAAAATTGGAAGCTAAATTTAATAACACATACTAGAACAAGTCTAGACGTCTTCATAAAACGTGATTTGCGGGTCTACTTAAGTTATAAAATGAATTTCAGAAGGGCGAGAAGTACTGAACCGTAAAGTATGCAGGTATAAACAATATTAAGTAATCAGTTCTTGTATTAATGCGATGTTGAAATAATCTTAATTCCCCCCTGGAAACCTTAAAATTTGCTGGGGGGGGGGGGGGGGATGAGGGGGGGGGGGGTGTGGAGGAGAGGAATTCCCCACCAGTTAAGAACCACTGTGCTAGACTTTATGTCTTGCAATTTATATTACGCTGTTTCTCGGTTATTACTGACTACTTTCTTTAAAATATGTCATATGTTAGTGCTTGTAGCCTTTGTAAGAACATTCATATAATTATTATGCCATTATAGAATTTTTATCTACTGATTATTATTCTTTATACTACTCCTCCTCTACCTTCTTCTTCCTCATTCATTCAGAAAATAATGCCTCATGCACTGTGGACAATTACAGCGAAGCTATGACATTTGTGTTTTTGGCCGACACTTACAGCTTCACACAGGAATTTCTCAAAACCTGGTTTGCCTTCTCAATTTGATCGCAGCTCTCTCAGCCAGACTGCAGTAATGCAACCTGCTTCCAGGAACACTAAGCGAAGGTGGAGTAGGATCTGAACTTCTCTAGTCCCAAAAATTGTGTGATTTAAACAAATGGCAACTACCTTTTTTTACATTTGGTCAGAGCTTAATAAAGAAATCTGGCTACCTCAGTGGCCACTTCCGGTGTCTATTTAGGTTTTTCATAGTGGTTATTTTCTTCCCTTGAGAATCTGCTGTGAAACCTTCTGAGATTGAAAGAGATAATTAGTTTTGGCTTATTGACACTAGTTAAAGCAGCCAAGCAATGTGCCACTGAATGCAATCATATTTTTTAAAATTTTATCTGTAGTTACGATCTACTGATTGAATTTTTATTTATTATTTGTGCTTGCTCGCTTTGAACTCAAGCGTAGTCAATACACACAACTTCTAGTAGTGATGGACTGAATTTTGCATGTGGATTAGCTTTCCCTAACAGTGTCCCTCGCCATCAGGCGAACCCACTCCAACTTCAGAGGTACTTGTATTTTACGTCAAGATAGGTCAACATTTTAGTCCAACTGTTTGGTGTAGGGGTTGAACCCCTTACCTTAGCATCAGAACACTGGATATTTAAAAACATGCTTTCTTATCTATTCAGCCATGCTGACCTACAAATGATTGAATGAAGGCAAGTATTTAGCACTGAATATAAAAACTATGTGAAATTACTATTGCAAATAATTATACGAAAACATGGAAACGCACAAACTTTCATTATGACTTTTTCAGAATAAAGGGAAGACAGAAATTTATGTTAGGTCAATTTGGCAAGGAGATATATATAATATACAATTTAAAATATGACTCACCTGCAAACTTGACATGTATCTTATTAGAAGCCTTGTACAACTGAATGTACTGAGCACAGTTGGGAGCAAAGTCCTTCACTGCCCATGACCTCAGAACTGTATGCTGGTCCTATGTCAGACAGACATGAATTAAAAACAAGTCAAGGATGTCTTGAAGGGTATTGGGCATGTGGTGTTAGCCCCATATTTGTATAGACCAACTGGCACTCAAGGAGTGATGTGGTCAATATCACGCCTGCTGTCTTTACTTCTCAAGACATTTCCTGGTACCCGGTTTAAGGTTGACTGGCCCAGAACAGACAACAGAGAATATTCATTGCATGATTCATGAACAGTGGTCAATACTATTATCATCAGGTTTATCTCAACTGTCATTTCATCCTTTAATTATGTGAACTGTCAAATTGTGCTGGATGTAACATCCTTTCATACTGAAATAAATACTGACACATTAATTAATACCATGTTATTATATGTTTATGAACAAATCTAACATATAAAAAAAAACATAACTGGAAAGGAACAAAGTGTACAAAGTAAGCTTTCCAAAAACAAAAATACAAAAAAAAAACAAAAAAAACGGAGGATGTTTCACTGACAACCTTATCAGCAAACAAAAATGCAAAAAACAAATAGCCACAACAGAAAATTACAGTAATTCTGTGTTACAATGTTAGCAGTTCTATTCTGTGCCGGCACCAATTAATAAATAAATGTAGTTTATAAGTAATTGTTTTGTTGTTCTTGTGTTTCTGATTCATACAGCAGTACTGATTTTGGCATTAGAGTTATATCTTCTAAGTTTGGTGCTAGATTTAAATTCTTTGACTTCCACAAATTTCCTAGTGCTATGAAAGACCCTTTTGCCTTTTGTATTCTTATTTTACTATCTTTGTCTGTTACCTCAACTTTGTCTACATTGCTATCTAGATAGGTGTATGATTCCACCTCTCAAAGTGACGTTTCACCAAAGAAAATTGGATTATCATGCTTGATTTATTCTCATTATCTTTCTCTTTCCTCTATGAATTTGTATACCTGATTTGTATGATCATCCATCAATTGTGTTTATCCTTTTCTGATTGTGTGTGTAGGACAGGAGGGCAGTGTCATCAGCAAGGTTCAGATCATCATTTTGCTCTGACAGAGTCCATTGAATTCCATTTCTAGTGGTAGTTACTGTTATCTTCATAATCCAATGCAAGCCTGTTAATAATATAACTAGAAAATTCTTTATCTGGATCCCATGGGGAAAATTTATTAGAGGGAGACCTAAACACACACACAGAAGAGAAATCAAGACAGATGTAATATAGGGAGGAATGTAGAGAGCTGCAGGAGGTGGCTAAAGACACAAGGGATTGGCATGAGTTAGCTGAGCACCTTTATTCCACCGGGGGATAAAGGCAAAAGAAGTGGTTGTTTTAAATATTTTGTCCTAGTTTTTAATTTAAATATGTATGGCCTTGTTGCTGTTTTCAACTTTTTCAGTCCCAGACTGCTACTAATTATCTGACCTAGGACTTTACTATTTTAAAACAACAATTGCCCAGTACAGTGAATATATAGTTCTATTTAGTTAATAGTTCCTGTTCTGACAAGGAACATTAATTTTCAAGTGAGCTTAATATTTCTAATCATAGACATAGATTATTTTCATACTATTGAATACTCTGTCAATGAAAATGAATCTTTCATGCAAATACATAAAATGATTCAAATCTTACAGATTTCTCCATGTTAGAGCTCTTCTTGTTAACAAGAAAGAAACAAGCTTCAGCTTCATTGATTCTAGAAACAGAGAAAAAATATCACCATAACAACACAGTGTGAAAGGTCAGTTGGAAAAACTGTTATACTTAAAGATTTAAAACATAGACTTTAATATTATATTTAAACTTAAAACCGTCATATTATTTTTTGATGTATTTATGTTTCTGTCTAGTAAGGTAGCATTCTAACGTTCTCCCCCATTGTGCATTAGAAATGCCAGACACTTTACCTGTTGTCAACCAGACTGTCAAACATTTTTGCTTCAAGCAGAGTCTAAAAGAGGTTCACAGAACTGCCTATAATGGCCATGGTATATGCTCTACTATTTATCAATCCCATCTCAAGTCATGAATAAAATGACAATGCCAGTCAACTCTCAGACAAATCTTATGCAGGTCCTATCATGAAGACAGCACTAGCAACTTCAGTTGTGTTATTCTTTTGTAGACTGGAGCAACAACAGGTTTTAATTTAAAAGAAATGCCTGAAACACATCCAAAAATTTGCACAGAGGAAACAGAATTTCTAACTTTTCTACTGGCCACTAGTCCTGGCAAACATATCAAAGTTACCCACAATTTAATATTTATAGCGTGCATCTCTTTATGCAGAACTGGAAGAAAGGGAAAACCACCACATTAATTTCTCGAAATAAGTCTATGGGCACTCACAAAGCTATATATATATATTATATATATATATATATTATATATATATATATATTATATATATATATATATATATATATATATATATATATATATATATATATATATATATATATATATATATATATATAAATATATATATATATATGGTGGAGTGATATATTCAAAACACCTCTTGCCAGTTTTTAGACTGAACAATTTCACAATAACAAATATTGGAACCAGAAAGCAAACAAGCACTTTCTTCCCATTATTACATGTTACTCTTGAAAATATTCTGGGCTATTCTCCCCTGCCCTAAAAAATTCCTTATCTGAGTCATATTTCAAAATTAAATATAAAAACCAAACATCCTGAGACAAAATGCAATTATCTTCTCTTCTTTGTTTCTATTATGAGATTGTAGAAAGCCTTGTGTGTCCCACTTGACCTCAAGAGCTATGACAATGGTAGCATAACTACAGGTAAGGTTTCCCATGTTGTACAGTTTGATGGGCAGGGACCAGATAAAATCTATTACACAAACCTCCTGCCTTGCAAGCAGACTAGGGAGAGTTGAAGGCTAGGGAATGCATACCCAAAAGAAATGTCTGTCAAAATTAAATGCACCAGGCCACTGGTTTGATGAAAGAGTGCAATGTAGCTCATTGTATGATTTATTTATGTTTAAAGTTTTCAGCTGAAGATGTCTGAATAATTTCAGGGTAGTTTCTCAGTTTTCCACAACACTGTATAACTAATATACCATTTTAAAAAGAAATCAATATGATGTATGTAAAGAAAATAATAATAAATAGAATGTACTTATATAGTAGTGTATGTACAATTATAACAATATGACTAAACGTGAGTTTGCTAAACACTTTTCAGCTGTCAGCTTTAAGCCAAATTCTCATTTTAATGGCATTCAATGCCCTCTTCTTTATAATTTTAATGTAATTTACCCAATCACTGAATAGAGTAGAATGTATGTAGAATAGATGTAGAGCTTGGGGAAAGAAGACAGATCCCAGCAAATCAAGAGGTGATCAGGTGAGGATGGTCCTGGATGGACACACATTGAGAAACCTAACAATAGTGTAACTAGAAAGTCCTTTTCTGGAACTCACAGGAAAAGATAATTATAAAGACCAAAAAAACTACATGTACTGTCTCCATAGTGAAGTGCTTATGCCACCGGCTTTGCACTTTGAAGGTTGTGGGTCGACTTCGAGCTATGTCGTTCGGTTCATGAGTGCAATTTTCTTGGAGACTTCAGGGGGTTATCACTGGAGCTACAGAGTTCATGCTATGTGTGACACATTTTGGGAGCCCGCCTTACGGAAAGAGAACAAACCATATGGAAAAAACCTGGCACAATGAAGTCGACCCTCTTGCCTTTTAAAACCTCTTTTGTTTACTTACTCTTATATTTTGATGCTGTCGATGTTGCTTATATTCGTATTTATTGCCCAGACGTTTAAGCTTTCTACATACAAGTCCTCAGTTCTCCTCTACCTCTTTTGCCTAGTATAATTTCACATAAGACTAATTTCTCTAGTCCACTTTTTCTGTTGAAATGCTTCATAAATTTCATTTGTCCTTTCCTTCTGAGCCGGCTCTGTGGTGAAGGGGATACAGACGCAATGTGTAATCCTGCATACCACAATCAAAACACAAATACAGGCGATTTGGAAGCAGACCGCCTTGCGTTGGTTTCCCATAAAAAGATATGCATGCCGGTCATTCAGAAAGCATGGCAAACTACTGAATGTAGAGTTACCAAGAAATCACGAACAGCCAAAATATGCTGGGGTTGTTCTGTAAAGGATATGCAACTCACTAACTTTCCTTCTGATTTTGATTACTGATCTTGTAACAACCGCAGCCTCTCTCACTACGTTTGTGCTTGTGTTTTTTTCTATGTCCACATTTGCTTACAAATACACAATTTAAGTTAGTTGCATATCCTTTACAGTTAACACCAGCATTTTTTACTGTTGTGATCTCTTGGTAAGTTTACGTTCAGTAGTTTGTCATACCATGTTGTAAAACACCAGCGCAGTGCAGTCTTCTGCCAAATCGTGCGCAGCTGTGTTTCGAACATGGGTATACAGGATTACAAACCGTGTCGTAACCCCTTCACCTACAGAAATAATAACTACATAAAATCATGATTCCCCAGCCTTTGTGATGCATGGCACTTTATGTCTTCATGACAATTACCTGCATCGTTTTAGATCAATGTCTTTCAAAGCAGATCCTCGAATGTACAGAACTCTAAGAGCCCACTTTGGATCTTTTAAAATGAACTGCATATTGTCATCAAGTTCTTCAGCACTCATCAAGATCACAGTGTAATTCTGATGAAGAAACATAACTGATATGATGTAAAACTAACGATTTAGTTTCTTCGTTCCCTATTAATGACAACATATTTAATTGCTATGCAATAGAGATTCTACATATGCAAAACAGAACATATTTGGTAACAACTTTGAGTGTTTGTATCAGTAATTCAAATGTTTCATCATCAAGTGTCATTTCGGCATTTAAGGTTGACTGTAATGAGTCTCCAGGACTCTTTGCCTGTGTATTCATGTTAAAATGTTTATAAGATAGCATAAACATGTACATTTTTTGTTGTTCTTGCATATCCCTTTACAGGACATTGCAGTCAACACCAGCATCTTTCAGCTGCTGTTGATGTACTAGGCAAGATTATGCTCAGTAGTTTGCCATTGCTTTCTGAGTGACTGGCTCACATACCCCCGTAAGTTACCCACGCGGCGAGAACCGCTACCGATTATCGCGCAGGTTACGTTCCTACGAGAATATACGGGATTACAGAGAAAGTCGTTAACTCCTAGGCCAGGGAGACCGGCTAAACATGTACATAGATGTTATTAATATGACAGAAAAACTATGTAAGTCAAAATGTGTAGAGACTACGTCATATATTTTTTTAAGTTATGAAACAATACTGACCAGAAATAGCATTCACCAGTAAAATTTGTAAAACAGTAATGACTTGTTTGTTAATACAATGCCGTAATAAATCAAACAAATGTTAATACAATGCTGTACATAGCCATTTAACTCGGGCTCCTGAAGGTTGTGAGTTCGATTCCTGGGCCGCATCCTTCGGTTCACGAGTTAAATTTTTCGGAGACTTCTGTGGGTCGTCGCTAAGGCTACGGAGTTCGTGCTTTGTGCAACGCTTTCCGCGCTGCAGAAAGAGACCAAGCCATATGGGATAAAACCCGGTGCAATGAAGTCGACCCTTCAACTTTTAAGCGACTTTTTAATACAATATATGACAGTACCTCAAGCTGTATATTTCCTCAGTAAAATGTGTAAAACAGTCAGGATAGTTTATTAATACAATACATGGCAGTACCTCTAGCTGTATATTTCCTCAGTAAAATGTGTAAAACAGCAAGGATAGTTTATTAATACAATACATGGCAGTACCTCTAGTTTTGGATGCTCAAAGAATTCATTCAAGAAGCTCATGACGGACTCTGTGGTAAACTGAGAGCCAATAACAACTACATGTTTATTTCTAGCTGATGCTCTCTTGCTGTAATCCCCTCCCATTCTCTTCCTCTGAGCCCATGTTGATCCAATCTCCTCAACCTGGTCAAGAATATACATATAGAAATAATAGTGCAGACAATTGTTCAGAGACAACAGGAGTTCATTTTGTTGCTGTAACTTGTTCAGATATATAACGCAAAGCACAAAAATCTGATGACTGAAAGGTTGTGTGTGGTTCTTCTGTATGAATGCTGGACAATGAGTAACAAAATTATGAAGAAACTGGAGGCAGTGGTCATGTGGTTTTTGAGAAGACTATTGTGGAAAGCAAGGGAAAACTACCACATTATAGATCCAAAGAAAGTCAACACGGCATTCAGGAATCTTTTACACAGGCCATGATGAGGGTGATATTCTGCAAAGGACCTGCTACACGATAATGTTGAGAATATTAGAGACAAAGAAGAAAACAAACACTGAGGTACTGGCAGCTGTGGGTGTTACTAGATCGCTTATCAAAACCATAAGAACAAGACACATGAAAATGATTGTGCATATTAACAGACAGCTGGAAAAGAGAAGTTAGCCTTAGGTGGGAAAATACTAGATGAGAGAAACACAGTAAGATAGAGAAACATGTACGTATATGAGGGTTAAAACATCAAATAACAGGGAGAAGTGGAGAATTACAATCACCAATGTCTGCTCCACACCATACACTTCTTCTTCTTTTATCCCCCACTGAAGCATAAGCCCTCAACTAAATCACAGCAAACTGTCCTATCTCTTGCTATGCCCTGCAAACTCTTTTCATCTTCTACCCATATGATTAATCTCCAATTGAGATGGCTAGGCATGCAATTCACTAACAAAAATCAGAGGAGAGTATAACATCTTCATATTCCTTATTTTGTGAAAATAACTGTCCACAACTGGACTCGTACCCCAAAAAAAAGTTAGTTGCTGTCAATCCCAGAATTGTTGGCTGTTTGTTATTTCTTGGCAAGTTTACATTCAGTAGCTTGCCATCTCTTTCTGAATGACTGATTATTGACTGGCAATCATACCACTGTATGAAACCAGCGCAAGACGAACTGCTCCCAAATCGCCCGCAGCTGTGTTTCGAACACAGTATGCAGGATTGCAAATTGCATCCATAACCCCTTCACCACAGAGCAGACCCTAGTACCAAGGACTTCTCAAATTAGAGGTGAAAACTGTACCAAAGTTACTCCAGAGCATGGCTGACATATCTGATCATTTAGCATAACTCAACTGTGTAAAAATGTAGAGTGACATCCCTCTTCCATATATAATAACATACCTGTCCAAAAATGTAGCATCTCTCACCTGTCTAGGAATATAGGAAAATGCTATACAGATCATAATGATCATGTACAGCTGACCCAGCCATATGTCAGGCGAAATATCTCCATAGCCAACTGTTGACAGGGTAACAATCACGAAGTACACAGACTCAAACAGATTCAGGGGCCTGTCAGCACTACCACGCTGTATGTGTTGAATTCCACATATTCTGGAAGTGATATAAGTCCACAAAGTTTTACAAAGACAATTATCTCATGTGGGCAAGCCACTCCATGTAGGGTAAACACATGTTCAATTATCTTCATGCAAAGCTTGTGAGAATAGAGTGAATGTATGCTGATTTGTTTGGTATAGAGTCATTGAAGAACATTAATAGATGCAGTTACTTTGTAACATGTTATGCATTGATTAGTGTAGAATCTGGGAGCCACAGTAGCACTGTGGCAAGCATACTTTCCTGCTGGTCTGATTGAATCCCCTTTGAGCCATGAATTGTTTCCATTGACCTAAGGTTCCAGATCGATCCAGCCAGCATGATGCTGATCACATCAGCCATTGAGTGCTGATTGGTCTAAAAATACGAGGCTAGCAACATATACCCAATATAATGTAGAGGCAGGGGGGCTTGCATGCTTCAATGAACCAAAAGAACTAGGCAGATGGTATCGCAGCTACTGGTAGGGTCTTCCATGTTGGACAGATCGAGGGGTAGGAATCAAATGAAGAGGGAGACAAGCATGCTGCCTTGTAGGCAGACAAGAGATAGTCAAAGGCTAAGGAAAGCAAACCTGAAACCTAAAAATGTGCTTGTCAAAGTTGGATGTACTGAGCCACAGACATGACAACGTGCAATTCCTCAAATGATAACCTCATGACATGAAGAGATTGGGGGGGGGGGGGGGGGGGGGGGGGGGGGGAGAGAGGGGTGCTTTACTGATTTTTTTCCTTAGCTTAGAATCAGTAAGTCAAACTGGCCAATCTCACCAATTCTTAACCCTTTGAAAATAAAATTCTTTCGTTCATTAATTCTTAAGTTTAGGCTATAAATACCGGCATGAAGTGTAATCAATGAATTCTTTTAAAGAATATATTCACAATAGAGAATATGGGGTAGCTTCAAGAACTTAGCAACAGAATTTTATTAAATAAGTTAACATAAAACTGAATTAATGTATAGCAATTTAGAAAACAGAAGAAAATGCGTATCAACAAATTTGTAAAATAACATAACTGATATATGTGCATTTAATTAATGAAATAGTACATGCTGAAATATTTTTAAATGTTAATCTTTAATTAATAAAACAACAAGATCATTACGCAGTGAAGATTAATATTACATGACACACATACAAGAAGACATACAAAATGACTCACTGGCTGAATGCTATCAACAAACTTCAGCAACAACTTACGTAGTAAATACTAGACAACAAAGAGAGGCAATAAGAAACCATGACTGCTGAGACAAAGTCACTGACATGGTCTGGAACCGCTGCTTGGCCAAATGAAAGTCATTCTGTGGATATATGTGAGAAATAAATGCCTCTGGCATTTATGATACACAGCATCTGTCACAGAAAACATGGATTTAAGAATGTATCCTTTATATGTGGCAGCGCAGTTGTTAATACACCTGCCCACCAGTACAGTGGTCATATGTTCAAAACCTCTCTGAGGCAAGAATATTCCCTGGCTTGGGTTCCCAGCTGGAACCAGTCTAAAACTGGTATCAGGAAATGTCATGGAAAGTAAAAGTGGCAGGTGTAATATTGACCACATGACCCACCGATGCTGCTGATTGGTCTAAACTACGGGGCTAGCACCATATACTCAATACACCTCATGACATGAAAGGGGATCATTGACTTTCTAATGTGTTTACATCCACAGTGTGCTGTAATGGCATATATTTAAGCTTACTTTACTGTTACTTTACATTCCTTACATACTACTTCGTTAATAATCATTAAAATTACTTTCTTAGTCTTTTGTTATAACTAAACAAGCTCTTAAATTTACAACTGCGTATCCTTTGCAAGATGTTGCAATTACCCCCAGCCCGTAATTGGGTGGTTGTGATTTTACTAGGCAATTTTAAGTTCAGAACTTTGCCATTGCTTTATAAATAGAATGTCAACATAAATGCAATTGACCGGCTTGTGGAACACACACACTATGCTACTGTCAGAAAAGAAAGTTTAAACGTATTAAACCCCTCAGCTAAGTTGACCTCCAAACAAGCTCTACTACTGAAGAATTATATGTCAGACAATTGTATTGTTCCTTTCTTATGATTTGTCCAGCTTTTCAAGGTTTCCATTTACTGTTGCTGGTAACAGCAATCAGTGACTGAATTCGACGTGTTTTATCCTTCAGCAGTTTCAGATAAATTACCTGCTTTTTCCAGACTTATGTCTATTCCTCTTCTTCATTTACATTTTCTTTCAGGCATGCCTTTACTGCAGGCCTGTGAATAGAATAATACTTATCACCCTCATCATTGTATTCGACAAACCATAAACCATTGCTCAAATATACTGAGACATTAACAATTAGGCGATTCCAACCAATTTTGTGTTGACAGAAGCATTTTATTTAAAATTTGCGATTACATGGAGAAAATAAATGCTCCACATTCAAACAATATCAGTGGCTATGTGTTTTAAGTATTTCAGTCAAAGTATAATTCATATATTCACTTCATATGATATATACTGTGCAGCGTGAGATGTAGCCAATTATGCCAGGCAATAAACTGTGCAACCTATTGTTTGTGGCTTCTTTCACATCATACCACTTAGGTCATTATGATAGTCCCACAGCTTTATCTGCACTCTCTTATGGCAGTGGCCTATTTATATGTGACTTATTTATGAAAAAATTATGTTTCGTCTCATCTCTATATGAGCTTATCATGCTGAACGTTTGCATAAGAATATATCTATTCTATAGGAGCTACAGCTAGCCTAAGGAATCTGCCCACAGGTCTAGCGCTCATATGTTCAAATCCCCTTCTAGGTGAGGATTTGTTTTCAGTGACCTACAATCTCAGTCGACTCAACCTAAAATGGGTACCAGGAAATTTTCTGGAAGCAAATATGGCTGGCATAATACTGACCAAACCACCCACGAAGTATTGATTACTCTAAACATATGGGGATAGCTTAACTTTTACTTTGTTTTGTAAACTGTAGACCCAATTTGCCTCATGACATTTATTTGGTTTGCTCGCTTTGAACTCAAGCGTAGTCCATATACATGCTACTACTTCTAGTGCACTAGACTGATTTTTGTGTGTGGATTAGCTTTGCGTATTACCATCAGGTGAACCCACTCCAACTTCAGAGTTACTTGTAATTTACGTCCCAATGTCAAGGACTGGAAAAGTCAACATTTTAATCCAACTGACTGGTGTAGGGGTTGAATCCTCTAGATCAGCATCAGCACAATGGATGTTTAAGAATGAGTTCTCTTATCCATTTGGGCATGCTGACCTTATGACACAAAAAGTAACTCTCTCTCTCTTTCTCTCTCTCTCTCTCTGTGAGTGTGTGCGAGTGTGTGTGTGTGTGTGTGTGTGTGTGAGAGAGAGAGAGAGAAAGAGTAGAGTGTGAGTGTGTGTGTGTGTGTGTGACAGAGAGAGAGACAGAGAGACAGAGAGAGACAGAGTTTTTATGCAGCTTACAAATCTTGAGCTAGTAATATCATTACCATTATTTGCTTTCTGCATGTATGTTTTAGAAAACTCACCAATAGGTTTCTTAAGGACATCAAGGCTAACCAACAGTTAAGGAAAGTTGGGAAAAAGAAATCCTGCAAAACTGGAGGCCACAGAAGCTGTAAAATAATGTAAGGAATACACTATTATGTATCTAACTTAACATGCTCAGTGTCTGCAGTGTACACATTTTTGAAGTGTTCAGGTTGCCTTTTTTTATGCGCCTGCTGTAAGCAGACTTTGGTGATCATAACTCTCTAAATTTATTGATAATGTAATGAAGCTGAAGGTGTCAATCCAATATTTTAATAAAGTTCCAGGTGTAAATCTGATATTTAAATGAAGTTCCAGGTGTAGCTTTAGTATTTTAATGAAGTTCCAGGTGTAAATCTTATATGTTAATGAAGGTGAAGGTGTAAATGTGATATTTCAATGAAGCTGATGGTGTTAATCTGATATTTTGAGGAAATATCTTCAACTTCATTAAAATAGATTAACACCTTCAAATTCATTAAAATGTCAGATTTACTGAAGGTGTAAATCTGACATTTTAAGAATTCAAAGGTGATAATCTGTTTTAATGAAGTAGATGTTAATCTGATATTTTGATGAAGTTTAAGAAGTTAATCTAATATTTTTATGAAGCTGAAATGTTAATCTGATATTTCGATGAAGCTCAAGGTGTTAATCTTACATTTTGATGAAGCTGAAGGTGTAAATCCGATATTTTAATAAAGTTGACATTATTTGTATTATTATTTGTTGCTCAGTTGTTTAGACGTGGGACCTGATGGGGTGGCTCTAGCCCCTGTGGGAACCGCAAGCCCTTATTGTAAAAAAAAAATTGTGAAAAGACATCAGTATATGAGTCTGCAGCTTTTACTAACATTTTTTTGGGTTTCAGTATGGTGTTAATGTTTGCTCATCTTTTTCATAAACATAAATCACAATAACATCATTCTGAAAAGATAAATAAAATCTTAGAAACAACTAACCCTTAAGCTTTACTGGCATATTGAAAAATCAGAGCGTGAGAGACAGACAGAATGATAGACAAAGAGAGATAGACACAGAGAGACATGCATACAGACAGACAGACACACAGAGAGACAAACAGGCAATAGCAGGTAGAGAGAGAGAACAAGAGAGAGACATAAGGGAGAGACAGAGAGACATAGGTACAGACAGAGAGATAGGCATACAGAGACCAACAGAGAGAGAGATTGAGAGAGAGAGAGAGAGAGAGAGATTGAGAGAGATAGAGAGAGAGAGAGAGAGAGAGAAGCATGTACTTACTGTCACAAGCATAGGGACACAACAAAACAACTCTAGGAAAAAAAACCTTGAGGCAACAGCAATAAAGAAGTTTCCCTGAAATAGTAAAATATGTATGGTAATAGCAAGGGATGGAATGACCAATAAGCAAAATAAAACGTTTTTACCACATTGGGCTTCAAGGGGAAGGTATTTCATACAAATGTTTCCATTGTTGGATTTAATCATGTTCCAACCATTTGATGCGAAGCTATAAATTGTGCAGCTGAACCAGGTTCCACAAAAATGGTCCTCCCAGACAGACAGGGGTACCAAAGCAGCATCTTGATGAGGACTGTTGTAGAGCTTTCTCATTTCCGTGTCCAGAAGTTAGAAGGGTGCACAAGACCAGTACTGGAATTTCACATGATACAGGCATATCAGGATGTAACCAGGTCATGGTTCAGCACAGCACATACAGACTGGCTGGAATTAGGCCAAGTGATAATGTTTCCACCAGAGGTTTTAGGTGTTTCATTGACAACATACTCTAACCCAACAGCTAGGAGGATGTCATTGACAACATACTCTAACCCAACAACCAGGAGGATGTCATTGACAACATACTCTAACCCAATAGCCAGGAGAAAGTCATTGACAACATACTCTAACCCAACAGCCAGGAGAAAGTCATTGACAACATACTCTAACCCAACAGCCAGGAGGATGTCATTGACAACATACTCTAACCCAACAGCCAGGAGAAAGTCATTGACAACATACTCTAACCCAACAGCCAGGAGAAAGTCATTGACAACATACTCTAACCCAACAGTCAGGAGGATGTCATTGACAACATACTCTAACCCAACAGTCAGGAGGATGTCATTGACAACATACTCTAACCCAACAGTCAGGAGGATGTCATTGACAACATACTCTAACCCAACAGCCAGGATGAAATCATTGACAACAGATGTAAATCCAACAGCCAGGAGAAAGTCATTGACAACATACTCTAACCCAACAGTCAGGAGGATGTCATTGACAACATACTCTAACCCAACAGCCAGGATGAAATCAATGACAACAGATGTAAATCCAACAGCCAGGAGGAAGTTATTGACAAAAAACCTAAACCAAATAGCCAGAAGGAAGTAAACAAAATATATTATGGATATGGCCTTTTCAAATATTATCACAATTACACACAGACTTAACAAATCGCTGTCAAGATGTGATAACTCTATCGAGTTAAAATTCGCATTGAACATCAAGTAGAAATATGTCTCATTTGGTGTCAAAGATCTGATCAGTTTTTGAATCATGTTTTAATGTGGTCAGATTCATTAATCTTTAGACAATTCTTACATAAATTATGTTAATAATGCAGATACCATTGTGGAGAAGATCAACCAACAATGTACAGAAAGGAAAAGATTGAAATCATTAACTATAGAAACCATCTGAATATAATCTGAAAACCCCCAAAATAGCATACATATTTTACAACTGAAAATATAAATTGATAACTAATCAGATGGCAAAATAAATTAAGTTTATTATGAAACAATAAAAAAAATGGAAAAAAAACACATTAATTATACACAACTTAAACACCAAACACACCATTGCTTACATGTGTAAATATATATTTCAACAAATGTGCATATTCAATGTGTCACCATCATCTTTTTAAGCCTAATCAATAGCTAGAGTAGGAGCATGGGGGTGGCTTGGAGGTATAACATTCATCTATCATTCAAGTAAACTGGGTGCTATCAATTTGTACAAAATACGGAATCCGAGGATACCCTTCTTCCTCCATCAGGTTTTGGGCAGTGAATCAGACATCAAGTTGGACATTGAAATAAGTAAGCCAAATAGGCAGTTGGCTGGGCAATGCTTCACAATTATAAAACCTATTCCACAAAAGAGCTATAGCATTTGTTGTTCTGTATACACAAATCTGGATCATCATTGGTGCAGGGATCCTTGCCTGATCTAACAAAGTTTGAAGCAGTTATGCTGATGTGTGTTAAGGGAGGTAATCCTGAACAAAAGTAACATGACACTTGAAGTTTAAGGCTACCATTTCTGGCATGGCTGGATAAACCATTCAGCACAACAAACAATAGTGAAAAAGTGCTTATAGCGCCAAGGGAGAGCAGGCCCCACGAACATTTTCCATTGCCAGATTTACTATGGACCAGAAACAGACCTCACTCTGTGGTGTCCTGAATCAGTTCTACTGCTGTTGACCCATATGGACCTTCTTAGTCCATCCTGCATCATTTCTCTGTTTGCTTCTGTCTCTTCTACTTCTGATCTTTTCAGTCATCACATGTTCTCCAATGCCCGTCTTATCATTATATGACCAAGAACATTGTCTTTTTTATAGTTTCATATTATGTTCTTCTTTCATTAGCCTCTTTCAGGCAATTTTTGTTAATTACTGTGACCATCCAAGGTATTCGCAACACCCGTCTCAGAAACCACACCTCCAGTCTCTTCCTAATTTGTTCGTTCACATTCCCAGATTTACTACCATACAGCAGAATAGGTTCGATATAACATGTTAGTACTTGCTATATAACCGGCTCTGTGGCGAAGGGGTTACGGACACAGTTCGTAGTCCCACATACCACGTTTGAAACACAGCTGCGGGCGATATGGCAGCAGACTGCCTTGTGTTGTTTTTTATAAAATGGTATGAGTGCTGGTCGTTCAGAAAGCAATGGCAAACTACTGAACGTAAACTTGCCAAGAAATTACAAACAGACAGATAATGCTGGGGTTGACTGCAACGTCCTGTAAAGGATATGCAACTAACTTGTTTTAAACTTGCTTTATGACATTCAGTAACATTCCCTGAAATTCCGCTTTTTATTGGCCGAACCTATTCTTTAAAAAGTAAGGAAGTGTGCCATAATGTATGATTTAGGTACATATAGAAGAACCAATATTAATAATATCTTTTAAGTGTTTAAGGCATAAAAGGTCATCACCCGGTCTTGACTTCAAGATTTCCATTCAGGGAATGTACTTCAGCGATAGTTTTGAAGGTCATGATTATCTGTGATGAAGTCGCCAGGTTCATCACAATCTATTTATTACGTATAACATTCACGAAATCACTTACCTGCCCTCCACTGACAGAGTGCAAGAAACAAAATAATAAATAGATAATACAAACATCAGAGATAAACACTGCTGCTAATATTTATTTGTATGGAGCTCAAAGTCTGCCCCAGGCTATCTGGGGGAAGATTGATTTGCATTGGTTTTCACAATGACATGAGCGTTGGCTATTCAGAAAGCAATGGAAAACTAGTGAATGTGAAATTGCCTAGAAAATCACAAACAGCTTGATTTCTGATGATGTTTCCACATATATGAATTTTGTGGGGGATAAAATTAACTTATTCTGAGGGAGAAGTGTGGTTGAGAGATATAGGGTTATTTATAGCTGTATGTATCATGTTGGGGTGTGGTTTAGAGCTAAGGTGGTTCCTGTAACTGTATATATCCTATTGCGGTGTGGCTTACAGATAGGATGGTTTCTCTAACTGTAAATATCCTGTTGGGGTGTGGTTTAGAGCTAAGGTGGTTCCTGTAACTGTATATATCCTGTTGGGGTGTGGTTTAGAGCTAAGGTGGTTTCTGTAACTGTATATCCTATTGGGGTGTAGCTTAGAGCTAAGGTGGTTCCTGTAACTGTATATATCCTGTTGGGGTGTGGTTTAGAGCTAAGGTGGTTTCTGTAACTGTATATATCCTGTTGGGGTGTGGCTTACAGATAGGATGGTTGCTCTAACTGTAAATATCCTGTTGGGGTGTGGTTTAGAGCTAAGGTGGTTCCTGTAACTGTATATATCCTGTTGGGGTGTGGCTTACAGATAGGATGGTTGCTCTAACTGTAAATATCCTGTTGGGGTGTGGTTTAGAGCTAAGGTGGTTCCTGTAACTGTATATATCCTGTTGGGGTGTGGCTTAGAGCTAAGGTGGTTCCTGTAACTGTATATATCCTGTTGGGGTATGGTTTAGAGCTAAGGTGGTTTCTGTAACTGTATATCCTATTGGGGTGTGGCTTAGAGCTAAGGTGGTTCCTGTAACTGTATATATCCTGTTGGGGTGTGGTTTAGAGCTAAGGTGGTTCCTGTAACTGTATATATCCTGTTGGGGTGTGGTTTAGAGCTAAGGTGGTTTCTGTAACTGTATATATCCTATTGAGGCGTGGCTTACAGATAGGATGGTTGCTCTAACTGTAAATATCCTATTGGGATGTGGCTTAGAGCTAAGGTGGTTCCTGTAACTGTAAATATCCTGTTGGGGGGAACGGGGGAGGGAGGGAGGAAGGGACACACACACACACACACGCACGCACGCATGCACACACGCACACACACAAAAAGACATAATACTTGTAATGAAATTGGCTCTGTGGCTTGGGGTATAGTGCGCAGTTTCATAATTCCCTGTCATCTCAAGTTGATGGTTTGAAATCAGCTATGGGTGAATAAGGAGCAGGCCGCTCTGTGTTGATTTCTAAGGCAAGAGGCATCTGTCGTTCAGAAAGCAATGATAAACTACAGAACTATCATTGCCTAGTAAATCATGTAGATACTGGGGTTGATTGCAGCTTTCTGTAAACGACATGCAACTAACTTTAACTCCTAATGAACACAAGGATTCAATGTAATCTAACAGTTGTGTGAGAAACTGAAGGAATGAAACAACAAACATAAGAGAACAGATTAAAAGACTAACAATAAAAACTAATAATTAACAAACATTTACAGATTAAAAAAAAAAATTAATGTTCCATAAAAATTTGTTTCAAATGAAGCAGAAAGATATGTTCGAGTCACGTAAGGCTGCTTACTTTGCCTGTGATGGACGTCATCATGATGGTTTTGACTAAAGTGACTAGTGACAATAGAACTTCCACTATCCACAGAGCCATTGGACGCCTCACCCATATCAGGACATACCTGGAGACAGAAATACAGAATTAATGTTTTGTGTGATATAGAAATAAGAAAGAAATAATTTGTGACTAATATGCTATAAGTATTAATTTCAGCACTGAATATAACATGAATTAATCCATTATTTTCATAAACCATTTTTGTTTGTTAATATAAAATGGTGTATACAAATATGTGTATGTGGAATTTTAATTTCTATTTATTGTTCTCATTTTTTTCATCTTTTTATTCTTATGCCTTAAAGTAGTCACTGCCATGTCTTCCACGTGTTTACATGTAGTGTGTTTGTGTATGTATTTGTTTGCTGATGAAGGCCGCAACGTCCTATATTTTCCGTAATTGTGTTCTGTAAAGCTGCATTACTTTATATATATATATATATATATATATATATATATATATATATATATATATATATATATATATATATATATATATATATATATATATATATATATTGTATGTGAACAGTAACTGCAGTAGTATCCAAATGAATCCAATAGGAAAGAAATACTAGCTGGTATGTAATCGATTAGGGAGTGCTTGGGGAAAACATAGATGCGGTTTCTAGAAACATATGTTGCAAATATAAGGACTACCAGAGAAACTAACGATGAATGCCTGGAAAAGGCAAATTAAAGTAGAACATTATATACAACAATAAGATGGAGAAAATAGTGTTGTCTGGTCATATAATGAGACGAGAAGCATTGGCAAACATCGTAATGACTGGAAAGATCAGCAGTAGAAGAGACAGAGCCAGGCAAAGAGAAATGATGCTGGATAGATTGTGACGGTGACACAGTGAAATATTATCAGAACACCAGGGACCAAGATCTGTGGTGATGCATGAAGGCCATACCCAGTCGGCTGGGTATATAATGATGATGTAATACATCCTACAATATTGCCAAAATAACGGCTTCAGGCGGAGGAGCGCAATCGGGAAGGTACAAGCCTTATCTTTGTGTGAGGAAATGCAACCTAAAGACTAAATGTCATGGCGGGGCAGACCAGGCCCTAAGCCTTGGTTGGCAACTGGTCTAGGATCGAAACTCCGACAGGCGGACAGTTAGAGCATTGCTTTGCTGATCCAGCAGCTTCTGCAGCTTGTCTTGTTCCAGACGTATTGGTGTTACCTTTCCTCTGTAGTACACTAGACAGGCTGAGAGAGGGATCATGCTGCATGGGCAACACATAGTCTCTTAATTCAGCCCAGGCTTTGTGTTATGGAGAGGCATAACTCCATTTTACAAACTATCGTCTGTCAAGATGGCAAGGTGCCAGTCTTATTACCAAAATTATCTTTAAAATACCCGTTACTACTTATTTCCTATCAATAAAAATGTGTGCATAAAGATATGCGGGAATGAACATGTGCAAATGCATGCATGGCATGTTGAGCAAAATTGATCATGCAACATGAAGGAAACATGACTGTTCATAATAACACACAGCATGTACTATTGGACATACCCTTATATATGAACAGAATTAAATCATAACAAATGTCATCCATATAAACATACTAATGATGATATATTTGATTTACCAGCATTGAAAGACATGAAAATAAGACGAAATAGGACACTGTGTAGAGAAAAGTGACAACCGTTAAACACTTGCAAACATGAAATACTACATGACGTAAGGAAGTTGTGTGGCCAGAAGTGTAAGAGTGTTGGGTGTTAAACTTCCTGTGCGCTAATGGCAAGGTAGGGGGTTTCTTCTTCTTCTTCTGCGATCATCCGGAGTTGTTTTTTTTTTTTTTTTCTTTTCCGGATGTGATTGCGTTGTGCCTGTTTACAGCAGAGCTGCGTTCTTGCGCCGTTAGGCCGACACATCCGACTTCTGCGGGCATTTGTTGACCGGGTTAACCTTCCCGGGGGTTTCTTAGGACGTTTGACTCACTGTTGTGGTGTTATCCCCCATCCCAGCTGGCCCATATAGAACAGCCAAAGATCCTGGTCAGCCCTCAAGGGAAGGCAGGGGCAGACCATGTCATTCCCCGCCATCCAAGGAGGCTTCCATACTTGCAGAGCCGATACATAGCGCTCTGGTACTGGGCTCACCCAAGGAATCGTCACGTCCTGCACATGGCTGCTTAGCCTCACTTCCGTATATTGGGCCTTCCGTTCACCATAGGCTGTTCTTCCGGAAACCAGAAGTATGCAGTCTGCAGATGACATCCACACAGTGAGCTTTCGATTCGGACTTTCCATGTAATGGATTTGCTAGCCAAGCAATATTCCATTTCGAGGTAGGGGGTTTTCTTCCTACACCCGTCAGTTGGACCTAAAACGTTGACCTCTCATCCTTGAGAGGACGTAAATTACACGTACCTCTGAAGTCAGAGGGGTTCGCCTGGTGGAGGACATTTGTAATAAGGAAAGCTGGCCTATGCTAAAAAATCAGTCTAGTGTTGATTATGCTTAAGTTCAAAGTTAGTGATCGGCAAAAAATATTACACAACATAGATTGAAATGTTAGGGTCCAAACAAGATATTGCTAGATCGTATCAATAATATTAATAACAAGACATACACCATGTGTTAGATTGATTCATTTTGTCAACATCAATTGTGTCCCTAAGGTACAGCTATCTCTGAACAGCATAACAAATAATAGAAGGTGATTTGTTGAGATTAGAACAAGAATCGCTATGGCAAAGGTTGCCTTTTGCTAGATGAAAAGAATACTGACTAATAAAAAGATATAAACTGTAATGAGAAAAAGAGCGGTGAGGGGCTACAATGTGCCTATACCATTATATGGATGTGAAACATGAACACTAAGCACACAAGCTGAGAAACATCTAATGGAAGTGACAATGTGCTTCCTGCAGAACTTGCAAAGAATACCATGGATTGACAGAAAAACCAGTGAGCAAGTCTTACAAGAAGCAAATGAAAACTGTAAATTTATTAAAGAAATTAGACATAGTAAAGATTTTTGGGTGCATTAAAATGAGAAATAAGCTGGAAAACTTAGTGACAACTGGCAAGATTGATAGGAAAAGAGCGAGGAAAGCAGAGAGATAAAGTTTGAGAGGACTTGGCCATATGGCATCATCGAGACAAGAACACGGAGCTGATCTAAGACTGGTGACCGTGTGAGATGGCGAACCATGATCGCCCACACTTATCGGCATGTGGTGATAATCCGTATCAATATTTTAATGATCATATGTTTAATTTACCCTCGCTGAAAGACACGAAAAGCATTCTCCCCTGACTAAGACAAAGTAGATAGAACACTATGGAGAAAAGCGACAACTTGCAATCATGAATTAGTAGGGTTAAAACATTGCTAGATCATATCAGAACAATAATTACAAGACATACATTATCTGTTAGAGTGAAAACATTTGTCAACATTTCTTGTGTCCCAAAGGTTTTTAGGAGCGATCTTTGTTGTACTTTGTAAGTACAATAGTCAGTAGAAAGTCTGCGTGAGTGCTTCATATTCCTTCTCCACTTTGGTCTCGTGGAACCATGATTGAGCTCCCATATCAACCAAGAGAAGGCACGATTGCAGAGAAGTTTCATCAACTAAAAAGAAACCGGACAAAACCAGAGGCGTTTAACAATCACATTTATATTGCGCACAAAACAAAAAGTACTGGAATCAAAATGTACTAGGGTAAGTTAATAAGTAAGCCACAAATGGCTGTAGAAAAATAACTAAATATGATAACAACTTGAAACAAGTTTATTTTTATACATCTACATTGTCATTTTATTTCTCAGCATAATTTCCACCAACATTGATGCACTTATCCCATCGTTTTATCCAATATCAGTCCTCCCAAACCCGCTGCATTGAACTGCTTGCTTTGTTTTCATTTACCTGCCATCCCACATAACTGTGTGACTTACTTATTGACTCGCCCTCGTAACTTGTTCTACCCAGCTATGCACCGCTTTACGGGACAAACATAAGGTCAACATAAACACTGAAACCGCACCTTGGCGGGAGACATTTCGCGAATGACGCTGAAGTTGAATGTGAAGTGAAAACGTGGTTTAGAAAACAGAGTGCGCAGTTTTATGCAACGGGTTTGGGAGGACTGATAAAACGATGGGATAAGTGCATCAATGTGGGTGGAAATTATGTTGAGAAATAAAGGGACAATGTATGTATAAAAATAAACTGGTTTCAAATTGTTATCGTATTTAGTTATTTTTCTACAGCCATGTGTGGCTTTCTTATTGACTTCCCCTCGTACTTTCATCGTGACGATAGAAAACAAACTGTTTGAGCTGTCCAGTGTTAACAGCTTCATGAAATTCTCATTTTAAAATAATACAAATACAGAATGTAACTCTGCCTCTAGTACCAGTTGATGTTGGTCGAAGTGAATCCTTCTTCTCCTCCGCTATCGAAGACGGTCAGATTGCATGGAATACCTTCACTGAAACAGAATTCCGTGGAGTAAAAACGAAAATGAGTCATTTGATAAAGAAAAGATGTTCATATAAGTGAATAAAGAATCACATAGACTCATTGCAACCTCAGTAAATATATGCGGTTACATTGGTAAATGAAAGAAAGAAAGATAGAAACAAAGAAAGAATAGTAATATACTCAGACTGACTTACTGCCGTACCCATAGACAATTATGCAGACACAGACAGGTAGCAGACATATAGACAAAAAAGAACGGCAAAACAGAACGAATGAGAATAATCGGAAACTCTCTCTCTCTCTCTCTCTCTCTCTCTCTCTCTCTCTCTCTCTCTCTCTCTCTCTCTCTCTCTCTCTCTCTCTCTCCTCTCTTTTTCTTTCTTTTCTCTCTCTCTTCCTCCCTCTCTCTCCCCCACCTCTCTCTCTCTCTCCTCTCTTTTTCTTTCTTCTCTCTCTCTCTTCCCCCACCCCTCTCTCCCTCTCCCCTTCTCTCTCTCTCTCTCTCTCTCTCTCTCTCTCTCTCTCTCTCTCTCTCTCTCTCTCTCTCTCTCTCTCTGCACTAGTCTCTTTTTAGGGTTTAGTTACACTCCGGTCTTGAGTGATAGGCATAGTTTCGATTTTATGCAGTCGAGACAAAAAGGTAAGATTAAAAAAAATTAAGGATCGTGTGTCTTTTATAGTGTCCCAGATACTCGAGACGTTAGAAGTGGATCGTGTAAATGGATGCCTATAAGAAAATTATCGAGACAATGGCTTTTGAGCTCTTAAAGTATGTTATTTTTATTGGCTGGACTGGGTAACGCGAAACACACGAAAATACAATTAGCTATAGTAATATGGTAAAATTACCCAGCATGACAAGCAACCACCCACACAACTCGTTCAACTACTCCACACCTATCTGTACAACTGTGACTCCCCCGCCGACTTTGCTATACGTAGTAATGGAATTACCACACCCCCGGAATATTAACTACACAAGTTATATAATAGTCGATACAGGCATATTTATTGTGCACACGTAACATAATGTCTTGATATTCAACTGATTATACTGTAAAAAGTACATATGAAACAATGATGACAACCTATGTCCGTGGCTAACGGAGTATGACTAATGCTTATTGGGAGAAATAAAGATAATAAGAAGTCGCGTTTACATATTGGTAAGTGCTCTGCCCACCAAGAAAGTGGTGCGCATTGAATCCCCTGCAGAAGCAAGATGATGTTTTCCGACATGTACAGTCCTAGTCTTTTCCTTATAGTCTGTGCCATGAGGTGTTGGTGGTCACGTCTGCCCAAGGTCTTCTGTCCCGCGTACTGCCAATCATTTCTGATACCGATGTTCCCCCATGTCATGGTGTCAAACTGTTCACCATTTTTTTCGGCCTTCTCCTTCCTCCTCTTCCCTCCAACTTCCCCGTTGTTACTCGGCGTACTTCAGCTTTCCTCTTCTCATGACGTGCCCAAATGAGAATAATCTATTTTTTTGTAAGTTCACTTCTTATAAAATATATTCAATTGGCTTTTTTTACTACATCTATGCAGTTTCCACATAATTTCTCCCTAGGCTATTAATTGTCTATGATTCACTTCGGTACATCAGGATTGTCTCGAAACAGCATTTACGAAAAGTAACTAAGTAACAGGTATTTTACGAATACTTTTTTTACAATGGCGTGAACCAGAAATTCTATTTTTGTTATTTCTCAACATAGCTTCTTCCCCCCCCCCCCCCCCCCCCCCCACACTCCCACCTGCATGGCAACACACATGGTCCACTAGCCTGTTGATGCCTTCTTGGGAAAGTTTTTGGGTGTGGCCTCAAACTTATTTTGCACCGCCTCCATTACCTTGTTGTTGTCTGCAAACTTCTGACCCCGCAAATGTTCCTCCAAGGGTCAAATCAAGTGAAAGTCCGATAGCACTAACTCTGGAGAATATGCTGGATGTTTCAATACCTCAATTTCAGAGCACTTTGTGTATCCACTGATGCGCTGTCGTATGAGATCGAGCATTGTCGTGCAGCAACAACTCTTTCTTAGATAAGTCCTCGGTGTTTCGATCGGATCGCGGGCTTCAGTGTGTTCAATAGCATGCCACTAACTCGAGCACTATTCACAGTTTCACCCCTTTCTTGGATATGCATGAATATAGGGCCCTTGGTATCCCAAAATATGGTCATGATGACTTTCCAAGCAGATCCCATGGCCTCTCACTACGTGGTTCATTAAAAAATGTTCTCCAATTTGAAATATTTATCCCCTGACTCAAATAATTGTCTCCATGCTGACCCATCATTCTTCTGTAGATTTCACAAGGTTTCTTACCTTCTGACCAATGTCAACAAATGTCATCTACTGCCTATAGTGCCTCTCAGTGTAGGACAGGGAGGAAAGAGAGAGAGGGGGACATGGGCCTGAGGAATTAAGACCGCCTGACTAGTGCAGTCGCCGCGAACTGTGCAGGTTAGGGTTTTCTTTTTGCTCCAGACAGGAGAAAAAATGCACACTTTACCTAGGATTCGACTTGGGCTTCTGAGAGAGAACCCGGCGTTCTAGCCACTTGACCATCAAAAACGAATAATGCCTTGTTGTTTAGTTTAGTTTAGTTTAGTTTAGTTTAGTCGATGGATCAACATCACGGCACACGGGTGTAACCCATAAGTTCTCTGTTCTCATCCTAACTTAAACCTGAGTTTGGAGAACCTCAGCTCAATGCACGAACTCCGTAGTACCGGGGAGGCTTCTGAAATACTTTGGGTAGATTTTTAAATCGAAATTTTGCCCGGGCAGCGACGTTAGGCTACTCTTTTTTCGATTTCCAATTGCCAAAGGATTTTTTACGTGCGCAACAATACACAGAGGCGTCCGATCTCACTACCCAGAGACCAGGGGAAATTGTATTACTAGAAGTCCACGTGAAAAAATCCCTGTCCTCACCGGGGCTTGAACCCGGGACCTACAGCACTCGAGGCGGACTCCATACATCGAGACCACGCAGCCCCCTATTCTATGGTGCAGGTCGATAGTGAAGCAGCCATTTTGCAATCACTATTGTGAATGCACAAACTGCTCCTTTCTCACTGCCTCTACATGGGGTGTTGATGAAGAGCTAGTTTGTGTCCTAAAATAAGATTTTCAGTTGTCCATATTCTTCCTTGCACTTTATAATAAAATTCCTGGTACCTAATGCCTTACTCCATAAAAACTAATGAGCATAACGCGGGTTTATGGCCAACAAGCGATATGTCCATCGTGCATCGTGCCTTGTATAGATCTCATTATTCTTTCCTGTAAAGATTGAACAGATTAAGTGATAGTGCACCCTGCTGAATGTTTTAAAAAGATCCAGTTTGGTTGTCAATACAAATTTTGCTAATATATGCTTCTAATTATTCTCAGATCGTTATCAATGTTTAAATTATTTTCCTTTTAATTACATTTTTTTTTTAAAAGGGTAAAACCTGCCTCATAAGAAATCACACTAGACAATTATAATTTTGTGGGAACTGCCTGGTAAAGAAAGGAGACTAGGAAGGGAACTGACCACCCACCTTATACATCATGACCTAGAATATATGAAAGCCTAGCACTTTACACACCAATGCAGAATCCGCCGTTCGACTACCTCCACCTGTACATGTATTTTGGTTCGTGGGTTAATTAATCTGTGCACATAAGGTAAATCTGCTTAAACGTGGAGGCTCCATTTGGATTATAGTAAGCTGGGGTCTACAATAACGAAAAGTAGATTGTGAGCTTTATTAGAACACGATTTCTTTTACCCAAGTAGACGATCACTCACTCCCCAGTGGGTTGAGATTTACATAGGTAATCGGTCACTACACTGGACAAGAAGAAAATGATGTCAGCAGTGCAGTTCCTTTCATCATCATCATCATCATCATCATCATCATCATCATCACCATCATCATCATCATCATCATCATCATCATCATCATCATTATCATCATCATCCTCCTCCTCCTTCTCCTCCTCCTCCTCATCATCATCATCATCATCATAATCACCATCATCATCGTCATCGTCATCTTTGTCTTGCCAAGTACCGGAGGCATTTATATCTCTGCAAAGATCTCGATCCCTGGCGTTCAGGGTAAATTCTACCCATGACATTCCTCCATGCCAACATCTTAGAACATCAAGCATCACACAGACACCCACAAACAGACTCCCATACACAGACACTCACACACACTCTCATTCACAGACACCCACATAAAGACCCTCAGGTAGACCATCACATAGACTCTCACACACAGACTCTCACACATAGATACTCACACAGACACTCACACATGCACTTATACAGAGACACACAGACTCTCATATACATACTCTCACACACAAATATTCACACAGGCAATCACTATCAGATTGCTACATATAATACTAAAGTTCACAGCTACAGCCGACACTCACTCACTCACTCACTCACTCACTCACTCATTCACTCACTCATACACACACACACACACACACACACACACACTCACTCACTCTCTCAGATTGGCGTATACAATACTACAGTTCACAGTCACAACCACCAAAACTCTCACCAGGCATATTCCTTAGGGTTGTCCAGGCTGACGCGGATCACATAGACGACACACAGCAGCACCTTGAGGCTGATGTACACCAGGGACATGTTGATTCCTGAAGATAACAGTCAACATAGACATGGTAGTAATGTCACAAGTGGTGGTAGTAGTAGTAGCAGTAGCAGCAGCAGCAGCAGCAGCAGCAGCAGTAGTAGTAGTAGTAGTAGTAGTAGTAGTAGTAGTAGTAGTAGTAGTAGTAGTAGTAGTAGTAATACTAGTAGTAGTAGTAGTAGTAGTAGTAGTAGTAGTTATAGTAGTAGTAGTAGTAGTAGTAGTAGTAGTAATACTAATTGTAGCAGCAGTAGTAGTAGTAGTTATAGTAGTAGTAGTAGTAGTAGTAGTAGTAGTAGTAGTAGTAGTAGTAGTAGTAGTAGTAGTAGTAGTAGTAGTAGTACTAGTAGTAGTAGTAGTAGTAGTAGTAGTAGTAGTAGTAGTAATACTAATTGTAGCAGCAGTAGTTATAGTAGTAGTAGTTATAGTAGTAGTAGTAGTAGTAGTAGTAGTAGTAGTAGTAATAGCAGCAGCAGTAGTAGTAGTAGCAATAATACTAATGGTAGTAGTAGTAGTAGTAGTAGTAGTAGTAGTAGTAGTAGTAGTAGTAGTAGTAGTAGCAGCAGCAGTAGCAGCAGCAGCAGCAGCAGCAGCAGTAGTAGTAGTAGTAGTAGTAGTAGTTGTTGTTGTTGTTGTTGTTGTTGTTGTTGTTGTTGTTGTTGTAGTAGTAGTAGTAGTAGTAGTAGTAATACTAATTGTAGCAGCAGTAGTAGTAGTAGTAGCAGTAGTAGTAGCAAAATCTTAAATATTTTTAGTGCCGTGTTGTTGAAAAACGTCATTCCTTCTCAAACTGTATGACTTTTCGTTGTTCATAGGGCACACATTGCATCATTGCATGCAGTCTACAATGCACGTTGCTTTTAACTGCTAATAATCGTAAGAGTGAAAAAGAGCCGTGGCAGAGCGATTACTCGTGTGCATGTATGACAGACAGTGGAGAGTTAACGTTTTGTTTAAACGGTGTAATTAAGAAAACAATGTTGTCAATAAACACACACCACACACACGCACAAACACACATCAAATATATTTAATGCTGCATTTCCTCTGCAGGACGTTGCTATCAGGTTTATTTTCCAAGGCAATTTTACATTCAGTAGTTGGCCATTGATTTCTGAACGAGAAGTCATTTTCGTGCCAGGGCATGCGGGTGTACGAGAGAATGAGCAAGCTGATCAACTTGCGGGTAAGGCTACTGTGGAAGGCGAACGAGCCATGGACCAGGCTGACATTCTCTATTCTCTATTCTGAATGCTCTACGAGAAGTAAGTCATTCGCGAGAACAAAATGATGACTGTGAATCTACAACCATGGGCAGGATGCGAGAACAGCAATTAAAACAGGTGTGGCCAAACAAGAACACTATGCGGGAAGCTAGCAAAGACGATTAATAAACCAAAACAGAACTGGTGTCGTCAGTCGCTACACGCTGCGGGATTTACTGAGGAGGGGATCCGAGCACCGAGCACTTATGGACTGAATGGTTGGATGTGCAATGAGGATGATCTGTTGACTAACTAACTTTCTGAGCGAGAAGTCGACGTTCACGTCCAAGTGCGTAGAAAGACCCCACTACCCCACCGTCAGCAGGAAGTTTATACACTGGATATTACAGTATGCACACAAAATCAAGGGTATTCATGTGCGTTACGTACTGGCAACATTTAAGTAAGATGACACAACAAAAAACATTCAGAACAGTTTAAACGCAAATTGATTTGAAGGCTGCATTGGCATCGACAATGTAATTCAATATGCCTACAATTCACGTAACCTATTAACACACAAAGAATCATATTTACACATTTATATCTACACATCAATTTCACAACTACATTCACATTTTCACAGACACAAACACAGCCTAAGTGTTCTTACACAAACATTCACGTACATACCCATGCGCAGGCGCAGACACAGACAGGGGAGGGAGGGAGGGGGAGAGAGAGAGAGAGAGAGAGAGAGAGAGAGATAGAGAGAGAGAGAGAGAGAGAGAGAGAGAGAGAGAGAGAGAGAGAGAGAGAGAGAGAGAGAGAGAGAGAGAGATTACAATTACAAACACTATAATATTCACGTCTATGGGAATCGTTCTCGATGTGCATTCTCGTCATTGTAACATTCCCTGTGAAGGGTAATTTGCATTTTCTGAGGCTTAGGATATACTGACCCTGTCAATCAGGCCTTGCTTGCAGATCCATTTTGATATGGGTTCTCTTTCCTTTGGCAACTCCTCTACCTGCCTGTCTGGCCTGCCAGTTTGTCTGTCTGTCTGTCTGTCTGTCACCCACATTACCCTAGGTCGACCTGGGAGCCCAGATCAAATTAAAAAATATGCTTCAATACGGATTCAAACCCATGACGACCGGGCCTGCAGGCGAGCGCGTCTAGCCCAATGCTACAACGACTCCCCACGGTTATTTATAGAATGTTTAAAAATTATATCCAGATAGTAAATGAAACGAGAAGTTTTGTCAGAATTATCGGCGATTAATACTATCTATATGATCATAGTTAGTTGCTTGTCCTTCACAGGACGTCGCAATCAACACCAACATTTTTTGCTGTTATGATCTCTTGATAAGTTTACATTCATTAATTTGTCATTGCTTTCTGAACGACTGGCACCCATACCATTTCGTAAAAAACCAACGCTAGGTGGCCTGCTGCCAAAGCTCACGCAGCTGTGTTTCGAACGCATGTATGCGGGAATACGAACTGCGTCTTTCGCCACGGAGCCGGCACTTGATCATAACAGGATGGAAATATCGGACGCAAACAATGGTCTAATGTCCTTTAAGAGTTCTGCAGGTAGCGACTTCCCACTGTTTTCTGTCAGTAAAACTGAACTATTTTGTTGTTCTTTTATTTTACTGTTGACGTTTGCAGCGACAGTAACCAGTTTGACACGAAGAATGCAAAGTGTGTCTAGGAGCCTCCCCTTTCACCTCATTCTTTCTGTATCATGGTAATGTCATACAACGAATTACGTTCCAGGGTGTCATCATCCCTAAGTCCCGAAGCATCCGATCAGGCACGTCTGTCGGATTTGTCTGTTCTAGCCTTGCATAAGTTACTTGCATATCATTTACAGGACATCGCAGCTAACCCCGTCATTATTGTCTTTTAAAAAATTTCTTAGCAAGTTTATGTTCAGTAGCTTGCCATTGCTTTCTGAACGACCGACGTTCATACCATTTTATTAAAACCAGTGCAAGACGGTCTGCTGCCAAATCGCCCGCAGATGTGTTTCGAACGCAGTATGCGAGTTACGAATTGCGTTCCTACAGTCAGTCTATAAGAGGGAGATTTTTATCTCTCTTAGGCTGGTCCCTAGCTTTGAATCTGCCGGATTTGAGAAACCATGCCATTGGCGACGCTAGCGCCAGAATATCTTCAGCAATAGAATGTATTTTATTAGATCAGGTGTGATCCCATCAAGCTCGGTCTCTCTCCGCAGATCGGCTAACTGTTTGCCGTAAGTATCGCACTGAACACGAACTCCGTAGCTCCGCAATGACATCCCAGAAGTCGGGTCGGGGGAGGGGGGGGGGGGACTGCACTCTCGAACCGAATGACGGAGTCCGAAAATGATCCCACGAACTTCTGGGAGCGAGGCAGAGAGTCTGACCCCCCCCCCCCCCCCCCCCCACCAAGCCCTTCCCTGCATTTTGTAAAACACACATTAAATAACAATTATTATACAATTATGCAGAGGTGTTTTCAAGGCACCAGAGCCAGGTTCTATACTGGCCAAGACCTACTAACACGTCCTAGTCGTGCGTCCTGGGCAATAGGTCCCTTCGGGGTCCTTGCTAACGTAAGTAGGATCGCTGATTCTTCCGAAGTCGGAGAGTATCTGCCTGCACGGCGAGGAACCACCAGTCTGCACACCAATAAGCCAGAAATGGGACAACGGATACTCACGCAAACCTCAGGTCCGGTATGACATCACACTGATGTTGGAAAACAGGATGTTTTCATCCGACATACAGGACTTCACGCTGGAGTTCATAGCCAGCGAACGCAAGCAAGCAAGCAAGCATACATTTAAACACAGAAGTCACAAACAATATGTTGCACGATTTATTGTCAGGCCATATTTAGTTGCATATCGTCGGGTATATATTGCAGAGTCATATCATATAAAGTGAATGAATTAATCATACTTTGGCTCAAATACTTAGAACACATAGTCACGGATAATGTTCAAACGTGGAGCATTTGTTATCCAGACTGCAATTTGAAATTTAAAACGAAGTCTTTCTGCTTGCACAACATTGGCTGGAACTGCTTAATTGCTAAGGCCTCGCTATATTTGAGCAATTGTTTATTGTTCGTTGTACACATTATACGAAACGTATTTTTTTTTACCGGGCGTAGTTTATGAGGAGTTGAGAAATGGTCAAGTTGGGAGTTATATAGCATGTCGATTGCACAAGCATTCATGAAGACTGATGAACTCTGTTTTTCCACCTACACTGGTATGTGTTCGGTTGCCCGATTTGTTAATTTCGCTCCGTACTACCAATGTAAGTTAATTGGCACTCACACTGGAATTAATAAATACAGTTTGATTTGGTGTACGGAGACAATGGTTCCTTCACATATGGAGTAGCTTTTGAGGTGGTTTTAATATTTGATCATTGGTTCAGCAGCAAAGAATTGTGGCTTTGCTACTTTTTTAATCGATCGTTTACTCGTGTCATTACGTCGTTCCCTCGAAAGGTTAGCTGAAGAAAACACATGTAGTTTTGGGACGGATGATTCTGTTGAGGTAGGTTTGGGTGCTGGTGGTGACGCTTGATGAAGCCGGCTAAATATTCATTAGATTATAGAGTAGGAGGTCTGGTATCTGATAACTGGTTCAGCGGCAAAAATGTTTGCTTTGGAAGGTCTGGTATTTGATAATTGGTTCAGCGGCAAAGAATGTTTGCATTGGGAGGTCTGGTATCTGATAATTGGTTCAGCAGCAAAGACTTTTTGCGTTAGGAGGTCTGGTATCTGATAATTGGTTCAGCAGCAAAGAATGTTTGCGTTAGGAGGTCTGGTATCTGATAATTGGTTCAGCAGCAAAGAATGTTTGCTTTAGGAGGTCTGGTATCTGATAATTGGTTCAGCAGCAAAGAATGTTTGCTTTAGGAGGTCTGGTATCTGATAATTGGTTCAGCAGCAAAGAATGTTTGCTTTAGGAGATCTGGTATCTGATAATTGGTTGTGACAGGTTGGCCCACCTCTCAGATCGTTTTGTTACTAGATGGAGATAGCCCTCAGTAAACCCCTCTATGTATCCTGTATTAATTTTTATTTTTATCTATATTTTCAAATATTAGATAAAATCGTCTTTGGTTAGTGTATTTATATACATAAAACTATAGAGAGAGTTAAATACTATTTCTTCTTATAGTTAGAAGTAGATGTAGGGTAGAGTTCGTTTACAAGCCAAGAAATCCAGTCAGACTGAATTTTATATTCAGATTTGGCTGTGAAAAATAATTTGGCCACAGGAAGGGAACTCTCCTGGATGAGAAGTTAACTTCCGGTAGCACCCTAACTTCTGGCATTTTTTCTAGCAACCTGGAAGGAGCAGGAGCTACTATCACGTCAATTGGCTAAAATTGAACACCTGTCTGTGTTTAAACATATTTTATTGCTGGCTCTTGTTAAGCCGAACATACCCTTCTAAAACATAGAAAAGCCAATGATAGTCTCCACTCCCGATAGGCCAGTCAAAATCTAGTTGCAGGAGCCTGCACCCTGATCATCTGTAGCCGTAGTCACGACCGGTGATTGAGCTACGAACCACTCACTTGATGCAGCAGAGAGTGGAGTCCATACCACGATCCAGTCAGCACTGACAGCTTACCATCCAGGAGGCTAAGGATTATCAGATGAGTGGCTACCCACCCGTTTGCCACTGCACAGCAATCACAAAATTTGTCTGCTATCGGCTAAGAGTCTATGATTATATCCTCTAGCTGAACATTATCTTGTAGAAATTTCAGGGATCTGCGTATCTCTTATGTGTCAGTGAGTTCCCAGTGGGGCTCACGTAGTGTTCTTTAGGATTAAACGTTATGTTATATTTGTAATTTTAACAACTGCGTCTGTCTTTATAGACTTAGAATTAGCATCATCAGATTGAGTGACGAGTGAAAGGACTACATCTATACTTATCATTCTGTCTTATCTCCTGTTGTGTGAGAATACATTAGGCAGTGGGGGCTCATTTTTTTTCATCCAGGCACGTTAGCAGGAATCACTTGACATACTGTCTTCGTTTGTTAGCACAGTTCGTCGTCATAACTTTCCTGCCTGGCACTGTTTAGAAGTAGTGATCCATTCTGGGACTTTTGATAATCATTCTTCTAGAATTGCGAGCCATTTGATCGCTTCTTCAGCAGTGGTTAGACTCTCTATTCGTAGAAGTCTATTTAGTATCTACTTTGGTCCAATTCCATCCTTGTAGTAGATACATTACCCCACACTGGGGGCTCGTCCGGGATGACAATCCTATAGATTGTTGGGTTCAGTCGAGTATCCAACTTCATAGATATTTCTAACTTTCAGTCACTAAATAGAGATAGCTACTAATCATACTAGTTAATATATATATATATATATATATATATATATATATATATATATATATATATATATATATATATATATATATATATATATATACACTGATAATATAGGATTAACATAAGAATAGATATAAGATAACATAAGTTAGGGCAAAGGTGAATTGCTGGCAAACGGGTAAGTGTTGTGTCAATGTGTAACATTTTTTATGCTTGTCATTGAAGATATTTGTGAATCTTTGCGACAAACACATTCTTGATTAAGTGAGTGAGTTATCCAGGTGTATCAACAGATATCATATTATTACATAACTAACATGTCTTCTGAAAAGCCACCTACTAAGGAGGAACTGCGTGAACAAGGAACATTGTTAGGTTGTGAGGGTGCAGAGTTGGAAAAATATGTAATAGAAGAAGGAAGAACATGGCGCAGAGAACAAAGGGACATCATCAAAGAGAAGGACGAACGAGAGGAAAGAATTAAATTAAAAATCCAGATGGCGGAAATTGAATCCAGACAGAAGATGCGACAAGCTGAATTGGACAACCAGTTGAAACAGGCTGAATTGGACAACCAGTTGAAACAGGCTGAATTGGACAACCAGTTGAAGCAAGCAGAACTGGACAAGGAGTTGAAATTAGCTGAGCAGTTAAGACAGCACGAGTTAGAACTGAGGAGATTAGAACTACAAAATCCTGATGCCTCCAGATTTAGCAGTGCCAGCTCTCCAACTGACAGCCAAGACATTTCCTCAGGACCACATATTACTCCAGGATCAATGAGTTTTCCACTGGCCCACTTCGACCCGAAGGAGGATCAGATGGATGAATATCTTGACAAATTTGTGTTAATGTGTGAAGCCTACAATCTGCCTAAGGATAAATTTAATATTAAACTCTCCCAAGCACTTCGCGGTCCAGCGTATGACGTGTTTGCAAAACTCCCTCCAGGTCTTGAGAAGGACTTTGTCACACTCAAAAATGCTCTCTTGAAACGATATCAGTTAACTTCCAGTGCCTACAGGTTGAAGTTCCGTACAGCCAAACGGTCACAAGGAGAATCATTTCCTCAGTTCGCCTCACGGTTACACACTTATTTTAACAAGTGGGTAGAACTGAGTGATTTGGATGCTACTTATGACGGGCTGGCGGAACTAATACTTGTTGAGCAATTTAAAGATGTTCTTCCAAAACAGCTACAAACCTTTATTGCAGAGAATGGTGGTGCTCGGCTAGAGGAGGTTATCTCACTAGCCGAACGATATTTAACTGCCCATGGCGAAGTAGCTGCCACTAAATCTAGTAATTCTTCTACTGCTCAAAATACTCCTGCAACACAGAATAAGGGTTTTCAGCAGAACAACTCTTACGGTAAGGACACCAGAGGGCACACTGGGGGTCCGCACCAAAATCCTGGTTCACAACAAAAAGCACCAGCAACCAATAGTGGATGGGGTAAACCTTACTGCAAGAACTGCAAAAGTAATGATCACCACACGAGCGTGTGCAGAAATAATCCCCCTACCCAGTATGCTGCAGTGTATGATTACGGGGGCAAGTACCCAACAGAAGCATATGTTCTAAGTAATGGAACTAGGCCACCCACAGTTGAAACTATTCTGGTTAACGGTAGTCCAGTACTATGTCTCTATGACAGTGGACTCCAGTGTGATGCAATAATAGCTAAGCAGTTAGTGAAACCATCACAGTTAACAAAGCAAACAGTTGTAGTTAAAGGGGCTACCAGGAGCTCTCCAACTATAATAGCTAAGATAGCCAAAGTACATGTGACATCTAAGTATGTCACTGGACTCATTTCAGCTGCAGTGATCGATGATCCGGTATATCCTTTCATGCTTGGTCGTAAGTATGTATATTTAGGAGAACCATCATCACCAATGATAATGGCAGCAGTGGAGACCCGGAGTCAGGTTGCACAGTCACATGAACCTATACTCTCAATCAACCCTCTACCTCGGGAGATTAGGGCTGCACAAAATGAATGTCCGACTTTAGCATCTTGTTTTGGCAAACTGCCAAAAGGTAGAAATCCTCCAGCAGCTGGAAATTTCTATTTAAAGGACAAGTTGTTGTACCATAGGGCAGGAACTATGGGTACCGAACACGGGCAACTTGTCGTGCCGAAACAATATCGTAATCAGATATTGCATATGGGACATACCATATCCTTCAGTGGACATATGACTGTAGGAGTTACTACCCAGCGTATTTCTTGTCATTATTTTTGGCCGGGAATGACTGCTGACATACGAAGATACGTCCTGTCTTGTCCGGAGTGTCAACATGGCTCCCCCAAGCAGTGGTCTACTCCTGTTTCTATAGGGGAAGGGTTAGTTTTGAACACTCCTTTTGAGCGAGTAGCTATAGACATTATTGGTCCACTGCCCACTTCTAAGAAGAAAAATACTTATATTTTAACTGTAGTAGATACAGGTACAATGTGGGCTGAAGCTACTGTACTGCCCTCCATCAATGCAACTAGGGTAGCAGAGGCTCTCCTAGAAATATTCACTAGAGTAGGATTCCCTATTCTTATGGTAAGTGATAGTGGGTCATCATTGAATGAGAAGTTAAGGGGAGAAATCTCCGACATCTTCAGGATGCACCATGTCAACACAGGTTTTAGTCTCACAGAGAATAAGCGACTTGTGGTCAAATATACAGGGACCCTCAAATCGATCGTGAACAAGTTAGTCCAGGAGAAACCAGATAGTTGGGACACGTACTTATCAGCAGCAATGTTTGCCTATCGAGAAGTACCACATGTCGCCACCGGTCTTCCACCTGCTACACTATTGTTCGGACGACCAATTAAAGGACCGCTTGAGGCTCTTTTGAGAACCTGGACTGATGAAGGAACAGATGAGAGTGTCGTCAAGTCTTCACAGTATGTAGAGGAACTGAAACAGAAACTGCACACGGGATGGAAATTAGCTAACTCCACTCTCCGTCGTGCCAGAAAGAAACAGGCTTCCTTCTATAATAAACCTATTAGAAACCAGTCTCTAGAGGTAGGAGATAAAGTGCTAGTCTTATTAACCAAAGGGGATAATAAGTTAGAAATTGCTTGGCAAGGACCATTCATCATTAAAGAGAAGGTGTCCAGCAACAAGTACTCAGTTTCTATTCGCGGGAAAACTACAGTCTTCCACGTGAACTTACTCAAAAGACATTTTGAGAACAACACGAACCCACCAGTTCATATTATGACTCTGACTGTGGTTGATAATGGATCCAAGGGGGATCAATCCAGATGGGAAGACAACCCCGACAGATGTGAGGAAGATGACGCGGCTGAACACGATCCCAACTTAGAGACGTCTAAAGGGAAAGTAAGGACGACGCGCATGAAGTATATGGATCAAGACCAATTGGGTCGAAGGAGAGATGTTGGAATCGTAGGACCTTTATCAGTGACAGACGAAGGACACCCCGACCAACGAAAGCAAAGTTTCCAGAGAAGATTTCCATGGAAGCGACATCAAGGGAGGAGGTTTCTTAGAAGGTGTCTTAGAAACGAAGAGTCTGAGAATTTTGAATAGACATTGTGCTATTGATGAAGAGGGGGACCTGTCCAAATGACCCATAAACGTCAGAGTAAGGGCTGACAAAACTATATGAGAGTTCGGGCTGGAGAAAAAGTTGTTTCTCCAACTTTTTTTGAACCGATGGGCATTTGTGACAGGTTGGCCCACCTCTCAGATCGTTTTGTTACTAGATGGAGATAGCCCTCAGTAAACCCCTCTATGTATCCTGTATTTTTTTTTATTTTTATCTATATTTTCAAATATTAGATAAAATCGTCTTTGGTTAGTGTATTTATATACATAAAACTATAGAGAGAGTTAAATACTATTTCTTCTTATAGTTAGAAGTAGATGTAGGGTAGAGTTCGTTTACAAGCCAAGAAATCAAGTCAGGCTGAATTTTATATTCAGGTTTGGCTGTGAATAATAATTTGGCCACAGGAAGGGAACTCTCCTGGATGAGAAGTTAACTTCCGGTAGCACCCTAACATCTGCCATTTTTTCTAGCAACCTGGAAGGAGCAGGAGCTACTATCACGTCAATTGGCTAAAATTGAACACCTGTCTGTGTTTAAACATATTTTATTGCTGGCTCTTGTTAAGCCGAACATACCCTCTAAAACATAGAAAAGCCAATGATAGTCTCCACTCCCGATAGGCCAGTCAAAATCTAGTTGCAGGAGCCTGCACCCTGATCATCTGTAGCCGTAGTCACGACCGGTGATTGAGCTACGAACCACTCACTTGATGCAGCAGAGAGTGGAGTCCATACCACGATCCAGTCAGCACTGACAGCTTACCATCCAGGAGGCTAAGGATTATCAGATGAGTGGCTACCCACCCGTTTGCCACTGCACAGCAATCACAAAATTTGTCTGCTATCGGCTAAGAGTCTATGATTATATCCTCTAGCTGAACATTATCTTGTAGAAATTTCAGGGATCTGCGTATCTCTTATGTGTCAGTGAGTTCCCAGTGGGGCTCACGTAGTGTTCTTTAGGATTAAACGTTATGTTATATTTGTAATTTTAACAACTGCGTCTGTCATTATAGAATTAGAATTAGCATCATCAGATTGTGTGACGAGTGAAAGGACTACATCTATACTTATCATTCTGTCTTATCTCCTGTTGTGTGAGAATACATTAGGCAGTGGGGGCTCATTTTTTTCATCCAGGCACGTTAGCAGGAATCACTTGACATACTGTCTTCGTTTGTTAGCACAGTTCGTCGTCATAACTTTCCGCCTGGCACTGTTTAGAAGTAGTGATCCATTCTGGGACTTTTGATAATCATTCTTCTAGAATTGCGAGCCATTTGATCGCTTCTTCAGCAGTGGTTAGACTCTCTATTCGTAGAAGTCTATTTAGTATCTACTTTGGTCCAATTCCATCCTTTTAGTAGATATGTTACGCGACATTGGTTCAGCAGCAAAGAATGTTTACTTTAGGAGGTCTGGTATCTGATAATTGGTTCAGCAGCAAAGAATGTTTACTTTAGGAGGTCTGGTATCTGATAATTGGTTCAGCAGCAAAGAATGTTTGCTTTAGGAGGTCTGGTATCTAATTGGTTCAGCAGCAAAGAATGTTTGCTTTAGGAGGTCTGGTATCTGATAATTGGTTCAGCAGCAAAGAATGTTTACTTTAGGAGGTCTGATATCTGATAATTTGTTCCGCTGCAAAGAATGTTTGCTTTAGAAGGTCTGGTATCTGATAATTGGTTCTGCAGCAAAGAATGTTTGCTTTACTGCTGCTTTAAATCGATCATGTATTTGTTTCAACACATAGTTCCCTCGAAAGTTTAGTTGAAGAAACACTTGAAGCTTGGGAGTCGATGATTCTGTGGGGGTTGGTGTCTACCATATATCGTCTTGTTCCCGTTTATAATAGAACATATAACATGCTTTCAGATATCTTGATCCTAGCAGATTAAAATACTATTAAACAAGCCAGAACAGAGTATCAAGATACACCGTTTATTCTCAATGAAACACCCAGATAAAATCCCTGATCAATTAAGCACTTCCTTTTCATCGCACGCCAATCCCTTAATTTTAAATCTTTTAAAACCAGTACATGCTTCCAGGTGTCTATATTTTTACTACCGTGAAATAAGAAGACACGGGGTGTGTCGTGTGATTCCTTTTCTATCGTACTATTCCCTCTAATCCTAAGTATTTATCCTCATTGTCTACCCAAATATGTTGTCATAATCTCCAGTTTGGAGGTAGCAATGACACTATTTTGTCTCTAGTGCAAAACTACACTCATGCTTGTATACTAACTGATTAATTGAATAAGGTTCGGAAATTATGATTCGGAAATTTGGATTCGTACGCAGGAATTATATTGAATTCCTGCAGCGGTCTACAATTCGTTGAGTGACTTACATCTTTGACCGTGTGTTATCAGCGCCCATCGGGAAACAAACAATAGTAATACTGTAACCGTCCATACATGTCGTAATAGCCGAATAAGATGGGTTTGAGTAAGACGGCTAATGCAGAAAACATTAGTTGCAAAATGCAACTAATTATAAAGAATCTACAATCTAAGTTCTCACTGCCTCACGGTGAAACCGCGAAAGGCTCATTAAATAAGTCGAGGTTCCTTAGATGACACGATCCTACTTGAATAACTGTGGCAATTCTAGAGCTAATACATGCTTACTTGGGACTTGGCTGAACGCCTCTAAGCCGGGTCCCTTGGGTTCCAGGGTCTGGCCATCACTCGCCACCTGCTCGTGGTGGCGAGGTCTCGGAGGTTGACGCTGAGCCGCCAGCGTCTGCAGCCTACCTTGTGCCAGACGTATTGGTTACCCATTCCTCTGGGAAACACAAGAATAGGCCGAGAGAGGGAACATGTCGTTTGGGCACCACATGTTTCTCTGAAGCTCTGTCCAGGCATTGTGATGGAATATTGGCCACATTCCAACTCAAATACTTTGGTCTGTCAAGACTGCAAGGTGCCACAAAAAGCTTAGTGTGAGTTGGTTGTTTTGGAGACTCCTGGAGGTTGTCGCTGGAGCTACAGAGTTCGTGCTTTGTGCGACGCTTTCGGCAGTTAGCTGCGGAAAGAGTCTGAGCCATATGGGATATACACCCAGTGCAATGAAGTCGACCCTGTCGACTTTTAAGCAACTTTAAGTGAATAGTTATCATTCCTTATATAGTGCTGGTTACAGTTGTTGATGATAGTGAATAGTTATCATTCCTTATATAGTGGCTGGTTACAGTTGTTGATGATAGTGAATAGTTATCATTCCTTATATAGTGGCTGGTTACAGTTGTTGATGGTAGTGAACAGTTGTAGTTCCGGCGTATAGTCACTGGTTATACTGGTTTGTTGCAGTGGCTGGTAATAGTGATTCATTCTGGTTTCTTAATGACTTCCCCTCGAAGTAGTCAGTCAATCCCTTTCTAACGGAGACAGTGGCGTCACTGGGGTTGGTGTCACCCAGTGCGGTAAACTCTTGGTGTCACCCCTCTAGACTTTCACCATGGTCTTCTTCCGAGTGTTCCTGTACCATATATAATCGCATATAGTAATGTTTGTAAAATAAGTCAAAAAGTTAATAAGGACATAAGAAAGAAAACAAATTGAACAATATAACTTCAATACTTCAGGTAAAACATAAATAAAGAATTTCGACAAACTCGGACAAAGTTAAATTTTTGTTATTTTGCTATGTTTGCTTTGTCAAATTTGCAATTTTTTTATTTTGGTGTCACCCCTTGATGGTGTCACCCGGTGCGGCCCGCACCCCCCGCACTCCCCTAGTGACGCCCCTGAACGGAGACCCAAATTTGCATATTTTCAGGCTGGCGTTGAGAAGGAGCTATTTTTGTCAATGAGTTGTTTCAATATCCAATGTCAACATAATTAGTGCAGTCGTGGCATGTGGAAAACCAAACTTCAGAGAACCCAGATTTTTTACGTATTAACGCATTATTTCCACTGCTTTTAGTTAGCTCTAGATTCCAGCTGTAAGTGACAAAGTATCTATTTTCAAGTCTGGAAGCGCAATGGGTAAAAGTTACTAACCTAATGTATTCATACCAATCAACACTCGATGGGTGCTGTAGTCACTGTGACGCCGGCCGCCATTACATCTCAGACAATTTCATTATACCGTTTGATACTGGGTTGACCTGGCAGCCACGGCCAACCATAAAAAATATCTCCTTCTCGAAGTGGATTCAAACTAAGTTGGCAAACAATCCGCAACCGGTGGGAATTCCCCATTTAAGGTTCCGGGGGGGGGGGGGGGGGGGGGGAATTAAGATTATTTCAAGATCGCGTTACTACAAGAACCGAATTACTTGATATTGTTTTTTCCTCCATACTTTACTGTTCTGTATTTCTCGCCCTTCTGAAATTCGTTTTATAAAGTAAGTAGGCCCGCAAATCACGTTTTATGTAGGCGTCTAGACATGTTCTAGTACGTTTTATTAAATTTAGCTTCCATGTTTACATATAATGTGTAGGGGAGGGGGAGGTCGGGAATTTATAGGGAGGAAATACAAAAAGGGGGGGGGGGGATGACATTCTGAACATATGGTGAAGGGGTGCATGGGCCAAAAAAGGTTGAGAACCACTGCGCTACGGCGGCTGCCGCATATACCAATCATTCTAAGATATTATTAACCGTTTTGCTAAATGTATATTAGTTCCTTTAACAGCAGCGATGGCCGGCTCCATGGCCGAGGGGTTAGCAGCTTTCTCCGCTAACCCCGAATACTCTCGTCACGTGACGCGACGAGAATTAGCAGTGGTTCGAATCGCAAAAGTGACTTATGAGAGTATGGAGCCGGTCGCTCAGAATGTCGTGGCGTGCTGATGAGCGTAACCTAGCCTAGGAATCAACATACAGCTGAAAGATGCTGGTGTTGACCGCAATATCCTGAAACAGGATGGAAACGCGGGAAAAAAAAAAAACAGCAGCGATGGCATAGTGGGCAGTGCATTGGTCTACCTAGCAGAGGCGTAACTAATTCTCAGACCAGTATGGCACTGGGGTCAAGTCTTTAGCTTCCGTCGCTTCTTTCATCCTTTATCCCTCATTGGATCATAAGTTCTCAACCAATTCACCCCAGACCCTCCTGTCCTAAGCTGTTATATGCATCTTCGTTCATGTCCTCCCCATATTATTCATTTCCGTCTCTGCTTCTCTTCTCGTGTGTTTTTGGATCTTCCTCTATTTATTTTGACTTTTGATTTCAGACGAAGGCCTGTCTAGTTATACTGTTCTCAGTTTTCTCAATGTATGTTATATCCTGTGTCAGCATCTCCTCTTCACCCCTTGATTGACCGGTATTTGTCTAGTTCGCTCTATGAGCTCCACATGATGATTCTGCCATACCATTTTAATCCTTCTATTGTGCGCAGCAGTTTATGTCTAATCGCTGTGGTCGTGTTCTTAGTATTTGATCCATACTGTAGTACTTATTTAACGTTAGAATTGAATATTCTATCTGGTGCTCAGTTGAATTTCTGTCAAGAGGCTGTCTCGCGCTCCGAAGGTTGTAGGTTCGATTCCGGGCTACGTCTTTCGGTTCACGAGTGCATTTTTCTCGAAGACTCCTAGGGGTCGTCACTGGAGCTACGGAGTTCGTACTTTGTATGACGCTTTCGGCAGGTCGCCCTGCAGAAAGAGACCGAGCCATATGGTATTAAACCCGGGGCAATGAAGTCTACCCTCTCGACTTTTAAGACATTTAAAAAAATTTTTATTTCTGTTGACTTCTGCACATTCCATAGTGTTATAAAAGCTACTATTGCAATTCGGAGTCGACTCAGCCTATAAAATTGGGTACCAGAAACTGTCAGGCAATTGAATGGGAAGGAGAGGAGACGCAGAAATGAATTGAGACCCAGAATCCCCCAAACTGGTCCTTTTAATTATATATTATTTATTGTCCATCAAGAATGATGATGACCATTCAATTTCATCCAGTGGGGTTGAAAGTATGGAGCCGTGAGTTCTAAGATGGCTGATAAAGCCTATTTTGGCTCGAAATGTTCTTTCACACTGTGGACAAAGAATGCTTGACGTTTCCTGAGGAGGATTTCCTGCAGTGGTTTTTCTGTCCTGCCTTTTCTTCACAGCTCTTGCAGTCCTGGTTGCCTCGCACGTGACTGGACCCTTGCGTAATGATGCACGCCATGAATTTCGGTCTTTGGCAGCAGTCACCCAGGTGTCATGATGAATTCCAAAAGCTTTCAGTGAGATTTTCAGAGTGTCTTTAAAGCGTTTCCTATGGCCGCCTTGGGAGCGTTTACCACAATGCAACTCGCCCGTAAAAAATTCGTTTAGAGAGCCTGTGATCTGGCATGCGAGTCAAGTGACCAGCCCAGCGAATCTGATTCTTCATTAGTATAGTGTGGATACTGGGCATGGACGCTATTTCTATGACTTCAGTGACTGCGATCTTGTTTTGCCATTTAATCTTCAGTAGCTTCCTAAGGCAGACTGTGTGGAAGTGGATTAATTTTCTAGCGTGTCGCTGATAAACAGTCCAGGTTTCACAAGCATATAGCAGTGTGGATAATACAACTGCTTTGTAGACTTTTAGCTTTGTTTGCAGGCGTATTCCAGTTCTGTCCCATATATTCTTGTACAGTCTACCAAAGGCCACACTGGCTTTGGAGATTCTTGCATTCACTTCGTCACCAATTGTGACAGCTTGTGACACAGTGCTGCCAAGATCGGTGAATTTGTCCACAACACTTAGTCTATGACCATTCACTTTGATAGTCGGCACAGTGGTATTAATCCCTGGAGCTGGCTGGTACATAACTACAGTCTTCTCCAAGTTGATATTGAGCCCAAAGTTGGCACAGGCATGTGAGAAAGCTGAAACATTGTGTTGCATGTCCGCCTCTGAGTTGGCGTATAGAGCGCAATCATCAGCAAACAGGAGCTCTCTGACGGTGTCGCTGTTAATTGTTGTTTTAGCTTTCAGCCTTCTGAGATTGAATAACTTTCCATCCTTGCGGTAGTTGACGTCTATTCCAATGTCATTGTTCTAGAAGGCGTTCGTCAGCATAGCTGAAAACATAAGGCTGAACCCCCTCTGCCGTGCGTCCACCTTGACGAGGTAGAGGGGCTTGCGCGTTCCAATGACCCCAAGAGCTATGCCGACGGTAGCACTGCTACTGGTAGGGTCACCCATGTCGGACAGGTCAAGGGAGAGGGACCAGACGAAGTGACGCACAAACCTGCTGCCTTGTAGGTAGACTGGGGACAGTCAAAGGCTAGGGAAAGCATCCCGAACAAATGCTTGTCGAAATCGGATGTACTGAGACGCAAGCTTGACAAAGAAGTGCAACGTAACTTTATCATTTCATGATGCCACAGATGAAAATTAATCGTTATGGTGCTAATCCCGTGAAGTCCCATCAGGCGGTGATAGTGCCGGGCCCCCTGCCTCGAGGGGGTCCACCCATGACTACTGGTGGTCACCTTCCCCTGTGTTGTGGAGTCAAGGCACAGAGGAGTAGGTTAAGAGCTATTGACCAAATACCAAGGACACTCAACATACTACAGTGGAATGCCGAAGGAGTTTATAACAAGAAAGAATCCCTGACACAGCGTCTTCATAAAGATAGAATAGATGTGGCATGCATTCAAGAGACACACCTCAATGCCAATCGCAAATTTTCAGTCAGAGGATATCAGGCCACACGTTTCGACCGCGAAGGACATAAAGGAGGAGTTCTAATACTTACACGAAATACAATACCTTGCAGCGAAGTATCTGTGATCTCTGACAACCAAACAGAAATTATAGGTGTTGATATAATGATAAAGGACGTGAAAATAAGAATGTACAATCTGTATAGCCCAGCAGATAAGGACCTTACACTCTCAAACATGAAAATAACTAACACAAACTGCATTATTGTCGGAGACTTTAATAGCCGTTCAGAAAGATGGGGATACCCAGATACTGACAAAAGAGGAGATGAATTGGAGGACTGGGAAATAGACTCAAATCTCCATCTACTCAACAAAGCGGATGACACACAGAGCTTCTACTCCAGAAGATGGCTTACCACTTCTACTCCAGACTTAGCTTTCTGCACAGGAGACATCCTCCACAAAATCGATCGCCATGTGCTGGACCAATTAGCTGGTAGTGACCACAGACCAATCAAGCTTGTAATGAATATGGAGTATGTTCCACAGGAGCAAAAGCCCTTGCCCCGCTGGAATTACAAACGAGCAGATTGGGACAGATTTGCCATACTAACAGACAAATATTGTGAAAACATAAATACACGATATGGCAACATAAAGCAAATGGTGGAAAGTCTAAACAGAGCGATAATACAGGCAGCCACTGAGTCCATTCCTAGAGGAGCGAGGAAAAATTACAAACCATACTGGACTGAAGAACTACAAAGTTTGGAGGACAAAGTTGAAGATGCCAGGAAGACAGCAGAGAGAGAACAAACAATTGAAGCGAATATCTCTCTCAAAGCCATCTCAGCAAAATATAAAAGAACAGTAAATCAAACAACAAGAGATTGTTGGAGGGAAAAAACAGAAAACCTGAAATTTGACAAGGGTGGAAACAAACTATGGAAACTAGTGAAAGCCATGAACAATGAAGGACCTAGAAACAAACAAATAACAATTAAACAAGGAAATGCCTTGCTTACAGGAAAAAAGGCTGCAAATGCACTAATGGAACACTATCCAAATGCAAACCAGATTGATATTACAACCGAACAGAAGAAAGCAATCAAAGACAAACAGATACATCATAGAAATACAGAGACAGCAGCAGAATATATGATGGCAAATCTAACAATGGAAGAAATGGAACAGGCAATGAATACCCTAAAAAAGAAGAAATCACCAGGAAAGGGTGGAATCACAAATGAAATGCTAATAGGACTAGGCAACAAGGCAAAAAAGAAACTACTAGCAGTCCTAAATAACAGCTGGAAGAGAGGAATAGTCCCACAGGCATGGAAGGAAGCTATACTAATACCAGTCCCAAAGAAAGGAAAAGACCTGGAAGAACCAAATGGCTATCGACCTATCAGTCTACTTAGCTGTGTAGGAAAATTAATGGAACGCATTATCAATGGCAGGCTAACATGGCATCTGGAAGAAAACAAACTCTTAACACCACACCAAGCAGGATTCAGAAAGTACAGATCCACTGAAGATCAAATAACCTATATAGCTCAGGAAATAGAGGATGCCTTCCAAGAGAAAAAGCACACACTAGCGGTCTGGATAGATTTAGAAAAAGCATTTGATAAAGTATGGAAGGAAGGACTAATAGTAAAACTGCAAAACATGCATGTTTGTGGAAAAATGTATAAATGGATCAGCCACTACCTTGAGAACAGAACTGCCAGGACAAAAGTACAAGGACAAACAAGCAAAATGATGCTGCTGGAGCAAGGTGTCCCCCAAGGAGGAGTTCTTTCACCAACATTATTCCTAGCATATATAAATGACATCACAGAAAATTTTCCAGCCAGAGTACACACATCCTCCTTTGCAGATGACCTAGCCATATGGACATCTGAAGAATATATTAGTACAGCTAACAGCAGAATACAGCAAGCCTTATTAGCACTAGAGGACTGGTCAAAATTATGGCTAGTGAAGATAAGTGAGGAGAAAACAACATGCACAGTGTTCTCCCTCTCAAATAAAACTCAGCAACCTAAGCTGGTATTGAATGGAAAAATATTGCGCCATGAAGAAAATCCAAACTATCTAGGAGTCACCTTTGATCGTCGCCTGACATGGAAGACACAGGTTGAGAAAAATCGAACAAGAGCAAGGCAAAGAATGGCAATCATGAAAAAGCTTGCTGGTACAACGTGGGGAGCAGATGAGAAAGTTCTCAAGAAGTTATATACTGGACGGGTGAGGCCAGTACTGGAATATGGCATTGCAGCTTGGGCAACAGCAGCTAAGTCAAACTTTAACAAAATAAGTAGAGTCCAAAACCAAGGAATGCGAATCATAACTGGAAGCCTGAAGACAACGCCTATTAATGAACTAGAAAAGATCACTTGTTTACAACCAATGCAGGATAGAAAAGATAGCAGAGCCCAGCAACAAGCAGAACAATTTAGAAGATTGACAGTCCACCCTATGTACAACAGATTTAATGGTTTTGGAAAGGGAAGACTGAAGCGTAGCAACTTTGTAGAAACTGCAAAACGAAGGATTAGGGCAGATCCTATACTTAACATATCAACAGTCAAGCCCATACACAATGCAGACAAGTTCCCAGCTTGGAGACAGCAGCAACTGCCTGAGATGATAGAAAACATTCCTGGTATTGAGAAAAAGAACACTCAACATGAAACCGAAAGAAGAGAAATAACCCTAAACTACATAAAAGAACATTACCCAAGCAGCAATTGGACCCATGCATATACAGATGGATCAGCCAAAAATTCAATAGAGAATGGAGGAGGAGGAATTCTCCTAAATTTAAAAAAATGGAGTGAAAAAAACACATTCAATGGCAACTGGAAAATTTTCAAGTAACTTCAAAGCGGAGGTAGAGGCTTTGAAAACTGCAGCAGAAATGCTCCTGATGGAGGAAAATAAAGAGAAGCAAATAGCTATCTTCACAGATGCAAAGTCAGTTGCCTCAATACTGAAGAGCAATAACAGCACAGAACTAACTGACCTAAGAGCAGCACTCCATGGTCTATGCCAGAAATCCAAAAAAGTTGTAATACAGTGGATCCCATCACATTGCAGTATACCTGGAAACGAAGAGGCTGACAGACTGGCAAAAGAGGGCGGACGACTACCACAGCCTGATATAGACATAACCTATAATGAGGCAAAGAGGTTGATAAAAAGCACTTATAGAACCAAATGGGAATCAGAGCATCCAGGCCATCAGAAGGATGATGCATATTACAAACTCGACCGAAGAGAACAAGTAGCAATCTTCAGACTCCGCACAGGACATAACAGGCTGAAATACCACTTGTTCAATAAACTTCTTCTTCTTCTTTGCGTTCATCCGGAGTGATTTTTTTCAGATGTGATTGCGGTGTGTCTGGTTAGGCACCCTCGGGTCGAAACCCTCAGGCCAACACATCCGACTTTTAGCGTGCATTTTTGACCAGGTTAGCAATCCTGGGAGACTCTCACTTTTGTGGTACCGTCCACATCTCAGCTGGTCAAGTTGGAACAGTCGAAGACTACACGGTCATCCCTCAAGTGAAGGCAGGGACAGTCCATAGCATTTTCCGCCATCCTGGGTGGCTTCCATAATTGCAGAGCCGGCACATAACGCTCTGGTGCTGGGTTTACCGAGGGAATCGTCACGTCCTGCTCATGGCTGTTTTAATTCCTCACTTCAATATATTGGGAATTTCGCTCGCCCTGGGCCGTTCCTGCACAAACCAGTCAGCTCTGCGGTTGGTTTCCACTAAGCGAGTTTTCGGACATGTGCTTGTCCCTGTACCCATCAGAGCTGTTCCAGGCACGGCGGACATTCGGAAAACTACCTAGTCAGAGCTTTTCCGAACAAGAGCGGCATTCGGAAACTAGGTAGTCAGAGCTGTTCCTAGCACGAGAGACATTCGGACGAGACATTTCACTCGGACGTAATTGCGTAGTGTCAATTTTTAGTTTGCCACCCGTAGGACGACACTTCCGACTTCCGGCGGGCATTTTTTAATGAGGTTAACCTTCCTCTGATTTCGAGGCACGTTAGACTGTTGTGATGTCGCCCACATCTCAGCTGGTCAAGATAGAACGACCAACGACATCGCGGTCGGCCCTCAAGGGAAGGCAGGGGCAGACAATGGGCAGTCCCTCGCTATCCAAGGAGGCTTCCATAATTGCAGAGCCGGCACATATTGCTCCGAGACTGGGCTCACCCGAGGAGTTGCCACGTCCTGCTCATGGCTGCTTTAGTTCCTCACTTCCATGTATTGGGCATCTCGCTTGCCACTGGTCGCTCAAGTGAGCTCCAGGGGCGGTCAGACTGCGGGCGACATCCCCTCGGTAAGCTTTTGCTTTTGACTTTGGACCACGCAATAGGTTCGCTCGCCGTGCGTTTCCATTTCGCGTTATTGAGACGTTTCTCCACTTTTATCTACACTCTCTATGAGTTAGATACAGACAGTTTTCGTAACCATTTCCTTCGACTGGGGCATTTTACTGACTTTTTGTACTCGCTCACGAGGTAGGCTACATGTGCTGCCGGCTCAGCACCTTACCTTCGTGCAGCAGTCAGTGAGAAACGGCCAGGCCATCTCATCCGGGAATCCAACATATCCCTCAGCTGAGAGCCTTCAAACAAGTGTCAGAACTGGGCATGTAGCTTGCTCAGTATCTCGATTCCAATTTTTCGGTAGGTGGATATCGGCCCGACTCTCAGATCCGAGGGTCTGTGGCTTAGAGGCGTTCAGCCTAAACCCTCGACAGAGAGCCTTAGAGTATTGTCCGAAACAAGAACTGCCTTCATGCGCCTGATTTAAACTTTTGACTGCTATCCTCAGTCTCCTACAGAGCAGCAGGTTGTGTCTCTCTTAGTCTGGTCCCTATCCCAAACGCTGTCCGATATGTAGTTTTCACCCATCGGCAAGCACATGGGGTCAACGGGACACTCAAGCTCCCCCACCACGGCAAGGTGGAGACACATCGGGGGAGGTTCAATAAACTAAAGATAGGAGATACTTACTGATGAATGTAATTGTAGAACTGGAAAAATGACAGCAAAACATTTGCTGCAGGATTGCCCAACGTATGCAGAACATAGAAAGATATTTTGGCCCACACCTGCTTCATTTGAGGACAAGCTCTATGGAGATATCAACAAGCTCAAGTTGACCGCAGATTACTTTAACTATATACAGGTTGACATTTAAAGGTGCATGAAGACCCAGAGGCATGAAATGGAATATTGCTTGGATAGCAAATCCATTATGTGGAAAGTCCAAATCGAAAGCTTGCTGTGTGGGCTTCATAAAAGGTGGAAAAGTGTTCTAGTGGCACGAAATGGAATATTGCTTGGATAGCAAATCCATTACGTGGAAAGTCCGAATCAAAAGCCCATTGTGTGGGCTTCATAAAAGGTGGAAAAGTGTCCTAGTGGCATGAAATGGAATATTGCTTGATAGCAAATCCATTACGTGGAAAGTCCTAATCAAAAGCCCACTGTGTGGACTTCATAAAAGGTGGAAAAGTGTCCTAGTGGCACGAAATGGAATATTGCTTGGATAGCAAATCCATTACATGGAAAGTCCGAATCGAAAGCTCACTGTGTGGATGTCATCTGCAGACTGCATACTTCTGATTTCCGGAAGAACAGCCTATGGTGAACGGAAGGCCCAATATACGGAAGTGAGGCTAAGCAGCTATGTGCAGGACGTGACGATTCCTTGGGTGAGCCCAGTACCAGAGCGCTATGTATCGGCTCTGCAAGTATGGAAGCCTCCTTGGATGGCGGGGAATGCCCATGGTCTGCCCCTGCCTTCCCTTGAGGCTGACCAGGATCTTTGGCTGTTCTATATGGACCAGCCGGGATGGGGGATAACACCACAACAGTGAGAGTCAAACGTCCTAAGAAACCCCCGGGAAGGTTAACCCGGTCAACAAATGCCCGCAGAAGTCGGATGTGTCGGCCTAACGGCGCAAGAACACAGCTCTGCTGTAAACAGGCACAACGCAATCACATCCGAAAAAAAACTCCGGATGAACGAAGAAGAAGAAGATAAGGCTGAACAGTGTTTGTGCCAGGACACATCCTTGCTTCACTCCATTGGCGACAGGAAAGGGCTCAGAAAGTTCACCATTTTCCTGTACTCTTGCCTGCATACCATCATGAAATAGCCGCACTATTTGGACAAACTTTCGTGGACAGCAATATTTTGCCATAATCTTCCACAGTCCTTCTCTGCTGACTGTATCAAAAGCCTTGGTAAGGTCAATGAAAGTGGATGTCGTTCCTTCTGATGACGTCACGCGTTGCGGCAAGCCCTTCCCACACTCCTTCCCTCCCGCGTCTGCCATTACGGTGTAAATGCACTAAATGCACTCTTCAGTCTTTATTCTGGCTTAATAAGGCACACACGCTTGCACTGCGGTGTTACACAGATAATGCAGTCTGCTGAAAATTTTACATGAATTTAAAACGATTAACCATAGTAAGATTCATGACAGTTACAATGGCACAGACTAATTGCAAGCAATTTTAATAAAGTAATACAGTATATGCCGGTCTCCGTGGCTAAGATCTTACAGACGCTATTCGTAAGCCCGCTTGCCTGCGTTCAAAACACAGCTGCAACCGATTTGGCAGCAGATCGTGTCGCGCTGGGTTTTAACGATGCCGCGCCGGGTCAGATAGATAGACAGACAGATAGTCGGGAACGGGAGCTTAAATGACTACTTATATGAATTAAATGAGATGCTCCCCACCAGAGGCTGGGCGAAGCCGGACCGGGTCAGACAGACAGACAGACAGACAGACAGACAGACAGACGGGAACGGGAGCTTATATGAATTAAATGAGATGCTCCCCACCAGAGTCTGGGTGAAGCCGGACCGGGTCAGACAGACAGACAGACAGACAGACAGACAGACAGACAGACAGACAGACAGACAGACAGACAGACAGACAGTCGGGAACGGGAGCGTATATGAATTAAATGAGATGCTCTCCACCAGGGACTGGGTGAAGCCGGGTCAGACAGACAGACAAACAGACAGACAGACAGACAGACAGACAGACAGACAGACAGACAGACAGACAGACAGACAGACAGGCAGGCAGGCAGGCAGGCAGGCAGGCAGACAGACAGTCGGGAACGGGAACTTATATGACTACTTATATGAACTAAATTAGATGCTCCCCATCAGGGACTGGGCGAAGCGTGTCCGAGACAGACAGACAGACAGACAGACAGACAGACAGACAGACAGACAGACAGACAGACAGACAGACAGACAGACAGACAGACAGACAGAGACAGACAGACAGACAGATAGATAGATAGATAGATAGATAGATAGATAGATAGATAGATAGATAGATAGATAGATAGATAGATAGATTTGCAGACATTAGTTGCTGTAGTAGCCACAGTGGTAACTGTAGTAGTAGCAGTTGTAAAAATAAAAAGTGAAGTACCCTGCTTTTCCATTTCTTTATGCACAGAGTATAATTGTATATGGTGAAAGAAAACGCCACATCTTGGTAAAACAATTGGCACTCAATGGGTGAGGTGGTCAGTAGCGCACACTTCGCCTTTTACTTTCCAGAACATGTCATGGTGCTTAGTTTCGGCTGAGTCAATCCGGGAGCAATAGTGGGGACTCAATTACATGATCTACGGGCTAACCATTCGATATCTTTCGCACTCTCGACGGCCTGTGCACTTGGTAAGCGAAATTTAAGGGGAAACAATACCTCTTTTCCACTTGAACATAATATTTATTTTATTGTTTGCAAGGGACATAACTCGCCAACGTTTATTTCTTCTAAAGAAGCAATTAGTTATATGTTAAATGTTTAATATAATGAGAGTACCTATTCACAGTTAACAGAATAATTTGACATCCTAAAGTTTGAAATACTTTTACTGCTAAATGTGAATAAAATGTACTTGTGAATGCAATATATACAATATTTCAACACTGCAAGCTCCGTGCCTGATGTTAACGACTATCCCCCAATTGGATGCTATGACAGTTTACTCTGGTTTCTCTTCACAACGTAAAAATATTTTCATTTCCTCTCTTCGGACTTCTATTCCTTGTAGGCCCTAAGGGTCAAGACCTGGCTCGTTATACCTAACACATGTGAGACAATTATAAGTACAAGGTGATTGGACTTGACACGCAACGACACGAAGTTCAATGGATTTATTTACAAGTCACATGCAATACGATCTACTTTGGCATGTGATAATCATTACAATACAAATACAATGCATTAATACACTTACAGACAACCTCAGCTTCTCACTCTAGCTCACAAGATATACACGCATTCGACTTTCGGGCACAGAACTACACAAAGCCTTTCTCTACCCACACGTCCTGTTCTGTCCAAGTACCCAAAGCTGTCTGTCTGTTTCTCGCAAAGCGCTTGCCCTCTGTGGATTGGCTTCACGAGGACTGCGTGCGTCTTGCTTTGCCCTTGCCTGACCGCTGGCTATCGCGTCAGCCAGCAACCTGCGGGCAGGTAACTAATACTCGCCTGGCGGGCGTAACGATGTTACTGCATCCCAGTTGGGGACTATTCGCCTGGCGGGCGTAACGATGTTCCTGCATCTCGGTTGGAGGCATTCTAGATTCTGACATCCGGCTATGTAAATGCTGGCAAAGAGAAATATGTCCAAATCTCTAGAGAGTATTAGTCAAACGGATATAATTATCGTCAGCTCAATAGCTACATGTTTTAGAAATATGACGCTGACTTCGGAGACAGCACAGAAGACCACACATTAATAACTTCAGCAGGGTCAGATATACTGAATAACAATAATAGCTTTGAATTGTCAAAAAAAAAAAAAAAATGTCAGTTCTGCAAGCTCAAGAGTTACAAACTGCCAGAGCCTGGAAGTGATTTCGATAGTTTTTCACCACGTGTGGATTTGGATTTAATATTTTCTCTTTCACGGATTATTCAAACATATCAGTGATATTAATTTTGAGGAAGTGATTTCGATAGATTTCACCACGTGTAGATCTGGATTAAAATCTCGCCTGTCACGGATTATTCAAACATATCAGTGATTTCAATTTTGTGGAAGTGTTTTCGATTGTTTTCACCACGTGTATCTGTATCTGTGCATCCGTATTGAAGATTTCCTCTGTCACGGATTATCGAAGATGGAAAACCAAATTGTAAAATTTGTCAAAGTCAACACAAGTGAAGGTTTCGAGGGAGGAGCGTTCCATCCACTTGTGTTTTCTATATCAGGACCTCATGTATTCCGGTTCAACTACTCGCTGATGGCGAGCGTCTTGAGGGGGCCTTGTGGGCAGGGTTGCCACTTTTTTTTAACCAAAAGTATCTAGAAACGGCCCAAACAACATCCATAAATATCTAGATTTCGTTGGAAAGTATCTAGGAAAGATATCCAGATTGAGAAAGTAAGAAATTACATATGTATTGATGTGATCAACATCGAACAATTAGTATAATGAGTCACATCACGAAGATTTTGCTAAGAATTATCATGCAAAGAGTTAGGAGGAAAATACAACCTGAAATAGGAGAAGAACAATGTGGGTTTGTAGAAGGCAAGGGTACAGTAAATGCTGTGTATATACTGAGAAACATAATCGAACGTTCTATAGAAGTAAACAAAGATCTACACCTTTGCTTTATTGACTACACAAAGGCTTTTGATAAAGTGAGACATGTCAACATGATAAGGATGCTTGAATATCTACAAATTGATGGAAAAGATCTTAGACTTGTAAAAAACATATATTGGAAACAACAAGCTGCCATAAGAGTTGATAATGAAGTAAGCCAATATCAGCCTATTAAAAGGGGTGTGAGACAGGGATGTGTAATGTCTCCAGATCTGTTTTCCCTGTACAGTGAAAGTATTTTCAGAAATATTGAAGATATGGAAGGAATCAACATTGGGGGAAGATGCATCAATAACATTAGATATGCAGATGATACAGTCTTGATTGCAGACAATGAACAGGACCTGCAAAATTTAGTAGATGCGATTGTTACACACAGTGAACAACTAGGGTTAGAATTAAATTGTAAAAAGACACAGACTATGGTCGTCACTAGGAAGGACGAAATACCACAATGTAATATACAAGTAAATGGGAATATTCTTCAACAAGTGAGCAGGTACAATTATCTCGGAACAGTAATAACATCTGATGGGAGATGCCTTGAAGAGATTAGAACAAGAATCGCCATGGCAAAAGTAGCCTTTAGCAAGATGAAAAACATATTGACCAATAAAAAGATGTCAATTGAAACGAGAAAAAGAGTGTTGAGATGCTACATTGAACCTGTACTTTTATATGGATGTGAAGCGTGGACAATGAGCAGTCAGGCTGAAAAACATCTGATGGCTGTGGAGATGTGGTTTCTGAGGAAAATGCAAAGAATACCATGGACAGCCAGAAAGACCAATGAACAAGTCCTTCAAGAAACAAATGAAGATTGTAAATTGATTAGAGAAATTAGACGTAGACAGTCAAAATTTTTTGGGCATGTTATGAGAAGAAATGGATTGGAGAATTTGGTGACAACTGGTAAGATCGAGGGGAACAGACCAAGGGGAAGACCTAGAAGCAAGTACCTGGATGGCTTGGCCTTGTGGCATGGTCGAGACAGAAACACGGAGCTGATCCACGACTCTGGTGATCGAGTGAGATGGCAGAACATGACCGCCCACGCTTACCGGCATGGCACATGATGGATGGATTGATGTGACTGCCGGTCTCCCTGGCGAAAAGTTTACGGCTGTCGCCGTAATCCCGTATATTCTCGTGAGTAACGCAGCTGCGCCCGAACCGACTGCGGTTCGAGCCGCGCTGGTAACTTACAGGGGTATGTGAGCCGGTCGCTCAGAACGCAATGGCAAACTACTGAGCGTAATCTTGCCTTGTACATCAACAGCAGCTGAAAAATTCTGATGTTGACTGCACCATCCATTAAAAAGAAAATTGATGTGACTTACCTATAGAATCATGTCCTCATCTTCACTGATGCCTGTCTCACAAGATGATAAAGTTGAAGCTTCAGATTCAAAATGACTCTGGTATGCTTTAGCTGTTCCAATTTCTTTTATTACACGATCAGGGAGCTGATAAGTTAACAGCATTTTCCTGCTCTCATCAGGCCAAATCTTATTGTCAATATAGCATTTAAGAGATCAAGTTTCATCCTGTTTCTTAGTTTACATTGTGTATAATTCAAGTACTGAAAACTCTTTCCGCATCAGCATTTGAATGGGGTAGTATCATGGCAGACATCGCACATTCAAAGAGCTCACAGAATGGACTGTTACCTGAGACATCTTTAAATTGTCTTACTTCACTCCTTTCTGTTTTATTTGTCCAGTCAACCAAATTTATTTTTGTTAACTAATATTCTGCTTCCGCCACACTATTATCAGTAGCCCCTAAAAATTTAATAACTAGACAATAGTTAGGTATGTCCTTTACTGGCTGAGGTATGTTGTTAATAGAAAAGAGTGAAATATTTTTCAATACATCTAAATTTTCAGGAAGTCTCTGCTTCAGTTGATCGAATAATGAGACAAGAAAATCTTGACAGCGCTTTCTTAAGTTGTTCTCTTCATTTTCTGTTAACAGTCCTGTTGTTTTTAAACCATCAATTTTTTATTTGATTTGGTATCCTAGGTATGGCTTGGGGGCCAAATAGCTCTCTATAGTGCAAGTGAACAAGTCAGCTTTACAAGTTGGCAATATAAGTCTTTTACCAATTGAGTGAAATAGCAAAATGAGGTCGTCAAGTAATTTAACTTTATCAACATTTTGAGATTCAAATAGTTTATTAACTTTTTGCACTTCACTTAAAATGGGTTGTGAAAAGAGAAGGAATGCCACATTTTTTTCATCACTGTACATTCCATATAGTATTTCAGCTGTGTAGCACTTTTCATTTTGTCTTGTTATTTCGAAGTGTGTCTTCAACTCCAACCATTGGTTCACAGTTACTTCAACAACAGGTTGAATTGATAACCATCTAGTTTTGCAATATGACAGAATTTTCAATGGTGAGGAACTATCATTTAATGCTTTATATAAATTATTATATTGCTGTTGTCTGACAGATGATTTGGAGAACCAGTTATGTGTTTCAGCAATAAGGAATTCCAAATTTCTTGGTAAACATTCTGACTGATGAGGCATGTGATAATGCTAGCTGCAAGGAATGACACGCACATTTTATGAGGATTAAAGATGGGATATCTTCCTTCAATTTTGCATACACGCCATGGTTGATACCGACCATTACCGATGCATTATCGGTTCCAATTGCAGCCAAATTCTTTAAGTTTAAATGTTTACTGACCAAAAGTTTCTTCAGTGCCCTTTTGCGCCCTTCTTTTACTCATTACCGGGGGAGGGGGGGGGTTGCCAGATTGTTGAGCGTTGACCCAAGTCAGTTCAAAGTTTAAATAATGGCAGTTACCACAATTTACGCGCGTCCAGACCAAACATAAAACGGGTAAATGACACCGAAAGAAAAGTAAAATCTAGAAAGTATTCAAAATATCCGACTCCAAATGAAAAGTATCTAGAATTGCATCCAGCATCCAAACGGCAGAAAACGGTATCCAGACGCCGGCAAAAACCTCTAGATCTGGATATAAAATATCTAGAATGGCAACTATGCTTGTGGGATCGGTAGGGAAGGGATACAATCCATCTACTGTTTTGAAGACCCTAAAAGATGGTACGCTACGCTGACACCGGAAGCAAAGGCGGCTCATTATGAACGGCTTCACGGGACGAAGCATGAACTGCAGGATCCTGAAGTAACTATTGTAATTGAAAACATAGAGAAGGAAAAGACCAAGCTATGATTAACTGGATGCCTACAACAGCAAAGATTGAGACAGTGAAGCAAATAGCCGCGGATATTTCGGGAGATATAAATGCGGAAGTGCATACACTGAAAAAACAGCACGGACAAGTGGTTACTTCTGTGCAACCCGAAAGAACATCTGCACATAACGTGGACATGGAGTTGGACGGGGTAGAAGACAAGCTACACCGTCTCTTCATCTCAGTTCCGGGGCGCCGTACGGCGTGTACAGTCTGGGGGAGGACTCCCACTGGAGTAATAAATGTCCGGCCAAAGTACAAATCAAGAAGGGACATAGACTGATACAAAAAGTCACCTCGAACTCCCAAACAGATCAACATAGTAAGGAGGATGAAGACGGTTTCCAGCTGGTCAGTCGGGAAAGGGGACGCTCAACCAAGAGCCTGTCTGACGGTGAGAGCTGCGACACCTCCAGCCTGCCAAACACCTGTTACCACGCTGCCGCCCCTCAACAACCACGACTACCCTACACCGCCTGAAGCGCACAGGTCAAACAAAAAGAAATGTGTAAGTAATTATACTGAACAGATAACGACCAGCGCCGTGACCGAAATAGACAGTGATAATGTTAACACACCACCACGACAAAGAAACCTGTCAGATTATTCACCACTCCTCGTTATTGACTTAGAGATTTCAAGCCCGGCGAAGGAATCTACCGACTATCTCCAGAAATGATAACATGAATACAGAGTTGAAACAAGAAACATAATTATGCTCAACCGTTTCTTATTTTACAACAAAAATGGCAGCGGAAATTAAAATAATGAGTATTAACATTCGAGGTATAAGATCCAAAATTAATAATCTTATACCACTCATACACAAATATAAACCTGATTTTATACTCATTCAGGAAACTAACGTTAACACCGACGAACACGCATCATATATCACAACATGCTTAGGTCTAAGACACTCATGTTTTAGTCTTAATACTCAACATATCGGATTGGGTACAGAAATAATACAGACATCGGACAGGTGGCAGTTTATAGAGAAGGACAGTAATCATTACAATACAAATACAATGCATTAATACACTTACAGACAACCTCAGCTTCTCACTCTAGCTCACAAGATATACACGCATTCGACTTTCGGGCACAGAACTACACAAAGCCTTTCTCTACCCACACGTCCTGTTCTGTCCAAGTACCCAAAGCTGTCTGTCTGTTTCTCGCAAAGCGCTTGCCCTCTGTGGATTGGCTTCACGAGGACTGCGTGCGTCTTGCTTTGCCCTTGCCTGACCGCTGGCTATCGCGTCAGCCAGCAACCTGCGGGCAGGTAACTAATACTCGCCTGGCGGGCGTAACGATGTTACTGCATCCCAGTTGGGGACTATTCGCCTGGCGGGCGTAACGATGTTCCTGCATCTCGGTTGGAGGCATTCTAGATTCTGACATCCGGCTATGTAAATGCTGGCAAAGAGAAATATGTCCAAATCTCTAGAGAGTATTAGTCAAACGGATATAATTATCGTCAGCTCAATAGCTACATGTTTTAGAAATATGACGCTGGCTTCGGAGACAGCACAGAAGACCACACATTAATAACTTCAGCAGGGTCAGATATACTGAATAACAATAATAGCTTTGAATTGTCAAAAAAAAAAAAAAAAAATGTCAGTTCTGCAAGCTCAAGAGTTACAAACTGCCAGAGCCTGGAAGTGATTCGATAGTTTATCACCACGTGTGGATTTGGATTTAATATTTTCTCTTTCACGGATTATTCAAACATATCAGTGATATTAATTTTGAGGAAGTGATTTCGATAGATTTCACCACGTGTAGATCTGGATTAAAATCTCGCCTGTCACGGATTATTCAAACATATCAGTGATTTCAATTTTGTGGAGTGTTTTCGATTGTTTTCACCACGTGTATCTGTATCTGTGCATCCGTATTGAAGATTTCCTCTGTCACGGATTATCGAAGATGGAAAACCAAATTGTAAAATTTGTCAAAGTCAACACAAGTGAAGGTTTCGAGGGAGGAGCGTTCCATCCACTTGTGTTTTCTATATCAGGACCTCATGTATTCCGGTTCAACTACTCGCTGATGGCGAGCGTCTTGAGGGGGCCTTGTGGGCAGGGTTGCCACTTTTTTTAACCAAAAGTATCTAGAAACGGCCCAAACAACATCCATAAATATCTAGATTTCGTTGGAAAGTATCTAGGAAAGATATCCAGATTGAGAAAGTAAGAAATTATATATGTATTGATGTGATCAACATCGAACAATTAGTATAATGAGTCACATCACGAAGATTTTGCTAAGAATTATCATGCAAAGAGTTAGGAGGAAAATACAACCTGAAATAGGAGAAGAACAATGTGGGTTTGTAGAAGGCAAGGGTACAGTAAATGCTGTGTATATACTGAGAAACATAATCGAACGTTCTATAGAAGTAAACAAAGATCTACACCTTTGCTTTATTGACTACACAAAGGCTTTTGATAAAGTGAGACATGTCAACATGATAAGGATGCTTGAAGATCTACAAATTGATGGAAAAGATCTTAGACTTGTAAAAAACATATATTGGAAACAACAAGCTGCCATAAGAGTTGATAATGAAGTAAGCCAATATCAGCCTATTAAAAGGGGTGTGAGACAGGGATGTGTAATGTCTCCAGATCTGTTTTCCCTGTACAGTGAAAGTATTTTCAGAAATATTGAAGATATGGAAGGAATCAACATTGGGGGAAGATGCATCAATAACATTAGATATGCAGATGATACAGTCTTGATTGCAGACAATGAACAGGACCTGCAAAATTTAGTAGATGCGATTGTTACACACAGTGAACAACTAGGGTTAGAATTAAATTGTAAAAAGACACAGATTTAAAGACACAGCTTATGGTCGTCACTAGGAAGGACGAAATACCACAATGTAATATACAAGTAAATGGGAATATTCTTCAACAAGTGAGCAGGTACAATTATCTCGGAACAGTAATAACATCTGATGGGAGATGCCTTGAAGAGATTAGAACAAGAATCGCCATGGCAAAAGTAGCCTTTAGCAAGATGAAAAACATATTGACCAATAAAAAGATGTCAATTGAAACGAGAAAAAGAGTGTTGAGATGCTACATTGAACCTGTACTTTTATATGGATGTGAAGCGTGGACAATGAGCAGTCAGGCTGAAAAACATCTGATGGCTGTAGAGATGTGGTTTCTGAGGAAAATGCAAAGAATACCATGGACAGCCAGAAAGACCAATGAACAAGTCCTTCAAGAAACAAATGAAGATCGTAAATTGATTAGAGAAATTAGACGTAGACAGTCAAAAATTTTTGGGCATGTTATGAGAAGAAATGGATTGGAGAATTTGGTGACAACTGGTAAGATCGAGGGGAACAGACCAAGGGGAAGACCTAGAAGCAAGTACCTGGATGGCTTGGCCTTGTGGCATGGTCGAGACAGAAACACGGAGCTGATCCACGACTCTGGTGATCGAGTGAGATGGCAGAACATGACCGCCCACGCTTACCGGCATGGCACATGATGGATGGATTGATGTGACTGCCGGTCTCCCTGGCGAAAAGTTTACGGCTGTCGCCGTAATCCCGTATATTCTCGTGAGTAACGCAGCTGCGCCCGAACCGACTGCGGTTCGAGCCGCGCTGGTAACTTACAGGGGTATGTGAGCCGGTCGCTCAGAACGCAATGGCAAACTACTGAGCGTAATCTTGCCTTGTACATCAACAGCAGCTGAAAAATTCTGATGTTGACTGCACCATCCATTAAAAAGAAAATTGATGTGACTTACCTATAGAATCATGTCCCCATCTTCACTGATGCCTGTCTCACAAGATGATAAAGTTGAAGCTTCAGATTCAAAATGACTCTGGTATGCTTTAGCTGTTCCAATTTCTTTTATTACACGATCAGGGAGCTGATAAGTTAACAGCATTTTCCTGCTCTCATCAGGCCAAATCTTATTGTCAATATAGCATTTAAGAGATCAAGTTTCATCCTGTTTCTTAGTTTACATTGTGTATAATTCAAGTACTGAAAACTCTTTCCGCATCAGCATTTGAATGGGGTAGTATCATGGCAGATATCGCACATTCAAAGAGCTCACAGAATGGACTGTTACCTGAGACATCTTTAAATTGTCTTACTTCACTCCTTTCTGTTTTATTTGTCCAGTCAACCAAATTTATTTTTGTTAACTAATATTCTGCTTCCGCCACACTATTATCAGTAGCCCCTAAAAATTTAATAACTAGACAATAGTTAGGTATGTCCTTTACTGGCTGAGGTATGTTGTTAATAGAAAAGAGTGAAATATTTTTCAATACATCTAAATTTTCAGGAAGTCTCTGCTTCAGTTGATCGAATAATGAGACAAGAAAATCTTGACAGCGCTTTCTTAAGTTGTTCTCTTCATTTTCTGTTAACAGTCCTGTTGTTTTTAAACCATCAATTTTTTATTTGATTTGGTATCCTAGGTATGGCTTGGGGGCCAAATAGCTCTCTATAGTGCAAGTGAACAAGTCAGCTTTACAAGTTGGCAATATAAGTCTTTTACCAATTGAGTGAAATAGCAAAATGAGGTCGTCCAGTAATTTAACTTTATCAACATTTTGAGATTCAAATAGTTTATTAACTTTTTGCACTTCACTTAAAATGGGTTGTGAAAAGAGAAGGAATGCCACATATTTTTCATCACTGTACATTCCATATAGTATTTCAGCTGTGTAGCACTTTTCATTTTGTCTTGTTATTTCGAAGTGTGTCTTCAACTCCAACCATTGGTTCACAGTTACTTCAACAACAGGTTGAATTGATAACCATCTAGTTTAGCAATATGACAGAACTTTCAATGGTGAGGAACTATCATTTAATGCTTTATATAAATTATTATATTGCTGTTGTCTGACAGATGATTTGGAGATGATTTTCTCCTACTCCTTCCGCCTCCTCCCTCATCTTCCCTCCTCCTCCCTCTCCCTCCTCATCCCTCCTCCTCCTCCTGCCTCCCTCCTCCTCCTCCTGCCTCCTTCTCCCTCATCATCCTCCCTCCTCTTTCTCCCTTCTTCTCCCTCTTCCATCTTCCTCCTCCTACCTCCTCCCTCTACCTCCTCCTCCTCCCTCCACCCTCCTCCTCCCTTCTCCTCCTCTTCCTCCTCCCTTTCCTTCCTCCTCCTCCTCCCTCTACCTCCTCCTCCCCCTACCTCTTTCCTCCTCCCTCCTCCTCTTCCACCTCCCTTTCCTTCCTCCCCTCCTCATTCTCCCTCCTTCCTCTCCCTCCTTCCTCCTCCTCCTTCCTTCTTCTCCCTCTGCCTCCTCCCTCCTCCTCTCCCCTCCTCCTCCCTCCTCCTCTTTCTCCTCCTCCCTCCTTCTCCCTTCTTCTCCTCCTCTCCCCTCCTCCTCCTACCCTTTTCCTCTTCCCCTCCTCCCTCTCCCTCCTCCATCCTCCTCCTCCCTCTTCCTCCTCCTCCCTCTTCCTCCTCCTTCCTCTTCCTCCTCCTTCCTCCTCCTCACTCTTCCTCCCTCTCCCTCCTCCATCCTCCTCCCTCTTCCTCCTCCTTCTTCCTCCTCCTTCCTTCTCCTCCCTCTTCCTCCTCCTCCTACCTCCTCCCTCCTCCTCCTCTCTCCTCCTCCCTCCTCCATTTTCCTCCCTCCTCCTCCTCCCTCTACCTCCTCCCTCCTCCTCTCCACTCTTCCTCCTACCCTCTTCCTCTTCCCCTCCCCCTCCTCCCTATCCCTCCTCCTCCCTTCACATTCCTCCTCCTCCCTCTTCCTCCTCCTCCCTCCTTTTCCCTCCTCCTCCTTCTTCCTCCCTCCTCCTCCTCCTCCCCCTCCTCCTTCCTCCTCCTCCTCCCTCTCCTCCTCCTCCTCCCTCCTCCTCCTCCTTCTACCTCCTCCCTCCTCCCTTCACATTCCTCCTCCTCCCTCTTCCTCCTCCTCCCTCCTCCTCATCCCTCCTCCTCCCTTCTCCTCCTCCTTCCTCTACCTACTCCTCCCTTCACATTCCTCTTCCTCCCTCTTCCTCCTCCTCCCTTCTCCTCCTCATCCCTCCTTCTCCCTCCTCCTCCTTCTTCCTCCCTCCTCCTCCTCCCTCCTCCCCCTCCTCCTTCCTCCTCCTCCCTCTCCTCCTCCTCACTCCTCCTCCTCCCTCTACCTCCTCCCTCCTCCTCCCTTCACATTCCTCCTCCTCCCTCCTCCTCCTCTTTCCTCCTCCCTCCTCCTCCCTCCTTCTCACCACTCCTCCTCCTTCTTCCTCTCTCCTCCTCACTCCTCCCCCTCCTCCTTCCTCCTCTTCCCTCTCCGCCTCCTCCCTCCTCCTCCCTCTACCTCCTCCTCCTCCCTCCTCCTCCCTCTACCTCCTCCCCCTTCCTCCCTTCACATTCCTCCTCCTTCCTCTTCCTCCTCCTCCCTCCTCCTCCTCCTCTCCGCCGCCTCCCTCCTCCTCCTCCCTCTACCTCCTCCCTCCTCCTCCCTTCACCTCCCTTCACATTCATCCTCCCTCCTCCTCCTCCCCTCCTCCTCTTCCCTCCTCCTCCTCCCCCTCCTTCTCCCTCCTCCTTCTCCCTCTTCCTCCTCCCTCTTCCTTCTCCCTCCGCCTCCTCCCTCCTCCTACTCTCTCCTCCTCCTCCCTCCTCCTCCCTCTCCCTCCTCCTCCCTCTCCTCCTCCTGCTCCTTCTCCTCTGCGTTCTCCTCCTCCCTCCTTCTCCCTCCTCCTCCCTCTTCCTCCTCCCTCCTCCTCGCCTCCTCCTCCACCCTACTCCTCCCTCCTCCTCCTAATCCCTCCTCCTCCCTCCTATTCCTCCCTACTCCTCCTGTCTCCTCCCTCCTCCTCCCTCCTCTTCCCTCCTCCACCTCCCTCTTCCTCCTCCCTCCTACATTTACCCAAGACAGACAGACAGTCAGACAGATAGTCGGGAACGGGATCTTATATGACTACTTATATAATTTAAATGAGATGCTCTCCACCATGGGCTGGGCCGGGTCAGACAGACAGACAGACAGATAGATAGACAGACAGACAGACAGACAGACAGACAGACAGACAGACAGACAGACAGACAGACAGACAGACAGACAGACAGTCGGGAACGGGAACTTATATGACTACTTATATGAATTAAATGAGATGCTCCCCACCAGGAGTTGGGCGATGCCGGGCCGGGTCAGACAGACAGACAGATAGATAGTCGGAACGGGAACTTATATGACTACTTATATGAATTAAATGAGATGCTCCCCATCAGAGTCTGGGCGAAGACGGGCCGGGTCAGACAGACAGACAGACAGACAGACAGACAGATAGACAGACAGACAGACAGACAGACAGACAGACAGACAGACAGATAGTCGGTAACGGGAATGAGAACTTATATGACTACTTATATGAATTAAATGAGATGCTCCCCACCAGAGTATGGGCGAAGCCGGGCCGGGTCAGCTAGTATATATATAAAACCCATTTTCCACACCCCTGAATCACCGTGCCACACTTTGCACCGTCTCGCACCAATGGGACGCACGGTGTGGCATACACATATCTGTAGCCTCGACACGATCTCTGAAACTTGCCTTTTTGCCTTTGTGTCTGTCCTTGAAAAGATTCGCTTCACTGTTCAAGAATTGTATAAATACCGATCTACATCGCTGAGGTGTTGATATTGTGATATACATGTCGAGACTGATTTCAGTTCGGTCCCCACGTTGTTGATATAGTAACACATATCTTTCAGGGGCCTCATTGTGGGGTTGTGTGGGGCATCGGATGACACCGACAAATAAGGTGACATCAGTATGACTTTCTATCAAATTTATATGCAGTGTATCAGAAGAAGTATTATTTTTAACTTCAAAATACCCTTTTTAGTTACATGTCCTTTACACGACGTAGCATTTAAAGCCGCCATTTTTTATGGCTAGGTAAATTTACGTTCAGTAGTTTGCCATTGCTTTCTGAACAACCAAGGCTAATACCATTGTTAAAAAATCAACGCAAGAAAGTCAGTTTCAAAATCGCCTACAGCTGATTTCGAACGCAATCCTTCGCCACAGACGCCAACACAAAATATTCTAGTTATAACTACCATGTAGCAAGACCTCTGCAGACAATGGCTCTCCAGACAACCTGCCGAAAGATTCTCGATCCTTCTCCAATTCTCCAGTCTAATGCATGTTCATGTCCAGGGCACATGTATTATCTTGTGTCCCTGTCGAGTTAGTTGACCCCTGCCTCTTCTTCAAAGGGCCATGCATTTCATTACTATTGCTTCTAAGCCAATATGATGTAGCCATATACAGTATTTAACTTTACGTGTAGTTAATTATAATACAAACATTTTGTATGGGTACGGGGGGGGGGGGGTGTTTTCTAGTCCACAGCCAAGTAACCTAGAGGAAGAGTCGGCTTCCCAGAGTGCGGCTCCATGAGCCCTGAACAGGGTACGAAGAAAGGAACATGGAAACCGTGACGAACGCCGGCGCATGCGGTGGCGTCAGCGCGGAGACGACAGAGACAATGGCCTGGGAAGAAGCTGAGGGCACGAAGCACCGGGTGCACGAGGCTCTCCTCCCCGAGGGAAGGGGTGCTTGGGAGCAGGCATTTTTCTCAGGTACGGGACAACACGGAACAACCAAAGACAACGCAAGGACAACACAAGGACAGTGCAAAGAACGAACGCCTCAAAACCTGGTGTGAAAGCGTAACAGGAGAAAGACTCCGGGAATCGTGACCCGGGTGGGCCCGACCCAAAGTGTATCACGAAGGTTAAGGGCAGGAACAGTCTAGAAAGGGGTACTATTTCTGACTATTAAAACCTCCCGTCATGCTTGCTCCGCCGCGGAATCTTGAGCACAGCACTCTAGTATATATTTAGTCATCTGCAGAGTTCGTGTACAGTGTGAGATTCTCCACACGTCATCTATGGAGGGGGCTAGGTGTTACTGGAACACTTATGAAGCTATCCGCTCGCATTTAAGATGCACCTTTATAAACCAAACCAAACTAAATCAAACCAGAAGCACACATACAAACAGCCAAGTGAGACTCAGTCATACCATATAGTTAACAGTTATCGAACAGCTTCGGGAGATTTAGAACAGAATGCTTGGTGTTGATTTCGTCGGCTGTTCAGAAAGTAATGGCAAACTATTGAACTAAAATCGTATCCATCCGTCATGTACCATGCTGATAAGCGTGGGCGGTCATGATTCGCCATTTCACTCGATCACCAGAGTCGTGGATCAGCTCAGTGTTCTTTTCTCGACCAGACCACGTGGCCAGGCCATCCAGGTATTTACTTCTCTGTCTTTCCCGTGTTCTCTTCCCCCGATCTTGCCAGTTGTCACCAAGTTCTCCAGTTTATTTCTTCTCATAACATGCCCAAAAATTGTTGACTGCTACGTCTAATTTCTTTAATCAGTTACGATTTTCATTTGCTTCTTGTGGGACTTGGTCATGTGTCTTTCTGTCTGTCCATGATATTCTTTGCATTTTCCTCAGAAACCACATTCCACAGCCATCAGATGTTTTTCAGCTTGTTTGCTCATTGTCCACGCTTCGCATCCATACAACATAACAGGTTCTATGTAGCACCTCAACACTCTTTTTCTCTTTGCAATTGACATCTTTTTATTGGTCGGTATGTTTCTCATCTTGCAAAAGGCCACCTTCGCCGTGTTCTAATCTCATCAAGGCATCTCTCATCAGATATTATGACTGTTCCGAAATAATTGTACCGATTCACCTGTTTAAGAATATTCCCATTTACTTCTATATTACATTGTGGTAATTCCTTCGTCCTAGTGACGACCACTCGCTTACACTCAGGAAATAAATGACCGTAGACCCCGAGGTAGACCAAGAAGGCGGTGGAGAGATAATACATGTACAGACCTACAAGCACTTGGAATCAACGACTGGCAAGAGAAGGTCCACCAGAGAGACGAATGGAGACGGATTGTATATGCAGCAAAGAACCTCAATGGCTCGGAACGCTGACGACGACGTAAGAAGAAGAAGAAGAAGAAGAAGAAGAAGAAGAAGAAGAAGAAGAAGAAGAAGAAGAAGAAGAAGAAGAAGAAGAAGAAGAAGAAGAAGAAGAAGAAGAAGAAGAAGAAGAAGAAGAAGAAGAAGAAGTAGTGACGACCATAACTTGTATCTTCTTACAATTTAATTCTAACCCAAGTTGTTCACTGTGTGCATCAACCGCATCTACTAAAATGCTGCAGATCCTGCTCATTGTCTGCAATCAATACTGTTGTATCATCTGCATATCTAATGTTATTGACGTTTCGTCCCCCAATGATAATTCTTCTATATATTTGAAAATATTTTCACTGTAAGGGAAAAATGATCTGGAGATATTACATATCCCTGTCACAATCGATCAATCAATCATGTGCCATGCCGGAAAGCGTGGGCGGTCATGACTCGCCATTTCACTCGATCACGAGAGTCGTGGATCAGCTCAGTGTTCCTGTCTCGTCCATGCCGGGTGGCCAAGCCATCCAGGTATTTTCCTCTCGGTCTTCCTCTTGGTCTGTTCCCTTCGATCTTGCCAGTTGTCACTAAGTTCTCCAATCCATTTCTTCTCATAACATGCCCAAAATATTTTCCCTGTCTAGATCTAATTTCTCCCTGAGATTCTCTTGATGTCTTTTTCAGAAGTATATAAATATCTCTCGAATCTCAAAGCAACAAATTCAGAAGGCCTAGATGGTATCAGTAATAGAATTCTTCGGTATGCTGCACCAATTATTAGTGAGTCCTTAACGTTCATATATAACCAGTGCCTGTTCAAAAACTACTTTTCATCTGCCTTTAAAGTTGCTAAAGTGTATCCTCTACTTAAAAATGGCTCAACTGATATTAGCGTCTTGGGTAATTATAGACCTATTTCCTTACTATCGTCGCTATCAAAGCCATTAGAAAAACACATGCATAAAATAACACTACATCATTTAATTAACAACGATCTAATAATTGGCAGTCAATCTGGGTTTCGACCTAAATATTCTTGCCATAGTGCCCTTGCAAAAATGACCGATAACTGGCATCTTTGTATCAACAATGGCAACATTTGTGGAGTAGTATTTGTAGCTTTAAAAATCCTTTGATGTGGTAGATCATGATATTTTAATTAGAAATTAAAACACATGAAGACTAGCACCAATATGGTGAACCTAATTACGTCATTTTTATCTGACAGACAACAAGTAGTGTCCTTCAATAACTGTCTATCAAGACCCACACAACTTAATTTTGGTGTGCCTCAGGGCTCAATACTACGTCCGCTGCCTTGCGTAGTGTATATTAACGATCTTCCTTTATACCTCAATACTTCGTGTGACCTATTTGCGGACGACTGCACTATTTACACTAGTCAAGAGAGCCTTTGTGACTTAGAGAGCTCTTTAAAAAACGAACTTGACAACCTTAGTAGATGGAGCAATGAAATTCGCATATTAATTAACATCGACAAAACCAAATCCATGCTAATAACGACCAGACAAAAACTACAGATCCATAACTGGGACACCGCTCGAGCTCCACGTGGACACGTTACCTATAATTAATGTAAATTAACATAAAACATTAGGTCTTTTAATTGACAGACATTTAAACTGGATCCCCCATGTTGTGTGGGGGGGGGGGGGGAATGTGTTTATGGGTGGAGTTTTGTGTGGGAGGGGAGATGTGTGAGAGGTGGGGGAGGTGTGGGATGTGCAGGTGATTGAAGGATGTATGCGATGATGGGGGATGTGTGTTTGGCTGGGTGGTTGGGGTGTGTGTGGGTGGGAGGGTAGATGAGAGATGCATGTGTTGATGGGCGCGTGGGTGATGTGTGGGTGTGAGTGGTTGGTGGATGAGTACGTGAGTGGGTGGATGTGTGTGAGAGATGAGTGTATGGGTGGGGGAGGTGTGTAGTTGTGAGAAGATGTGGGTGAGCGGCGGCTGTGTGTGGGTGGGGTATATGTGGGTGGCGGGGTGTGTGTGGGTGGGAGGTGTGTGTTTTGGGGTTATGGGTGGGGGATATGTGTGGGCAGGTGCGGAGATGTGTTTATGGGTGGGGATGTGTGTATAGGTGGGGATGTGTAGTTGAGAGGTGGCGAATATTGGGTGGGTGAGTGGGTGTAGGTTGGCTGATGTGTGTGAGGGTTGGTGTGGAAAATTGTGAGAGTGTGGGATATGTGTGTGGATAGGTGCGGGATGTGTGGGTTGGCGGGGGTATGTGTGTGTGGTTTCTTCTTCTTCTTCTTCTTCTTCTTCTTCTTCTTCTTCTTCTTCTTCTTCTTCTTCTTCTCCTCCTCTCCTCCTCCTCCTCCTTCTTCTTCTTCTTCTTCTTCTTCTTCTTCTTCTTCTTCTTCTTCTTCTTCTTCTTCTTCTTCTCTTCTCTCTTCTTCTTCTTCTCTCTCCTCTCTCTCTCTCCTCCTCCTCCTCCTCCTCCTCCTTCTTCTTCTTCTTCTTCTTCTTCTTCTTCTTCTTCTTCTTCTTCTTCTTCTTCTTCTTCTTATTCTTCTTCTTTTTGATGTGTGAGGATGTGTGTGTGGGTGGCGAAATCTGTGTGGGTGGGGGATCAGTGGGTGGGTGGCGGCATGTATGTTTGCCTGGTTCTGTGTGAGTGCGTGGAGGTATCTGTGGATGGGTGGGGGATGTGTTGGTGGCTGCGGGATATGAGGGTGGATGGGGGATGTGTCTCACAACATTGCAAATATGCACTGTTTATGTTTACAACTTTCATTTGATAATGTGTTTTTTTCTCATGTGAATGTATCATGTGTAATATGCATTGTTTATGCTTACAAAATCTATTTGACAATGTTTTTTCCCCCTATGTTAATGTAACATGCACATTTGATGAATGAAAGATGAGTGATTGAAAGGGCCGAATGTAAGACGGGCCTGCGTGCCCAATTTGTTACCCTTTTAAAATAAAGTTTGTTCGTTCGTTTGTTCGTTCGTTCGTTCTCTAATCAATTTACGATTGTCATTTGTCTCCTGTAGTACTTGGTCATTGATTTTTCTGTCTGTCCATGGTATTCTTTGCATTTTCCTCAGAAATCACATTTCTGCAGCCATCAGATGTTTTTCAGCTTGACTGCTCATTGTCCAAGTTTCACATCCATACATAACGCATTTCGAAACCTTCTGCTAATCAGGATGTAATCAATTTGGTTTCTAATCCTGCTATCAGGACTCCTCCATGCCCATAATCTTCTATGATGTTGTTTAAACCAGGTGTTTCATACAATCATTTCCTGCTCTTTTACCCATTCTACAAGTCTGTATCCTCTTTCGTTTCGCACTTCCAAACCATGGACGCCAACTGTGCATCCACCGCCTGGATTTCCAACTTTTGCATTGAAGTCACCCATTATGATATTTATTTCTGAATTTTTACATTTCTTTAAAACAGACTCCATGTTTGCATTGTAAATAAAAAATAGCCAGTAAATGCTGGATTGACTGCAACGTCCCGTAAAGAACGTGCAACTAACGTTTTCTTAACAGTTACGGAACAAGCTAGAGTAACTATCCAAATCTTCAAATTTTACATGGCAAATGAGTTAATGTCCTTATTAGTGAAAGGGAAGTTTTTGTGCTGTAGCAAATCTATTGAGAGGAAATGGTAGAGTAAAGTATAGACGCTTTATAACAGCTCGGTGGTCATGGGTTAATAAGTGATGTTGAATGAAATAGTGTATGACAGGAATGAGAGAAGAAGGGCAGAATGTCAGACGGGCCTGCGTTCCAAATTCTTAACCCTTTGAAAATAAAGATTGTTCGTTCGTTCGTTCGTTCGTTCGTTAGGTTCAGATTCGCACAGGGCGGATTTATTTAAACATGGACCATGTCAACCCAGCTTAAGATGAGCACCGGGAAATATCTTGGGCAGTAAAGGCGACAGATGTGACACTGACCACATCACTAACCGTGTGCCGAAATATGGTCTAGCAAATATGCTCAGCGTACCTTCAGCATACCTTCATGTAAAAGAGGTCCTTTTTCTTTTTACATATAATGAAATGAAAGTATTTGTGCAGTAGCAAACCCAGTGATCGCATTCAAGGCTCGCATATTTACCTACTAAACCTAGCAGGAGGCAATCGTACAGCGGGGATGCTCTTTGAAAGGCCGATAAAAGGCCGTTCCTCAGATAAAGAGATTGGACTAAATACTGAGTAAGCTATCATAGAGTGCAGTGATGTGGTTGTCATTGAAGCGTGAAGCGCTCTGCACTTTTACCACAACCATATCAAGGCATTTTGAATTGAATAGTGAAAATCACAACTTTTATCTCAACATTGCAAAAACAAAGATAAAGCATACAGATAAAACCACTATGGAGAAAGAAATATACGTTAATGAGGAAAAATTTGAGGTGGTGGAAAATAGGGTATCTTGGTTACCAACAACGGTGACACAATGAAAGAAATTAAACGACGACTATCAATTGCTCTTCAAAGACTAAAACAAATGAATAAATTATGGAATGGTACAGACAGAACTACAAAAATTAGATTTTTAAGAGCATGCATCTTTCCCATTGCAACATACGCCTGTGAGACATGGACACTAACTAAACAAGCTGAGCAGAGCATAAATGCCCTTGAATATAAATGTTATAGACGAGTTCTAAGAATATCTTGAGTAAAGAAAAGAACAAATGCATCAATACTTCAAGAGCTGAATATTGAAGAAGGTTGGCTATTAAAACGCTAAAACAATGAAAATTGAAATATTTTGGTCACTTGAAACGTCACGAAAGTTTGGAGAGAACAATAATGGAGGGGTATATGCCTGGTAAGAAAGGAAGAGGAAGGCCAAAGATAAGATGGGTGCAGGATGTGGCGGATGATCTCCAGATGGGTGTATCGGACGCGGGACATCTTGCTTATGATCGAGAGGTTATCCGGAAGGTTGTTACGGGAGCGAGGTTCTGCAAAGGACCTACTTCTGAATGAATGAATGAATGAATGAATGAATGAATGAATGAATGAATGAATGAATGAATGAATGAATATCAAGGCTTAAACATGCACACACGCTTAAGACATGATAGTAAGAAAAAGACATGGAGTATGAAGAGTGGACACCATATTACTTAAGGCAGATTCACAGACGATCGTGCCCATCAGCAACTGTCTTAGAGGTGTAGCTGATGGTCGTTCCAGTGAAACTCTGATTTAAAAAGTCGCTTAAAAGTCGACAGGGTCGACTTCATTGTACCGGGTTTTATCCCATATGGCTCGGTCTTTTTCCGCAGCACGGAAAGCGTCGCACAAAGCACGAACTCCGTAGCTTTTAGCGACGACCCACAGGAGTCTCCGAAATATTTAACTCGTAAACCAAGGACGCGGCCCGGAATCGAACCACAACCTTCGGAGCACGAGTCAAACGGCTTGACCACTTCGCCACAGAGACTCCCTTATACTCTGATACTCTGATTGTAAACACGCAGGATTCGTCCTCGGGAGAATACTTTCATTCTGGATAGAATTACCTTACACTCAAATTCAAGAATCCTTAAATATGTTGTTTCATTAGTTATTATGCTTCACCTCAAAACGTTATAGAGTGAATAAATAAATGCACATTTTTATAGCGCACATAGAAGAACGAAGAGCCTCGAATATCCAACAGATGCTCTCTTTTTTATTGTCAAACTGAAGCCTGCCACTCTGCCCGAAGCATGCCTGTCTCCACCTTTCTCATCATATTTTGTGACATAATCATGACATCCGTGAGCTGTTTGGCTTCCCCAGCGGAATGTCGCTGTGACTTCCTCCACATCTATTCTCAGACTAGATGTTGTGATATCATAAGTCAGGCTCTCCCGCACCAATCACCGAACACCAACCTGGGACGCAAACCCCCGGGCACTTCTTTCACCTCTTAGCACAGGGCCGTCCGTGTAGGTGATTACATCACCTGGTGTGAATTGTCGTGGATCAATTGTTGCTATCCCAATGGAAGCTATTAAAGTCAATTAAAAATTTCTGCTGAAGTCTGGGAGAAAGATATTTGTGTGTGTGTGTGTGGGGGGGGGGGGGGGGGGGGGTGAGAAAGCCTCGCTCACTTTGAACTCAAGCGCAGTCCATACACACTACTTCTAGTAGTGTTGGACTGAATTTTGTGTGTAAATTAGCTTTCCCTATTATCAGTATTCCTCGCCATTAGACAAACCCACTCCGGCTTCAAAGGTACTTGTAATTTACGTCCCCAAGTCAAGGACGACAGGTCAACATTTTAGTCCAGCTGTCCGGTGTAGGGGTTGAACCCCTTACCTTGGCATCAGCACTCCGGATGTTTACGAACACGCGTTCTTATCCATCCGGCATGCTAACCTACTGGGAGAAAGATAATACGAACGAGCATTTTATAGTAATAATATTATTGTCAGTTCCAGAGGGGGAAAAGTAAGCGAGAGCACCCTGAAGAAGTTAAGAGATGCCATTGACAAATAACTTAGGAATAAAAAGGCAGGCTTTCGACTAAGCAGACCCTGCACTGACCATTACGCACAATAATAGAGCAAAACATTGAAATAAAGGCTCCGCTTTATATTGGATTTGTGGACTATGAAATGACCGTGAAGAACGATACCTTTGTGGAAATTGATGAGGCACTTAAGATCAAACCGATGCTCATTAATTTAATAAAGGCAACATGCTGAAATGGATATTTACTGGAAACAAGTAGTAGTAATTAAAATAGGAAGTAAAGAGAGCAATTATGAACAGACAGAGCTAGGAGTAAGGCAAGGGTGTGTTTTGTCGCCTGATCTCTTCTCTCCCTATAGCGAAATAATAATAATGAGAGAGAGAGAGAGAGAGAGAGAGAGAGAGAGAGAGAGAGAGAGAGAGAGAGAGAGAGAGAGAGAGAGAGAGAGAGAGAGAGAGAGATCAAAACGTGGTCAGGAATACGAGATGGATATTATAATATAAACAGTCTACGCTATGCAGATGACACCGTATTGACGGCGGAAAATGCTGAAGATCTACAACTTTGGGATATTGTAGTAACAGAGAGTGCAACCAAAAAAAAAAAAGACTTTTCATGAATATTTTTTTAAAAAAAAACAATTTTTATATTCCAAAAAAAAACAAAAAAACAACAACAACCAAGATGATACCTAAATGTGAGATAACAATAGAAATAAAAATGCTTAACCAAATTGATAAATACCCAGGGGCAATTATAACATCAGACGGGTGATCACGACAGAGACTAAGAGGAGAATAGGTCAAAGAAAAGCTACATTTGGGAAAATGAAAAGTATCCTATGTTATAAGTCACTATCACTAAATGTGAGAAAAAGAGTGCTGAAATGTTATATAGAACCTGTCTTGTTGTATGGCAGCGAGCCATGGATGGCTTGACCATGTTAGTAAAAACAGGCGTTTCGTATGTTGTGTACGACGAACAATAAACGATTGTTCGCATATAGTGAGATCTCAGCATTTAGGCGGTTCAAGTCAGTTTTTAAGTGAGCCGGCCGCTCAGAAAGCAATGGCAAACTACTAAGCGTAATCTTGCCAAGAAATCAACAACAGCGGTAATATGTATGCTAAAAAAAAGTCAGTTTTGTGTTAACCAGAAAGAGTTAGTTTTAAATTACAGCGTGGATAATAAATGTTCCACTGAACAAATTAGGAGAAGCTTGGAAGCAACGAAGATGTGGTTCATGAGACGAATGTTGTGAATACCTCGGACTGTCATGGTAACTACCAATGATTGCTTGGAAGAGACTAATAAAACTATAAAACTTTAACGCACTCAGAACTTCGATGCAATCTTTTTCAGAGTTCAATAGCACACTGTGTTTCTGCATCAGAGACTCTGCTTTGGCATGCAGTCTGGTTACCACATTCGCCACAAAAAGGATCATCTTTAATTTATGCATCACTGAGATCAAGAGCAGAATAGCCTAGAATAGGACAAGGAAATACTACATTCCATCAAATGAAGAGCGTTTTGTGTAATAAGTCATTGTCCTTGAAAGTCAGAAAAAGAGTTCTTGCATGTTACATAGAACTAAGTTTAACATACGGCTGCGAGCTCTGGACAATTATTAAACAGGCGACAGAATCCGTGGAAGCCTTGGAGATGTTGTTTTATAGAAGAATTCTGAAAAATAATTGGACAACCAGAAAGAGCAATCAGGACGTTTTAAGGGAAGCTGAGTCGCAAAGACAACTGGGACGCAGAGGTGTTTCCAAGGCACCAGGGCCGGGTTATATACTGGCCAAGACCTATTGACGCGTCCTCGTCGAGCGTCCTGGGCAACAGGTCCTTTCGGGGTCCCGGCTAAAGTCAGTAGGATCCCCGATTCCTCCGAAGTCGGAGAGTGTCTGCCTGTACGGCGAGGAATCACCAGTCTGCACACCAATAAGCCAGACATGGGACAACGGATACTCACGCAAACCTCAGGTCCTGTATGACATCACACTGATGTTGGACAACAGGATGCCTTCATCCGACATACAGGACTTCGCGTTGGAGCTCAAGCCAATGAACACAAGCAAGCAAGCAAGCAAGCAAAGACAACTTATCACAAACATCAGAAAGAGGCAGTCATCGTTGTTTGGCCATGTTATGAGAAGACAAAAACCGGAAAGATTTGCGATAAGAAAGATCGAGGAAGACAGCGTGAGAAGATTCTTGACAGTCTTGTGTCATGGCACGAAAGGGAGTCAACACACGAATTGATCCATGACGTCTGAGATCGTAATTTGTGGAGAGGCATGATCATCCACACCAGCCGGCAAAGCACCGGATAATGATGATGTTCTATTAGTAAATGCAGCTCGATCCATTTAATGACCTTTTGACAAGTGGTGGTAGTTCCAGCCAGCCTTTCTTCTGTTTCATTGCACACAACGCTCACATGTCCAGCTTATCCTAATAAGAAGATGCACATGCAGTATATGTTGCCTTTCATTTCCATCTCGAAGGACGTGGCCCGGATCGAACCCACAACCTTCGGAGCTGAGTCAGACGGCTTGACCACTTCGCACGGAGACTCCAGATGATAACCATTCACTATCATCAACAACTGTAACCAGCCACTATATACGGAATGATACCCATTCACTAACATCAACAATTGTAACCAGCCTCTACAATCAGCCAATATAACCAGTGAGCCTTGCTAGTCTCTATAACCAAAGACTACGACAAATCATTGTAGCCAGGGGCTATTGCCAGTCACCATACCCAATCACTATTACCATTTACTGTAACCAATCACTATTGCCAGTCACCATAGCCAGCAAATATCGGTAATCACTATAACCAATGACTATTACTAGTAGATATTAAAAGTTCCGTGTAGTCACGGAAAAAAAAGTATAAAGTTCAGAATCCATGTATGTACATGTCACTAAGGTCAGATAGGGAATTCGGCATGGAGCCCACCTTGTCCCTTGGTCAATGCGCGGAGCAATATGGTCCGCATGACGTCAGCTGCCATTCTATGCCCCATAAAATCGCTAGTGTCTCTAGTATGAGCCTGGCTCATCTGATTCCAAAGCTGTACGGATCCGGTTAAAAGAATTATAAACGAGAGAGTCAACTTCATTGCACCAAGTTTACCACATCTGGCTTGGTCTCGCTCCGCAGAACGGTAAGCCACCTGCCGAGAGTGTCACACAAAGTACGAACTCCATAACTCCAGCCATGACACCTAGGGGTCTCCGAAAAACTGATCACCCGCCCCTTTCGCGTGCCCGCCCGACCCACCCACCCACCCACACACACACACACATACACACACACACACACACACACACAGTAGACATGGTCCGGAAGTAGTTAAGTACCACAACGCGCTAGAGTTGAACTATGGGGTTGACGTTTGTGACGTCACTATGTGGGCGGAATAAACCACATATAAGGATTTATACCGTGACCTCGGGGTTGCCAACCCCATTTGCGACTCCATTTTTTTTTTTTGGGCATATACTTTACAGGACGTTGCAGTCAACATCGGCATTTTTCATCTGCTGTTGGTGTACTAGGCAATATTATGCTCAGTAGTTTGCCATTGCTATCTGACCCAAAGGCTCACATACCCCTAAGTTACCAACGCGGCGAGAACCGCTATCGATTCTCGCGCAGGTTACGTTGCTCACGAGAATATACGAGATTACGGAGAAGGACGTTAACACCTAGGCCAGGGAGTCCGGCGCGACTCCATTAGGACATCCCATACTACTGTCCGTAAGCCCTTAGCCGTGGAGACCGCTATTTCATAGTCTTTTTTTTTAAATTCGCATATCCTTTTTACAGGACATCGCTGTCAACAGCAGCATCTTTCGGCTGTCTGTTGATTTCTTGGCAAGATTACGCTCAGTAGTTTGCCATTGCTTTCTGAGCGGCCGGCTCAGTTATCCCGCAAGTCACCAGCGGGGGACGAACCGCTCCCAGTTCTCGCCCACTACGAGACTCTGCATGATAAACGGGATTACGGAGAAAATGGTGTAACGCCTCGGCCAGAGAGACCGGCATTTCATAGTCTACAAATCCCATATAAAGCGGTGCTTTCATTTCAATGGTTTACTCTATTACTATGCGTAATATGACTGTCTGGTCAGTGCCGTGGTCTGGAAGGCGGAGTCCGAATACGAACTCACAACTTTCAAAGTCTTAGGCAGACGGCTTGACAACTTCGCCACGGAGCAAACCCCCCCCCCCCCCCCCCCCCCCCCCCCATACGGGTCAGTAAAAACAAACAACTCTGCTACTACTGTGTCTTGAAACGCGCATCTCTGTACACTTGCCGCTAAGCTACCGTGGCTCTTCATATAGTAAGGGAGGAGGCTAGGGGTGTCATTATATGAGCGATTATAAATGACTGCATAATGTGTAACATCAAATCAAGTTCACTCACCATCGTCGTCGTGAGCCAGGCCGATCAGAATAGGCTATCATGGTTCGTCATCGCACACGATCACCAGTCACGGATTAGACATGTTTTCTTGACCAGACGGTGACATTTAACACGCCGATTTTGGGTTTTTATACTTTTGCCTTCTATGTGCTCTTTTGTCCATCAATTTCGCCAACTATCACCATGTTTTCAGGTTTATTTCTCCCCATAACATGGCTAAAACTGTTAATTGCCAACATGTAATTTCTCTAATGTGTGTTAATTAGAGGACTACTTCCGTTTGTTTCCCCCGATTCTTCCAAAGTATTCTTTCCACTTTCCACAGAAGCGAAATGTCTGCTTTCATCAGAGGGTTCTCACCGTGTCTGCTTGTTGTTCAGGTCTCACTAGCGTACAACAATATAAACTCTACATAACACTTGGACAAGTATTTCCTCACTGTAGATGCAAGTGTTTTATTGGTGAGTTTGTTTTCCATCTAGCAAAAAGCTACTCTTTCCATGGAGATTCTAATTCTAATCAAATTCTACCGTTAATGTGATGTTCAGTGAAATATAGCAATAATGTACCCGGGAATGTTAAATAACGATGCAGGGGTATTCACCGCTAATATGTGTGTGTTTTTTTTTAACAGAATGTCGCAACCAACCTCCAATGACCTTTGTAGCGCGAGACAGGCTTCTTGTATATAGACACTAAACGTTAGAGTCGCTGACATCAGTGTACGTATGTTGTCATTAAATACTTGTATCGCTGACATTAGTGAACATACATTTTCACTGAAGACAACAGTCCCTTTGTTTTGTCATTAAATACTTCAGCCGTGTGTCGTCGAAGTTTCTGTGTCATGACTAAGCGCTACCACCGTGTGCCATCAATGTCTCTGTATAATGACTAAACGCTACCTTCACTGTGTGCCAAAAATATCTATGTAGTGTTACTGCACGCTATCACCGCGGGCCATCAATGCGTCGTGACATAACGCTACCAGTATGCCATCAATATCTCTATATTGTGACTTAACGCTACCACTGTACTGTGACATCGATATCTCCGTATTATGACAGCACGCTACCAATTGTGCCATCAAAGTCACTGCATCGTGACTGGACGCCATCGCCGTATGTTGACAGTGGCTCTGTATTGTGACTAAACGCTACCACTCAGCGGCGGCAGCATCTCTGTATTCTAACTGAAAGGTAGACATATGCCCCACGTAGTCTCTATATTGTTATTAAAACAGCCATTGACGCAGTATCCACATACTATCATTGAATGCTTCCCTTCTTGACACCACAGCTGCCATTGTGTGTGTATAAGTGCTGACATGACAGCTACAGACGGTGCTGCCAGCGTCTGAGATCTGGCACTGAAACCTAAGTCTTTGACGATAGGCTCATATAATTATAAGTGAAGGCTAAAGTCGATGGCGCCGATGTCTCTAGTTGTATATTGTTACCGAGGGCTCGAGTCATTGACGTCAGTGTAATACTTATCTTACATAAGTACGCCTGTGGGCTCTGGTAATAGGATGAGCAGCTGTCAAGAAAGAATGGGTTAGCTCAAGGACAAACTGTTTATGTCGGATTATATTCGAGATTCTTGTTTTAAGATATACATAATTCAGTGACTCCACTGGCCTTCAGAATACTACCAATAAGCACAAGTGGCATAAACAGCAATTAACAACAGACAATACTAGTACTTGTAGAAGTGTATTTAAAGGAGTGGGTAATAAGTTGAGGATAGGAATACATGGTCGGTCGACGGTTAGTCCTCTTGAAGAAAGAGTTTTTACACTTAAGTCCGGTGCACTGGCGTTCAGGTCGTCTAAGCTCCGAGGAGAGCTTGCATATACTCAAGCTGGGTTGGTGTAGAGTCATTTCTCTCGGTCGGTATCGAAGCACCATCTAATCGGGACAGGTGTTGCAGCTCTCTCTTCCCCTTCCGAAGTCCAGAAACGAGCGGAGTGTGCAAGACTGATGCCTGAACATACATTTGCGGAGAGGCGTTTCAGGATGTGACCAGGTCATGATTCAATACAGCACTTACAGACTGGGTTGGGGTTAGGTTAGGCCCTGCTGACACAAGAAGAAGATTAAGACACCCAAAACATAATGTATAGAGAGAAGATCTAGACACTGATTTCAGTATATTAGAGTAGTATCTTGAAGCGATTTGTAGCACACACAAAACTTGTACAATAGAGTTTTTTTTTTTCCCAAAAGAAGCATATTAAATGACAGATCATATCGATGTTAATATACAACACCAGGACGGTTATCAACTTTATAGCATCTAACGATTGCATTATCACCTGGCCTGTGCCTGTTCATTGTTAAATTATATAAAGTGTCTGGCATCAAAAGCACAATTATTGTTATCACTGATTATATGATTAGAGAATGAGGATTTGAAGATTGTGGTGAGGTGAATGGAGAGATTGGAATGTACGTATCACGGCTTGTCTGTATATGCTGCTTGTTTTGCTGCAAGGGATCGCCTAAGAAAGAGCTTCTATTGTATCGTGGAAATTATACTGAAATTAGAATTGCTGATTAATAAATACACTTCGATCAAAAATAAACAGCAAGATGAAGCAATGTATCACAAGAACGACAATGCCTATTTATGGAGAAGACCATTGGAAATAAACAAAATTGAGAAGGACATAGAGGGAGCTGCATGAGACAGCAAAAGATAGGACGGTTTGGTGTGAGTTCATTGACTGAGTATGCTCCGAGTAGAAAGCAGGGTAGAAGAAGAGGAGAACATTAACAAGCATGAGAGAATGATCATATTTAAAGACACAACAATAATTCTACTAGAAGAAACAAATTCAAGGACAGATAAGGCACCTAATTGATTAACTTTACCTGACTTTGTTCTACGAATAAGTTAAGAAAGAAAGGAAGGAAGGCAGGCAGGCAGGCAGGCAGGCAGGCAGGCAGGCAGGCAGGCAGGCAGGCAGGCAGGCAGGCAGGCAGGCAGACAGACAGACAGACAGACAGACTGGACCGCCTTGATCCTCTGAAACAAAATGATAAACCCAGTGAAAATTTTGAAGTTGTCAGCGCTTACTTGAAGCATGCCTTCACTTATACCGCAGCTATACATTTGCGTCAGACCTGTAATAGATGTCAAAATCAAAGCACATAACCCCGGCCCTGACATTCAAGCGATGAGCTAACAGCTGTCTCTGTTGAAATCCTTGAATCGACTGTCACTTGGTTGATGTGAAAGCTATGACCTTTCACTTGTCGTGACCATCACCTTGGGAATGATATTTTCTGGGCGGAAGTGTTTACGGTAAAACAAAAACAAAACAAATACAACGGGAAGGTTAAAGAGCTTATTGAATAATGACCTCATGGTTGTGTGTATGTCGAAGTTATAAGGTTCAAATTGTTGTGTTATTGGTTGGGGGTGGGGGGGGGGGGGGCATGTAGAACAATGCATTTGTATGACATCGTGACCCGCATTACATTTACTTTCGGACTTTCTCACGGTCCCATTACTAGGCGGGCATGCCAATACTGTATTGTATTCATATCAACAATATCCCTTTCAAGTTCAACCAATTCTGATCTTATAATTGCCAACTACGGCGTCTTTTATTTCGTATCATGGATGTTTACATTTTTTGATACGTTTGCTAGTTCATATTGGGTATGTTACATAATCGTGTCTCTCAGACACCATTCATATTGTGCTACCCATCTTAACTCCTGTCTGTATATTTACAGCTCTTAAATAAGTGATTAAGTCATTATCAGTATTTTACTTTCCAATATACATCCCCTATTCAGGGTTTTGCCGGTCTCCCTGGCCTAGGTGTAACACAGCGCGCGAAAATTGGCAGCAGTTCTCGCCGCGTTTGTGACTTACGGGATAAGTGAGCCGGCCGCTCAGAAAGCAATGGCAAACTACTGAGCGTAATCTTGCCAAGAAATCAACAACAGCGGTAAAATGCTGGTGTTGGCAACGATGTCCTGTAAAGGATATGCGAAAAAAAAACACTCAGGATTTTAACTTTGTTTTTTTTGGGGGGGATATAGTGCTGAATCTTTCCTTGGAATTCTCTAGGACGTTCTATCTTTAACATGTTTTCCATTATAAAAGACTTATTGCAGTGGTCATATTTTCGATTAGTAGTATCCTTTGGACTCGTGTGCGCTTAGCAACTGTTAAAAATGCCTCAGTCGTTGGATAACGAAATAGGTCACCACCCGGGCTAACTTTCCAATCTTCAACATCTGTGTGTGCGCTTTTTTATTTCTTGGAACGATAATGTTGCTGGTTTCCCCTTGCTCTCTTTCGACTATCAGGACAAGTGAGGGCCCTTCTCTGCTCAACAGCAGAGCTGTCCGCTTATCCCGGTGGATATTCGATTCCCAGCGCTGAGTTTGCCACACAACACTGTTTTTCATCCTCTACCACTGGGAGATGCAGTCGGAATTTTCCTTTCCTCGAGTTATGAGACCATGATAGCATTTCTAAAATGCTATGCTTTGAGACACAAAACCTAGCCGCATAATAATATTGATAGGATATGGTATTCTGGTATACACACACTTGGTTCGTCGACCGTGCACAGCCCTGAGATTATCCCTGTGTGAACTATAGAGAATATTGGATAGCTTATGGGGGACATCAGTGTTCAGTTAAAGTGGTCCTTTACAATCCAAACCAACTAGTCAAGAAATATAAGATTCTGCTTAATCTAGCTCGACTTCCCGGACCACTTTGCTGGTAACAAACACAGAAACCTCTATACTTGTCGTGGAAAACAAAATACTACCACTAAAAGAAGACATAACTTGTTACAGCTCTGCTCAATAGAAATAAGTGGCTGGGAAACCCTAAACCTGTAATATTAACAGAAATAAGACGTAAGTATTAGTTAGTGGTCATTATAACACTACATACGCCTACGTTCCTGGAACAGGATCATTTACTATTTTATTTAGGGCACTTAATATGAGCAAGCAGTAGTGATGAAGAAATACAACACTTTTACGACGAAATAGAAATGGCGATGGCTCACATTGGATCACAAGAAATAAAGATAATACTTGGTGATTTTAATGCAAAAGTAGGAAAGGGAAAAATGGAGGATGTAGTGGGGAATTATGGTTTAGGTACAAGAAATGAAAGAGGGGAAAAGCTAATAGAATGGGCAAATATCAATGATATGATAATTGGAAACACATGGTTTAAACACCATAAAAGACGACTGTACACATGGATAAGCCCTGATAAGAATATACGCAACCAAATTGACTACATACTAATTAATAAAAGATTTAGAAATGCTTTAATTAATGTAAAGACAATGCCTGGTGCTGACTGTAATAGTGATCATGTACCACTATGTGGACAAATAAAAGTAAGATTAAAAAGAGGGAAAAAAATGGTTAAGAACATGAGACTTAATAAAGAGGTTCTAAAATAGATAAAGAAATGCAAGAACAATACAGAGTGACTGTGAAAAATAGGTACAATGCAATAACTAAAATACAGAGTATAGATGAACAATGGGAAATGTTAAGGGACTCCATTCATCAAACTAGCAAAGAAGTATTACCAGAGAGAGGCAAAATAGCTAAGAAAAAATGGATGAATGAAGATATCTTAAACCTGATGGACAAAAGAAAACAGTATAAAAATGAACAAACAAGAATTACGCTAAGATAAATAAAGAAATAAAAGATAAATGTGGGAAGGCTAAAGAAAGTTGGTTAAACGAGCAATGCAAAAAAAAATGAATTAAATTCCATTAAAGATACAAAAAATATGCACAGACAAATCAGTGAGCTTACAGGAAATAAAATAAGAATAAATACAGGGTGTTTGAAATCAAAAACAGGAAAGATAATATTAGAGGAAGATGCTATAATGAAGAGGTGGAATGAGTATATAAGAGAATTATATGAAGGAGAAAGGGCAGAATTAACAGAAGATAGTAACTTAGAAGGTCCACCTATTCTGAAAGAAGAAGTCGCTGACGCTATGAAACGTATGAAGAAAGGAAAAACAGCTGGGCCAGATGAAATCACAATAGAAGAATTAGAAGTATTGGGAGAATTTGGAGTAGATATATTAACCAAAATGTTGAATGATATTTACAGCAGTGGATATTTACCCAGTGATATGCTGAAATCTGTATTTATAGCTATACCAAAAAGACCAGGAGCAATTGATTGTGAAGATTTTCGTACAATTAACCTTATAAACCATATCACTAAGCTTCTACTCAGAATCATAATGAGAAGAACCAAAAAGAAAATAAAAATGGAAATTAGTGAAGAACAGTATGGATTTGTGGAAGGAAAGGGCACAAACAATGCAATTTATACATTGCGGACACTAATAGAAAGGTCAATAGAGAAACAGAGGGACATATATTTGTGCTTCATAGATTATACTAAGGCATTTGATAAAGTAAAACATGATGAACTGATTAAAATGTTGGAAGATATCAACACTGATGGAAAAGATTTAAGAATAATAAAGAATATTTACTGGAACCAAGTAGCAGCAATTAAAATGGGAAATAAAGAGGGTAGTTACGAACAGATAAAGCTAGGAGTACGACAAGGGTGTGTCTTGTCACCAGATCTTTTCTCCCTGTATAGCGAAGTAATAATGAGAGAGATCAAAGAGATGCCAGGAATACTAGTTGGAGGTTATAATATAAATAATATACGCTATGCAGATGACACAGTATTGGTGGCGGATAATTCAACAGACCTACAACAATTATTAGACGTTGTAGTAACAGAGAGTGCAAGGAAAGGACTCAACTTGAATATCAAGAAAACAGTAACAATGGTAATATCAAAGAAAATGGTGACACCAAAATGTGACATAGAAATAGAAGGGAAAATCCTTAACCAAGTTGATAATTTTAGATACCTAGGGGCATTTATAACATCAGATGGAAGATGTACAACAGAGATTAGGAGCAGAATAGGGCAGGCAAAAGCCGCATTTCATAAAATGAAGAGTATCTTATGCAATAAGTCACTGTCACTGAATGTAAGAAAGAGAGTGCTGAAATGCTATGTAGAACCAGTTTTGCTGTATGGCAGTGAATCTTGGAATGTAAATGAACAAATTAAGAAGAAATTAGAAGCAACAGAGATGTGGTTCCTGAGACGAATGTTGCGAATTCCTTGGACTGCCAGAGTAACTAACGACGACTGCCTGAAACAGGCTAATGAAACTAGAACATTATATACAACAATAAGACAGAGACAAACAGCTTTCCTCGGTCATGTGATGAGAAGAGAGGCATTGGAGAACATCGTAACAACTGGAAAGATCGAGGGGAAGAGAGGCAGAGGTAGACCAAGAGAAGTGATGCTGGATGGATTGAGACGGTGGCATGGAGGAATATCAGCAGCAGAGTTGATCCAGAAAACCAAAGACCGAGATCTATGGAGAGCCATGAACGCCTACGCCAGCCGGCACGGCACTTGATGATGAATATGATCCCAGAATAAGCGCCTTCTAGAACTGGGTCACTTTTTGTCTGTGTTTATTTCCTGGGTAATCCGCTACTTACGTCTTCTTTCATGCTCCTTCATGTTGGGGGAGCGTTGTGCTCTGTCGAGTCAGGAGAGCCAGTGAACGGTTTTGTTGAGTCAGCCTAGGAAAGCCAGTCAATGGTTTTGTTTAAACGTTATATTTAGCTACGTACTAATCGTTTCTTGTGACCTTACAGAACTTTACATACGCGAGCTGGCTATGACGGAATAAACTGTTAACTCTTGAAACACGTATTTTCCAACGTTCGGTCAAGCATTTGAATATGCTGTTTCTGAGACTGGAGCCTTGTTGGCACAATGGCTAGCATACTTGCCTATAGGCATGGTGGTCTTGTATCCATATTTCCATAGAGACGGAATTTTTTAACATTGACGTGCCCCCCCCCTCCCCACCCACGAGTTGACCCAGGTTAAATGGGTACCAGGAAATATTTAGCTAGTACCATATACCCTGTATATGAGACTGTATCATCTGCATGCCGGTCTCCCTAGCCTAGGCGTTGGCGACTCTCTCCGTAATCTCGTTTATCCACGTGAGGAATGTAACTTGCGCGAGAATCGGTAGTAGTTCTCGCCGCGTTGGTAACTTAGGGGTATGTGAGCCGGCCGCTCAGAAAGCAATGGCGAGCTACTGAGCGTAATCTTGCCAAAAAAATCAACAATCAGCTGAAAGATGCTGATGTTGACAGCGATATCATATAAAGGATATGCGGGAAAGGGGGGGGGGGGCATCTGCATATCTAATGTTATTGATGTATCGCCCCTCAATGTTGGTTCCTTCCATATCTTCTATATTTCTGAAAATATTTTCACTGTACAGGGAAAAAAGATCTGGAGACATTACACATCCCTGTCTCACACCTCTTTTGATGGGACGCAGAGGTGTTTCCAAGGCACCAGGGCCGGGTTATATACTGGCCAAGACCTATTGACGAGTCCTCGTCGAGCGTCCTGGGCAACAGGTCCCTTCGGGGTCCTGGCTAAAGTCAGTAGGATCGCCGATTCCTCCGAAGTCGGAGAGTGTCTGCCTGTACTGGCGAGGAACCACCAGTCTGCACACCAATAAGCCAGATATGGGACAAGGGATACTCACGCAAACCTCAGGTCCTGTATGACATCACACTGATGTTGGACAACAGGATGCCTTCATCCGACATACAGGACTTCGCGTTGGAGCTCAAGCCAACGAACACAAGCAAGCAATAGGCTGATATTGACCTAGTTCATTATTAATTCCGACGGCAGCTTGTTGTTTCCAATATATGTCTTTTACAAGTCTAAGGTCTTTTCCAACAATGTGTAGATCTTCAATCATCCTTATCATATCGACATGTCTCACTTTATCGAAAGCCTTTGTGTAGTCAATAAAGCAAAGGTGTGGATCTTTGTTTACGGTTTTCATATGTTTCTTGTAGGACTTGGTCATTGGTTTTTCTGTCTGTCCATGGTACTCTTTGAATTTTCCTCATAAACCACATTTCCACAGCCATCAGATGTTTTTTCAGCTTGTCTACTCATTGTCCACGCTTCACATCCATACAAAAGTACAGGTTCTATGTAGCATATTAACACTCCTTTTCTCGTTGCAAATGACATCTTTTAATCGGTCAGTGTGTTTTCCATCCTGCAATGGATTCCTCGCCATGGCGATTCTTGTTCTAATCTCTTCAAGGCATCTCCCGTCAGATGTTATGAGTGTTCCGAGATAATTTTACCGATTCATTTGTTTAAAAATATTCCCATTAACTTGTATATTACATTGTGGTGTTTCCTTCTTCCTAGTGACAACCATAATCTGTGTCTTCTTACAATTTAATTCTAACCCTAGCTGTTCACTGTGTGCAACAACCGCATCTACTAAATGTTGAAGATCCTGCTCATTGTCTGCAATCAATACTGTATCATCTGCATATCTAATGTTGTTGATGTTACGTCCCCCAGTGGCGACTCCCTCATATCGTCTACATTTATTGTAAAGGAATCAAATAACATGAGGGTGTGGAGCCGCTGTTGCAGGTGTAAAACCGGCTGGATACATTTGGCCATTTGTTTGTTGCCTGTTCTTTACAGGACGTATCAATCAGCCCCAGCAATTTTGCCTGTTTGTGATTTACTAGACAATGTGTACGTTCGGTAGTTTGTCATTGCTTTCTGAACAACCGACGCCGATACTATCGAAATCAACGCAAGTCTGCAAATAATTTTGACTCCATACGTCGGGGAAGTGTGAAACGCGTTCACTTCCCATAAGCCACATGGCCGGCTTACCAACTTTAGAGGACATAATTTTGACTAAGCTTGCCATCAGAGAATGTAACGAACGAAATCTGCGTGAACGTCAACTGTAGCATTATAAATAAACTCATTGGTAATTACTGGCACTGACAAAACTATTTAACAGCATTATCAAGTGTCGGCAAGCTCACTACTTAGTCCTAGAACCCCTTGATATAGAATTGTTGCTCAAGACACCCTACAGCTTTGTGACTTGCGACATACAGCTCTGAAGAAAGGATATCGAGCAATATGAGATAGAACCCAGTACCGGAATTCAAGACTCTTGCCTTTAATCCGCCTAATAAGATCCAAGTTCATTTCTAGCCGCCTTTTCTTCCTAGAAAATTCAGGAAATTACCCGGCACCCAGTTTACGTGGCTGGATCTACCCCAGAACTTACTGGGTCAGGAGAGAACTTTTAAAACTCTTATAATGTTGATTGGACTCCGGATCACTGTGTGATTTAGCGAGCAAATCCTAAACACTACACCACCACAGCTCAGTATGCATGCACGCACTCAAAAACCATACATTTTAAAAGCAGAAGCTTTAGGAGCTCCATGGCGAAAATGTTACGGGCGCAGTTCGTAAACCACCACACCCGCGTTCGAAACACTGCTGTGGGCGATTTAGCAGTAGACCGACCGCCTTATGTTGGTGTTTTATGAAATGGTATGGGTGCCGGTCGTTCAGAAAGCACTGGCAAACTACTGGACGTAAACTTGCCCAGAAATCACGAACAGCCAAACAATGCTGGGGTTGACTGCTACGTCCTGTAAATGACATGCAGCTAACTTTTTTTAGGAACTTGCCTCCAATTAATAATTTTCAACATTAACTCCCTTGTATAGGGTATATTTTTAATGACTGTGGGGTTTTTGAAAATATTGTCGTTCCAAGTTTTGTTTTTACCTTTTATGTTGCATGAACTCCACAGAGGGTGGATACAAATCTTGGAACGGCAATATTTTCAAAAACCCGACATTCATTAAAAATACACCCTATATATGTCACAAATTAAACTCTTAAGACCGAGGCATTGGGTTCAGGTCGTCTACGCCCTGGAAAAGGCTTGAATCTATCGAGATGAAGACGGTGTTGAGACTTTCCCTCCGACAAGATACCGGAGTACCATCTTTAACAAGACTATGTTGCAGAGCACGCCTTACCCATCTCCAAACTCACAAACCAGCGGGGTGTGCAAGACTGGCACTGTAACTTCACATCTAGGTAGAGGCATATTAGAATGTAACCAAGTCCTGATTCAGCACATCACGTACGTCATGATGGGATTAGGCCTCTATTGTTAATGATACCTCTATAGGCTCTATAAATTGTGTTGTTAACCCAGTGCCCAGAGGAGGATATAGAGGTATTAATCATTGGTAGTCGGAGTCATCAAAAGCAAGTGCATGGTTACGCAGATGATCATTAAATCATTTCATGTACTGCTGTTTCTATATGCGTCTCGTATGGCAGATCCCATCGAGGCCGTCCATCTCCTGGTGAGGCCTAACATGTGTTGCGGAAAGATTTTTTTCATTAGATTTAAAGATACATATGTTTCGTTGACATTGTGTTTTCATGAATAAATCATTTCACTTTATTTTCAGACTTGTTTATCTTTTAAATAAAAGGAAAACCTGGCGTGATGTTTAGGATTTTTTTTTCCCACAAGGTGAGATCTGGTGTTTGTGAGAAAATTATCAGGATATCTCTGGTTACACTTTGGTGCACATCTGACAATAAGACTGACACTCCCAATGTGTTACACGTTCGAGATCAATGTTTTGTAAGGGAAGCGTTAGGAAAAACTACAGCAATTACAGCCACAGGTAGTTCTTTGTGCGTTGTCTGTAAATAATAGACAGGCAGGTATGTAGGCAGTTGGGAAGATAGAAAGACAAATAGGTAGACTGGCAAGCAGACACGAAAGAAAGAAAGAAGGAAAGAAAGAAAGAAAGAAAGAAAGAAAGAAAGAAAGAAAGAAAGAAAGAAAGAAAGAAAGAAAGAAGAAGAAAGAAAGAAAGAAAGAAAGAAAGACGCCTATCCCCTGAAGTTGTAACGCAGGTTATATGAAGTTCCTAGTAATTTACACACTTTCTGCCATATTTTCAAGTTACGTACTTTGATGTTTAGATTCTTGCTGTAATTTGTTTTGAATTTATGCCATTGTTTGGGCAAGGTAGGTGTAGCTTTACAAATATCCCAATCTTATCTTATTTTTATATAGCATCAACTACTAGATTTGTAATCTTATTGGAGTCGTATAAAAAGATTAATTCCCAAGGCAGGCTCAATCTTTCTATCAAGAGCCGGTTATTCTGGGAATTCTTAAAGCTACAATAGAAAATAAAATTATTGTTCTCAGCGGCCAAAAAATATATACTTACTTTGAGCTACGCGATATGGGCAGTAAAGGGCATCAACAAAAGGCAATCTAAGCCGATACAATACATATACTAGGGTCGAAAGATTCATGGTAACTGAGAACGGCATAGTTCCCGACAACTACAAAGAAGGATCGAGAAATTAGTAGTAAGATCTAATATCTCACAAAAAGAACGACACACAAAGGATAGATTATAAATCATTGCAAAAAGATGTAAAAAGTGCATTAACATGCATGTGATACATGCATGAATTGAAAAAAAAACTTATAACCATAACACAATTCGTAGTCAAGAAAGTTGGAGACCGGATGGAAGTTTAATAATGTCAATTGCTGTGTTAAAACATAATACACAAAAAGCAGTACTAAGCACACATTGAGAAAACCCGAGAATAGTATAATTAGACAGGCCTTTGTCTGGTATCCACAGGGCAAAACAGAGGACTTGAAACATGAGGAGAAGAGAAGTGGAGATAAAAATGAACAAAACGGGGAACACATGAATAGAGCTGTATGGGAAAGCTTAGGATGGAACGGTCTGGAGTGAGTTGTGGGGGGGGGGGGGGGGGCGCTATGCCCCAAAGGGGGATAAAGAGCGAAAGAAGTACTCAACACCAAATGACTACGTGAACTGAAGACATGGTTAGTGTGGTATAATTAAACAAAGCATTCATTTTTAATGAATTATGCACCATGGGTTGGTCAGAAGACGTCGACGTAGGCATTCAGGCAAGCATCCCATTGCTTAGGTAGGCGGCTAATTCCGTCCGCAAAAAAGGATTGTGGTTGGTCACTGAACCAAGTCTTTACCGCGTTCATTACGTCTGCATCTGTGTGACATCGTTGTCCCTTGAGAGCTTCTTTTTAGAGGTCCGAACAAATGAAAATCACATGGTGACAAATCAAGGACTATAGGCTTGATGTTGTAGAATTTCCCACTTCTTCTTTGCTAATGCTTCCTGCACAGTCTTTGCGACATGCGGACGAGCATTATCGTGCAACAAAATCACACCGCGAGAAAGCATGTCGGGTCGTTTATTCTTTATGGCTTGTTGCAGCTTGTCTAATGTATGCAAGTAGTGGGTAGAGTTGATAATGACACCAGGTTCTTTAAAGTTGGCCAACAATAGCCCTTCATGGTCAAAAATATGCGTTCAGCATAACCTCACCAGCGGAAACCTGTAACTTTAATTTTTTGGATTTTGGTGATCCAGCATACTTCCATTGCTTGCTCTCTCTTTTGCTGCTCGGTTCAAAGTGATGGCACCCTGATTCACCGCCGGCCATTAATGCGGAAGAGAAATTCATCACCCTTCACTCTGTAACGAAGCAAGTGGTTCAAACACCATCCCATGCGTTTCTTTTTTTTTTTTGTGGTCGGTCAACATCCGTGGTACCCACTGTGAACACACCTTCCGATATTGCAGTTTCTTACGAACGACCGTTTGAATTGTCCCAATTGACAGATTACATTCTTTCGCTAGCGAACGTATGCTTCGACAATGGTTTAATCTGTACTGCTGCATCAATTTTGGCGTTGGTTTTTCTGTTGCAATAATATGCGCTTGACCCGGCCGTCGAAGATCTGTCGTTAACTGACGTCCTTTCCGAAAACATTCGTGCCCAGTCTGTCACTGTTGTCTTCGACAAACATTTCTTACGGTACGCTGCCTGCATTCTTCGATGAATATCCACTGGTCGACATCCTTCTAATGAAAGGAACTGAATCACGCTCTCTGAGCTTCATGGACGGATTTTGGATCAACCCGGCCATTTTCTCAGCGGTCAGAAACGTATGCTTCGACAATGGTTTATCTGTACTGCTGCATCAATTTTGGCGTTGGTTGTTCTGTTGCAATAATATGCGCTTGACCCGGCCGTCGAAGATCTGTCGTTAACTGACGTCCTTTCCGAAACATTCGTGCCCAGTCTGTCACTGTTGTCTTCGACAAACATTTCTTACGGTACGCTGCCTGCATTCTTCGATGAATATCCACTGGTCGACATCCTTCAAATGAAAGGAACTGAATCACGCTCTCTGAGCTTCATGGACGGATTTTGGATCAACCCGGCCATTTTCTCAGCGGTCAGAAACAGAACCTATGCATCATGGGACGAAAAGCACGTGCTCTTTTATTCATTAGTCAGTACTCTATCACATGACTATGATGTGATCATCTTGAACGTACGCAATTACGCGCGGTGAGCCACGAAAGGATTTCAAATCCACGCCCCTTATATCTTCGAAAACCTACCCATACATGAACAATTATGGAATGTGTGGTTTTTAGAATACACACATTTGAATCTTGGTCGGTGACCTGTGATGTCACCTTTTGTCATTTATGGGAAGAAACTGGAGCTTCTTCATCTAACTCTTTTTCAGCGTTCAATGTTTGCTGGTGTCCGCTGTCTAGTCCCTAGTGAAGTGGGCTAACATATTCCGATTCAACAACTGAGTTTTCATTTCTGGATTCCTCCTCCAATAGGCAGATTGTGGTGCCGGGCTTGTGGACTCTGCCAGCCCACATTTTCTGTCGAGCTTTGTTGTCGCCCAGAAAGCAATGGCAAACTCCTGAACGTAAACTTGCCAAGAGATCACAACAGCAAAAGTGCTGGTGTTGACTGCGACGTCCTGAAAAGGATATGCAACTAACTTTAACTAACTTCTCTCAACCGTTTCATTTGCTCTGGTTTGTTGGTACAAATTTTCAGTGACTCCACGCAATACTTTAATTCATGTATATTTATATTGTTAGAAATATTAACATTGCAAGCATGTGTATTCATACGTATGCAAATAAATTAAAATTGGATATTTCATAAATTCGTGAACAAGTGGTTGTGCTTCAGTGCATTCAATAAACGCAAAGACATCCCCAGTCGGCAACAAAAAAAAGTGCACTACACACACTAGTCCGCGTGTGTGTATGCAGTATGCAAGCAAGAGATGAGAGATAGAGAGAGAGAGAGAGAGAGAGAGAGAGGGGGAGAGAGAAGAGAGAGAGAGAGAGAGAGAGAGAGAGGGAGGGAGAGAGAGAGAGAGAGAGGGGGGGGGGAGGGAGAGAGAGGAGAGAGAGAGAGGGGGGGGGGGAGGGAGAGAGAGAGGAGAGAGGGGGAGGGAGAGAGAGAGAGAGAGAGAGAGAGAGGGGGGAGGGAGAGAGAGAGAGAGAGAGAGAGGGAGAGAGAGAGAGGGAGAGAGAGAGAGAGAGAGAGAGGGGGGGAGGGAGAGAGAGAGAGAGAGGGGGAGGGAGAGAGAGAGAGAGAGAGAGGGGGGGGGAGGGAGAGAGAGAGAGAGGGAGAGATAGAGAGAGAGAGAGAGAGAGGAGAGAGAGAGAGAGAGAGAGAGAGAGAGAGAGAGAGAGAGAGAGGAGAGAGAGAATGGGGGGACGAAGAAATTTAATAGAAGTCGGAACTGCCATTCAGAACTGTTTAAACAAAGATATAGTATATTATATATGGTGTTGTTATGACGTGGGGGTTTTTTAAATATTGCCGTTCCAGTATTGTCCACCTGTTTATGCAACATAAAGGTAAATACAAAATTAAGGAATATTTTAAAAATCCCGCACTCATTAGAAATACACCCGTTAAAAGTATTCTCCTCCCCCACCCACCCTCTACGTGGGTTTACTGCTGGGGTGGAAGGTTAGGCTTTCACACATCTAGACTTTGGCTTACAGGTGTGTAGACAGTTCTTTTTAATCTCTTTCTTCCCAACAACCCAGAAAAGTGACAGTATTTGGTAGTAATTTAAAGCGGTCACCCCTAGCAGTAATGGTCGTAAAGTAAATCATCCTTCCCAGCAAGACGATCAGCTGACATTTTTGGCAAGTAATTTATTATGCCGGGTCTCACATCAGCAGTACTCCTCGTGTTATATCCTTATACCTAATTTTCATTGCGTCTGTGTATTTCGCTGAAGGTTATTATCTTTATAAACGTTGATTCAGACAATGCACAGGATCTGCAACAATTGTAGACGCTGTGGTTGTACACAGTGAGCAGCTGGGGTTGGAAGTTAAATTGTAGGAAGAACAGGTTAGGTGTAGAGAGAAGAAGAGAGACAGAGATGTAGATAGGAGAAGAGAGAGGGAAGAGGGGGAGAGAGAGAGGAAGGGAGGAGATCGAGAGACAGGTAGAGAGATCGAGGAGAGCCTAGAGAGAGAGGGTAGAGATAGAGAAGATGAGAGAAGAGCTAGAGAGAGAAAGAAGATTTGAGAGAGAGGGAGAGAGAGAGAGAGAGAGAGTAAATTTGTTTCTGTGTGTGACGAAAGCATCACATTTAAATATGAATGTCGGAACCTGCCATTTCAGACTGTTTAAACAAATTGCATATATTGTATATATTATATATAAGGGTATTGTTAATGACTGTGGGGGTTTTTTAAATATTGCCGTTCCAAGTTTTGTACTCCCCCTCTGTGGATTCATGCAACATAACAGGTAAATACAAAACTTGGAACGGCAATATTTTCAAAAATCCCGCACTCATTAGAAATACACCCTGTATAAAAAAAAAGGTAATCTCTCCTCACCCCACCCACCCTCGACGTGGGTTCTACTGCTGGGGTGTGAAGTGTTAGGCTTTCACACATTCTAGACTTTGGCTTACTGAGGTGTGGTAGACAGTTCCTTTTCTAATCGTCTTTCCTTCCCAGACAATTCCCAGAAAACGCTGACAGTTATTTGGTACGTAATTTAAGAGGCCGGGTCGACCCCTAAGCAGTAATGGTCGTAAAGTAAATCATCCTTCCACAGCTGAAGACGATCGAGCCTGTATCATTGTCTTGGCATGTAAGGGCATTCATCATTATGCCGGTGGTTCTCACAGTGCAGCAGTCGCGACTCCCTGCGTGTTATATCCTGTATACCCTATTATTTTTCCACTTGCGTCTGTGTAGTTTCGCTGAAGGTTATTTTATCTTTTGATAAACACGTTTAGTTTGTGTGGTTAATGATTTCCAAACACTCTTCTGTTATATATCCACCTTGTAGCGGTAGAAGGGCTTGAGAGTTCCAATGACCACCAAGAGTTACGCCGTATGAGTAGCTACTGTTAGCGTCTCCTGTGTCGGACAGGTCAAGTGGTACGAATCAGACAAACAGACACACAGACCTGCTGCCTTGTAGGTAGTATGGGGACAGTCAAGGGCTAAGGAAAGGAATCCTGGAAAAATTATTGTCGAGGTTGGATGACATGAGCCCCATGCTTGAAGCAACTCACTTGATGATGTTGATAATGTCATTTCCAAACTTAGAAATATCAAGTGTTATATGTAATCTTCGTTACTGTTTGAATCGCAGTTGCGATTAATAGCAAGCTTGCATGTTTGCTCAGTGGTAGTGCGATCGAATCCCCATATAGTCTATGACTTTTTACAATGAATCTGAACTCCCAGTTCGACCTAGCCTAAAACTGACACCAGGAAATATTTCAATCAGTGAAGGCGGCCTGAATGAGACAGACCATATCCCCACCAAGAACCGATAGGTCCATAACAGTATGGGGCAAGCATCATATACCCAACACGCCTCGGGGCTTAGGAAAGAGCCTTTCACTCTTCATTACAGTTTGGTTGATGCTGACATACAGGCAATGAATATATAATATGAGGGTAAAACTAATACGTAGGCGAATAGGTGAAAACATTGTGGCAAGAGAAGGGAACAATTACAGAAGTATAACAAAAGCTGGAACTGAAGAAAATATTATTTAATGAGATCCAATTGTGGCATTTAAAGTATATCGGGCATGTTTATAGACACGGGTGGTTGTTAACGGGTGTGCTAGGGAAAAATGTGGAAAAGAGGTCTTCTTCTGTATTCTAGGTCTTCTTGTCACCGTTTAACTCGGGTTGTGGGTTCGATTCCGGGCCGCGTCCTTCGGTACACGAGTTAAATTTTTCGGAGACTCCCGGGGTCGTCGCTAGAGCCACGGAGTTCGTGCTTTGTGCGACGCTTTCCGCGCTGCGGAAAGAGACTGAGCCATATGGGATAAAACCCGGTGCAATGAAGTCGACCCTGTCGACTTTTAAGCGACTTTAAGGTCTTCTTGTTCTTTTTCTTGTTCTACTTCTCCTTTCGTCATATTTCTCTTCTACTTCCTCCTCTCTTCTTTTTTCTCTCCTCTTCTTCTTCATCTCGTTCACTTGGAATCAGCTGTACCGTCTTCTACAGATCTCGTTTCATTCGGCCATACAATAACAATATATCAGGTACAATTGAGAGAGAGGAGAAGAAGAAGAGAAGAAGGAAGTAGAAGAGAAATATCAAGAAAAACAAAAGAAAAAGAAGAAGAAGAAGAAGAAGAAGAAGAAGAAGAAGAAGAAGAAGAAGAAGAAGAAGAAGAAGAAGAAGAAGAAGAAGAAGAAGAAGAAGAAGAAGAAGAAGAAGAAGAAGAAGAAGAAGAAGAAGAAGAAGAAGAAGAAGGGGAGCAGGAGAAGGTGAAGAGTAGGAGAAGGGGAGGAGGAGGAGGACGAGGACGAGGAGGAGGAGGAGGACGAGGAGGAGGACGAGGACGAGGAGGAGGAGGACGAGGAGGAGGAGGAGGACGAGGAGGACGAGGACGAGAAGAAGAAGAAGAAGAAGAAGAAGAGAAGAAGAAGAAAGAAGGACAGAAGAAGAAGAAGAAGACGAAGGAAGAAGAAGAAGAGAAGGAATGAAGAAGAAGAAAAAGAAGGGGAGCAGGAGAAGGTGAAGAGTAGGAGAAGGGGAGGAGGAGGAGGAGACGAGGAGGAGGAGGACGAGGAGAGAGAGGACGAGAAGAAGAAGAAGAAGAAGAAGAAGAAGAAGAAGAAGAAGAAGATAGAAGAAGAAGAGATAGAGATGAACGAAGGGGAGCAGGGAGAACGGTGAGGAGAGGAGAAGGGGAGGAGGAGGAGAAGGGGAGGAGGAGAAGAAGGGAAGGAGGAGGTGCGAGAGGAGGGGAAGAAGGAGGAAGGGAGGAAGGGGAGCGGAGAAGGAAGAGGGCGGAGGAGAAAGAGGGAGAAGAAGAGAACGGAGCAGATAACTCAGGGACAGTAAATCCCTCTGAAAGAAACGTCAAGTCAAGGCCAGAGAGCCAAGATAGCTTTGAAGAGGTCTACAACCAAAATGCTAACTTGTTTGTACAGATGATGAACAACGAAGAGTCAGCTATAGATGCGGAGAGTGCAAAGGAGAGGGAAAGAAGAGGGCGGAGGAGGGAAAGAAGAGGACAGAGGAGGGAAAGAAGAGGAGGGGGAAGAAGATGACGGAGGAGGGAGAATAAGAGGAGGGAGGAGGGAGAAGAAGAGGGCGGAGGAGGGAGAAGAAAAGGGCAGGGCAGGGGGAGAAGAGGACGGAGGAGGGGGAAGAAGAGGACGTAGGAGGGGAAGAAGAGGACGGAGGAGGGGGAAGAAGAGGACGGAGTAGGGGGGAAGAATAGGACGGAGGAGAGGAAGAAGAGGACGGAGGAGGGGAAGAAGAGGACGGATGGAAGGGAAGAAGAGGACGGAGGAGGGCGGGAAGAGAACTGAGAGGTCGGAGAAAACGGGGAGGTCGAAGAGGACGGGGAGATTGGAGAGGACGGGGAGGTCGAAGAGGACGGGGAGGTCGGAGAGGACGGGGAAGTCGGAGTGGACGGGGAGGTCGAAGAGGACGGGGTTGTCGTTGAGGACGGGGAGGTCGGAGAGGACGGGGAGGTCGGAGAGGACGGGGAAGCCGGAGAGGAGAAGGAGGGGGAGAAGGGGTACTTTTCTCACCTTTTACATAACTAATAAACAACAACACATTTGTTGTTCTGAACGTCCAGTATATCCAACAATAAACTCCATTAAAAATAGAACAAAAGAAATGCGCAATGCTCTGGGCTGAATATGCTTCTTGCATTTCATTTACATAATTTATGTTATCAAGGAAATGCGTTGTTTGAAACAACACGTATTGTTATTGTTTGATCAATGACGGTAAGTTAGTGCGCATACATTCACTGACATTCAAGGGTTTGAGCAAGCTATATCTTCGAGCAATTATGTGCGTATAGCAGGGGAGTTGGCGAAGTTGATAGCGAACTGTGCTGATAATGTAATAAGCACGATCGGACGTGGGTTCGAGGCTTAAGGTTGTCGCCTGCGAAACTGAAGGAAAGATTGGCCACCTAGTCCTCTGTGAATTATGGACAAAATATGATGGCATTTTCACATCACAGACCCATTGCAAGAAACTGCTTCAGGACATGTATTATTACTTATTTAATAGTAACAACCCCCCCCCCCCCCCTTGCACCTTTCTGTAGAAGAAACCTGATGTTGGTATGCATACTCCACGCATGACAGATTCGAATCCCAGTCGGTAACTATAGATTCCAATTCTTATGCATTGTGGTGCGTCCTCTGATCTTCACTTCTTTGTTGTTGTTCTTCTTCTTCTTCTTCTGCGTTCATCCGGATTTTTTTTTCCGCATGTGACTGTGTTATGCCTGTTTACAGCAGAGCTGCGTTCTTGCGCCGTTAGGCCGACACATCCGACTTCTGCGGGCATTTGTTGACCGGGTTAACCTTCCCGGCTTCTTTGTTCTATTTATATGATCGCCTAATAATACTGTGTTTATTTATGAACTTAATTGATTAGGGACGGTTAAGATTTTTTGGGCACATTATGAGGAGAAATACGATTGAAAACTAAGTTACTACCGGCAAAACTGGTGGGGGGAAGGCAGAGAGATAAATACCTGGATGACTGACCACATGGTATAATCGGGACATGACTTCAGACCTGATTCAAGACTCTAGTGATGGTGTGAGCGAATTATGACACCAACGCTTGCACATGATGATGATGATGAAAGGCATTGGTAACTTATTCTTTTTCTTCAATTTTTTTTTTAATTGAAGATTTAGGGGTAAATAGTAAAGCAACTTTCCTCCAGAGCAAACTCATTACGATGAAAGGCTGAAGGAGTGGCAAATGAAACAGAATGCGAAATGACAACAGAATTATGATAGGCAACAAATAAATTGATTTGGACAACTTGCAAGAATAAAATCCGATCAACTACCGAAAAGCGCTTGCAAAATATGGATACTGAGCTAGCGAAAGACCAAAAAAAAAAAAAACGATAGGCTGATCCTCAAGCGTGCACTAAACCAAAACAAATGTGGCGCAACTGCCTAATGGCGCTGCACGGGCAAAATTTCGAGTTAAAAATCTACCCAAAGTATTTCAGGATCCTCGCCGATGCAACGGAGTTCGTGCATTGAGCTGAGTTTCTCCAGACTCAGGTTTGAGTTAGGAGGAAAACGGAGCACATATGGTTTAAACCGTTTGCCGTGATGTTGATCCAACGACTAAACTAAACATAAACATAAATGTGGCGCAAGGACGGCGACACCTTGAAACACAAGCTTAGGCTCCCCACGCCACTACTTTTAGCGGTAAATGTGGGACAGGATCACAGAGACCATCCACTTTGGTTTAGGCAATAGGCCAATAGGCCACAGTAGAACAATACATTTAAATAATGATAATTATTATGGACAGATTGATTGATTGATTGATTGATTTAGGAACCGACATCACAGCAGTCGGGGCATTCCCATCAGCGCTCCATCCCCATCCTCAGCAGCCAGCGAAGAGTTCCAAAACTAATAGTACCAGTAGTAATCTGATTATATGTCCGTCTCGCCTTTCCTCTGAGCGTCGATCGTCGGCCAAATCCCCTCGTCACCCCTCGCTGTCGCATTCTTGCCAGACCATGATGATCTATTTGCTCCTCCGAGGTGTACACGTGCTCTCACAAGGCCACAACCACGTCTGCCTTGTCATGCATCAATACTCCACCAAGATTTACAGAGCCAGCCAATCTGTCCGCCTGTTCATTCCCCAGCACACCAGCATGCCCCGGAGAACAGATCCAGACGATGCTTGTCACCCGTGACTTCCGAAGCGAAGCAAGCCACTCTGCCCGAAGGTTTGCCTGTCCTCACCGTACTCAGCATGCTTTCTGAGTCAGTTACAATCAAGATGTGTGTGTATCGTATTCTTCATCCAGCGGAAAGCTGCACTGACCGCCTCCACCTTCATTCTTAAGCTAGATATTGTGCTATCATGGACAGACAGTCAGACAAATAATAATTTGAAGAAGAATGAGAATACAGGGAAAAACTGAAAGTGGGAAAGGCTACAATAACAAAACCACAACTGCAAAGAACATATTAAACAATTTCAGCTTCAAAGCCTTTATCGGTAAACAACAACAAAGAAACGCTGCTGTTTTCGCAGATGAAGGATGTGTGTCCACAACGAGTACTCTATCATTTGTTATCGTGTTCTTACCATGGTGACTTTTTGCACTTTCTGCTGTTTCTTTTATCGTTTAATGTTCAGTCTTACTGCAGTAAACCTCTATTCATTGTTACACAATGAACAGCTTGTTAGTTGTGAATCTGGGAAGACTGTAGCCCGGTATATTTCCGCAGTATGGTCTACCGAAAGCGTATCACCCAGCACGAAATCCGTAGCTCCAGCGACGACCCCCAGGGGTCTCCGAAATAAACTCCACTCGGAGTTAGGAAATGAACCCATGACTTTCTAAGCGCAAGGCAAGTGGCTTGACCATTTAGCCACGGAAACCCCTACCCCACCTTCAGCTAGTCATAAGCTACCACTTAAGAGCATATATATGTCGACAGGAACAGTTTACTCTGAAGTGTGATTTACTTACGTGTAGTGGGGTTCTTCAGTATCAGTGCTCGAACCCGAGCCGGCCATGTCTTTTCGTGTCTGTGGTGAATGTGCACCAGCGAGTCTCTGTGTTTTTGGGAGAAACAAATACACATTAGCGTTCATATCGATGTTAAGGTACTTCTGTTCCTCTGATTACAAGTACTAGGAATTATAGTTTATATTGTCATTATTTTCTCTATCGTTAATCGTGATGTTTTAAGAATATAAGTTATACAGGTATACTCTATGGCAGATCAATTTTTTAAATCATCGCATATTCTCTTCCCATGGCTCCCCCCCCCCCCCCTCCCACCCCTCAACTTTTTTTTTACTGTAAATTGTTTTTATGGCCAGTATTAATTCTAATGGGAAGTCTGTTTCTTTCATTTCCTATAATTCTTCATGTTTCTATACAGTCAAATGTCTTTGTGTAGCCTATAAAACAGTGGTTCTCAACCGGTGGGGAATTCCCCCCTAGGGGGGAATTTTAGGGTTTCCAGGGGGGGGGGGGGATGAAGATTATTTCAAGATCGCGTTAATACAAGAACCGATTACTTGATATTGTTTTTCCCTCCATACTTTACGGTTCTGTACTCCTCGCCCTTCTGATATTCGTCTTATAACGTAAGTAGACCCACAAATCACGTTTTATGTAGACGTCTAAACTTGTTCTAGTATGTGTTATTAAAGTTAGCTTCAATTTTTACGTATACTATGTAGGGGCAGGGTGGGGGAGAGGGGGGATTTATAGGGAGGAAATACGAAAGGGGAGGAATGGCAATCTCAACATATGGTGAAGGGGGGCATGGGCCAAAAAAGGTTGAGAACCACTGCTATATTACATGAGTACAGGTCCACATTGTACTCTCTTATTCTTTTTTTCTATAATTGGCCTCTGATGAACCGACTAAAATTTCTTATATAACGCGTGTACTAAATAATAGCCGTCATCCGTGGCGAAGAGGTTACGGACGCGGTTTGTGATCCCGTATACCCGAGTTCGAAACACAGCTGCGCGCGATTTTGCATCAGACCGCTTTTCGTTGGTTTTTTATGAATTGGTATGAGTGCCGGTCGTTCAGAAAGCAAAGGCAAACTACTGAAGGTAAACTTGCCAAAAGATTACAACAGCAAAAAATGCTGGTATTGACTGCAGCGTCCTGGATAACGTAAAGGATATGCAGCTAACTAACTAACTAAATAATATGAGGCCGTTGCAACATAGGGGTGTATACGGTTTCCCGCCAAGATTGTGATTTGGGTTCAGTCCCTAGCAATGGCAGGATTCCTATCACCAACAAGCTCGGCTCTAGGGTTGGCCCAGACTCAAGAAATAGATAGCCTACTGAATGATTTTCTGGGAATTGCGTGGGAAGGAAAGACGGCGAGGCAGAGAACTTGCCACTCCACCCAATTATGCTGCGGCCTATAGTATAAACGCCATCGTGGATAAGTACAACGGGGATTTCTGATTGTCAGATGTTGTTCCACTTTCACCAGTATTTATCTTCTTTACCCTTTCGGGGGTAATGACTCCCATGGGTATTTGTGTAATCACCTCTGCCACCGCCTTCAGAACACCAAAACGAACGCCAGTGTAGCCAATTTTGCCTTCAACGCACCTTGTCCACACCTGAAGGATCGGAATTTCTGCACGTGCCTAGGGGAAACCAGCTCTCCTTATATGCCATTTCCATTGAGTTTGTGGTCTGGTCCTTGCTCTTATAGCCCTTATTTCAGATGGCGACGTGCGTTACCGTAAGCGACTGCTGTTGCCGCTTGGCTTCGGTGGTGGGATTCAGAAAGACAATCTTTCCTGATCCCCGTTGCTTTGCGGGGTGTCCTTCACTCCGCAATGTCTATGGCAGAGGTTCCCAAACCACGGTCCCGCGGGCCACTTGTGTCCCGTCAGCTGTCAGAAAGTGGCACGCGAGGCCTCGTTTCAGTCGAGATTTCAAGAGTTCACAATAGAGGAGGCTAATGTTGCCCTCTTCATAAATCCATTCGTATTTCCTGGTGCCAAGCTCTGTCAATTACAGCAAAACCTTCAGCACGAAGTAATTGATTTGAAATGCAATTCTGCACTGAGATGTAAATTTCTGGAACTGCCTGCTTCACCTTCAGCTGATCATATGATTTCATTCTGGCGACTATTGCCTGTCGAACAATTTGAACACTTGCTTTCATTCGCCCAGAGATACATTTGTCGTTTTGATTCGACTTACAGATGCGAGCAGTCATTTGCAGCAGTGATCGTTATAAAAAAAATTAAAAAATAAAACAACTAACGTTCCAGACTTATCGATAGTAACCTAACTGTGCTTATGACTTTGGGCATGGCAGATTTGTGCCCAGACATTGATAAAATGGCATCTGAACTTAAGTAACTGGTTATGAAAAACAGTTACAATTGTAAATTAATTACATTAATAGCGATTTTCGAAATTCATTTAAGATTTATTGTTAAATGAACTTTTGATTTTAAACCAAAAAATGACCGCAGTGTAGTACTGACACTGACTGCCTTTAACGTTTTAGAAGTTTTTTGACGAAAGTTAAGAAAGGTAAGAATGCTATTGCACGATTTTTATAATTTGATAACGCCGTGGCCCGCTTAACTACCGAAAATAGTAGATATGGCCCTCGGCTTAAAAGGCTTGGGAACCACTGGTCTATGGTAATGTTGCACCATTCCTACCTGACGACTAGGCCGGCACGAGAAAGTTAAGGATTGTCTAAATTTTGGTTGGGTTGAAAGAGCCTGACTAGGCTGTGTTCGGAGGACAGAACCAAGGGCCATCTTACTGCGTCAGTGTGTTTCGTTGGTTGTACTTGTTGGTCCATGGCCAGTACGAGGCTTGTATTCGGCACAAAATGTAATAAATGCGTCAGTTACCCTTGTACAATCTGTAATCAATAAAAGCGATTCTGACATGCGCGTCAACAATCCTTATATAACTGTTATACTCAATGCTTTGGGTGTCGCTGTAGCCCAGTGACTAGCGAGCGGTCTTGTCTGCTGGTCCTGTGCGCAAGTATTCGAATCCTTTTGGATGCAGTGTTTTTTTGGTTTGTTTTTTTGTTTGTTTGTTATTTGGTTGCTTTTTTTTTTTTTTTTTTAATTCGACCTTGGCTCCCAGATTGACGGAACTTAAAATAAGTACTGGGAATAGTTCTGGAAAGTAGAGGCAGCCGCCATGATACTGACCACATCACAATGATCGAGAACTGATTGGTCAGTATATAAAAATAGGGGGTTAACATCATATACCAAGTACGCCTCAAATGATCTTTTCATATATTACCAAATACTTAATACGACTCAAGGCGATGAAATGTGTCCTTTATTTTTTTGTATTCAGTGTGTACCTGGCATTTGTGACCCCTTTAAGCACCAGACCAATGCTGTAACAAAGGGAATGCGCTGAATAGTTCGGAGGACGTAAAGTCAATGCCAATGTAAACCGGCGTAGGTAAAATGGTGTATTGATGCTGGCTATTAATCAATAAGGGTATTCAAACTAGGATATTTATCTCAGTTGTATTCGTACTAAAGGCAACTTGACATGGATCTATGAAGGGGTAGCACCTTTGGCGGTGACTGGAATAATTTGTACATGGTGTGATTTAGTCCGTATGAAAGCCCCACATTACAACAGGTTAATGTAGCGGTCTGTTCTGCGGTAAGGATGTATACAGTCATGTGGCAGCTCTAAACTGTGTTTGCAAGTTGGTACAAGCTTTACGGGAAGTTGGTTCAACGTTATTTAACTTTCGTAGATCGTTGGTTGGTTGGCTGGTTGGTTGGTTGGTTGGCTGGCTGGCTGGTTGGTTGGTTCGTTGTGAACCCTCTGGAATACTGTGAGTTTGAACTTTTAAAATCTGTCATTGCGAGCTCTTGGTAAAACTAGATAAATACCAGTGAACCAAGAGATGAAAAAAAGACGCTGGCAATAGGTAGGACATTGAGAAAAACTGAGAATAGTATACTAATAAGGCCTTTGCCTGTAATCCACAAGGCATAAAAAAAGAACGAAAAAAAAAAAAAGATAGACTTAAAACCACACGAAGAAAAATCGTAGAAACAGAGATGAATAATATGGGGAGGACATGGACAGAGCTGCGTGGGATAGTTAAGGATAGAAGGGTTTGGGGTGAGATAGTTGAGGAATTATGCCCCATTAGGCGATAAAGGATATAATAAGAAAGAAGACACCATCATTTGTTCAGTTCGCCTGAGTCCTGAAAGTGACTTGTACCTATGGTAGTTAGGTTGGTATATAGACCCTTCTCTCCTCATCCGGTACCAAAATATCATCCCCACGGGGACTTGTGACATAGCTCTCCTTCCCCTCTCCAAGCTCAGAAACCAGAGTGTGTGCAAGACAGGTGTTGGAACTTCATAACTCCGGACAGGCATGTTGTGATGCAACCAGGTTATGATTTAACACAGCACATGCAGACTGGTTGTGATCAGGCCTAGGTTGGTAACGATTCTACCTCACGTTCTAGATTATTCATTGTCATCAGATTCTAACCCAATGCCCAGAAGAAGTCCAGAAATGGGTGACCAGCAGTCTTTTTGTATGTACAGTCAGAGCGACAGACATAATGCCACTTCATAAATTACTGCTCAATCAATCAATCAACAACCAATCAATCAATCAATCAATTAATCAATCAATTAGATGATGTCTCCACAATAAAGTTTGGGTGCAATGGATCTCCAACACTGTATGTCCCTCGCTCTGACTGTAAATTATGTCAGATTGCTGATCGCCCATCTCTTGATATTATCTTCCCACTTGTATCGTTGTCTACATCTTTATCGCTTGCCTTCAACCTTACCCTTAAGTATGGTTTTTATAAGAGTATTATGTCTGTTACCGTGGCCGAAATACTTCACTTCCCTCTTTTTTATTTTTTTTATCAACTCTCTTTTCATGCCCAGTTTTTCTAGAACCGTTGTATTTGATTATATTTGTTTCATTAAAATACGGTATATTCTTCTGTATATCCACATCTCCAGGGCCTCTCTTCAACTTTCTAATTGCTAGTTCATAGTCTAGGCTTCCGCGCCATACAGTAGTGTTGTCATTCGACAATTCTCACTTCGACCCGTGACAATGTCTACCACAGAGTAAACTAACCCAAACCTTGTCGTTGGTGGTAGGTAACTTAGTGGCTAGACGCTTGCCGACCGTCGCCGTGGTCATGGACTCGAACCGCAACGGGGAGGGTTTGAATTTTTAAAATTTACTAATCCCCAAATCGATTCAGCCTAAAATAGGTACCAGGAAATGCCTAGGGGAGTAAAGGCAGCTGATGTGATACTGACCAAATCACTCACTGGGTGCCGACTCGTCTATACAAGTATGGGTCCAGCACTACATGTTCAGTGAGCCGTCAGGTGTGTAAACGGTCCTTGAGATGTGTTTAACGGATGATGTAGTGAAGAGCAACCAACACAGTTGACTGTGTAACATTTACACTACAGACACAAATTACTTTTTTTTATTGGGGGGGGGGGGGGGGGGGACAAGTAGAACATAATATCAAATATACATAGGACATAATGATGCGCTATTGTAATGGTTTGGACGGTGTGATGCCAAGGCATGAGCACGGTCGGACGAAGTTTTGATGTCAGCTCTCGGCGTTCGGTACGGGAGGGAAAGACTGACAACAATTCCTCCGTGCACTCAAGCCTACAAAATGTGATGTTCCTAACCCTTCACATACCCACAGCTGTTTCATGTATCGAGACTGAGAGAGAGAGAGAGAGAGAGAGAGAGAGAGAGAGAGAGAGAGAGAGAGAGAGAGAGAGAGAGAGAGAGAGAGAGAGAGAGAGAGAGAGAGAGACAGACAGAGACAGAGACAGACAGACAGACAGACAGACGGACGGACGGACGGACGGACGGACAGACAGACAGACAGACAGACAGACAGACAGACAGACAGACAGACAGATTCACGTGGTACAGTATTAACTACAGGAAATGAACAGTATTTGGAACATTTAGTGGATGTGGTTATTGTCAATGAGCGGACAAGATGAGAAACATCTCACGGCAATTGAAATGTGTTTTCTGGAGACAATGCAAATAATACAGTGGAAGAAGCGAACGACGAGTGTTACAGCCCTACAAGTAACACGTGAAAACAGTAAATTGTTTAATAAAATTAGAGATAGACAGTGACAATTCTGTGGGCACATTATGGAGAGATATCAATTTAAAAACTTAGTGAAAACTGACAAACTTAATGGGAAAGGAGCAACGGGAAGGCAGTGAGATAAATAATTGTCCACACGGCATCATCGGGACAAGAAAACAGACCTGATCCAAGACTGGTGATCGTGTGAGATGGCGAGCTATGAACGCCCATGCTTATCGGCATGGCCCATCATGAATATGAGTAGAGCTCTTGGCCAGATTCGGCGTCTTCAAGTTGATGCTAAATATATGTCTAGGATGGGAGGACGTTGCGAGTTGGAGCTAGGTACACGTCATATTTATTTCTTGGTTGTAAGAATCTGTATCATAGCAAGCCGGGCCAAGCCATAGACGCCATGTCTCTCTCGGCAAATGTAAGGTGTAGGTACTGCTTATTCCAGAAATACACTGGTTGTAAACATATTGGGTATATTCTTACTTGTCTGAAATTACCTTACAATGCTGCGAACCTAGTACGCGGGGATTTCCAACACTTCGCAGCTTTCATGACTGTTTTATTTGTGCTGTTGTTTAACGTAAGGTCATTGCACCTTCGGGAATAGTCTCATTATGGTTATCATGAAGACAGAGCGAAGGACAGATAGGACGGCAAACAGGCAGACAGCCAGATCGACGGAACGACGCACACGGAAGAAAACAAATAAGGAAAGGAAAGAAAGAAAGAAAGAAAGAAAAAAGAAAGACAGACAGACAGACAGACAGACAGACAGACAGACAGACAGACAGAGACAGACAGACAGACAGACAGACAGACAGACAGACAGACAGACAGACAGACAGACAGACCAACAAAACCACCAACTACAATAATAAACGCAACGGTACAGTACGCACAAAATACTGCTTCAAGACGTGCTCAAACATACGCAGTTTCTCTGTGTTCAAGCTTGGTGATCAGGTAATCTCCAGAGGCGATTGACTTCTTCTTCTTCTTCTTCTTCTTCTTCTTCTTCTTCTTCTTCTTCTTCTTCTTCTTCTTCTTCTTCTTCTTCTACTACTACTACTTCTTCTGTGAGAACGTCACTGTCTTTTCAAGTTCATTCAATGGTCCATCTTCCACTGTTGTGTGTCCAGGCCAGAAGGTTTGCCTATATATGTCGTATTTTGGGCAGTCTTGGAATAAGTGATCTGCTGTCTGCGGCGCCAATCCACCTTTGTTTTCCTTTTTCTTCTTCCTCTTCTTCTTATAATGTATTTATTATGTCTTTCATCTCCCGAAGCCCACTCAAGCCAAACTCTTTGTATACTTACTCATGATTGATTGGATTTCCATCCAAATCAAATCAAATCAACTTTATTAGGGTCACAAATTGGGCGCGCAGGCCCGTCTTACATTCGGCCCTTCCAATCACTCGTCTTTCGTTCATCAAGAGCATTATACATTTACATAGGAAGAAAAATAAACATTGTGAAATGAATGTTGTAAACATAAACAAGGCTAATTACCATGTTGTGAGGCCCATCTCCCACCTATCCATACATCACCCCACCCACACAACACCCCCACCTACCCACACACACGCGCACCAAGGGACACATACACACCCCCACCTACCCACACACACGCACACCAAGGGACACATACATACCCCACCAACCGACCCATCCCCCTCCCGCACATCCCCCACCCGCACACACTGCCCTCACCTGATCCCCCAACCAAAACACACTCGCCACCCACAAACATTCCCCCACCAACCCACACATCCCACTCCCATCCATATACACATCCTAACCCACACATCCTCTCCCCACCCACACCTCAAACCACCCATCCCCCAGCCACATCTCTATCGACAACATATTCCCCACCCATGCACACAATCCCCCACCAACCCACACATCGCACATCCACTCACACATCCCCAAACCATACACACACATCCCCACCAACTAACATGTCCCCCCCCACACACACACACATCTCCCTAACCACCCATACATCCCCAATCCACTCACACACACCCCACCACCCACACATACAACTTCCACCCACCCACACATGCCATAACCTAATCCCCCACCACACAATCCCCCACCCGCACATCACATACACCCCCTACCACGCACTATTCCCAACCCACGCACCACACACACACATCCCTCACCAACACATCCCCACTTACACACCACACACATATCCCCCACCCAGATACTATACAATAATCCCACCCACACCCACATAGATACCCTTACCCATCCACCCCACATACCCCCACTCACACACCACAAAAATCCCCCACCCACACACACATACCTCACCCACACAATATCCCCAACCAACACACCACACACCTCTCTCCACCCACACACGCATTCCCTACCCGTCCACCAACAGACACTCACTCACGCAAACATCCTCCACTATGCACCCACACACCCACCCCCAACCAATCTCTCGATCACAATACCACTACCCACACACACCCTCCACCCACTCACACATCCCACCCCAACACATACAACTCCCTCACCCACCTACACATCCCTAAGCCACTCACACACCCCCACCCACACATTCCCCATCCACACACACACATCTCCCACCCACACACCCCACATACTTCCCCCAACCACCACAATCCCCTACTCACCCATCATGTGCCATGCCGATAAGCGTGGGCGGTCATGTTTTGCCATCTCACTCGATCACCAGAGTGTGGATCAGCTCCGTCTTTCTGTCTCTACCATGCCACGTGGCTAAGCCATCTGGGTATTTACTTCTTGGTCTTCCCCTTGGTCTCTTCCCTTCGATCTTGCCAGTTGTCACCAAGTTCTCCAATTAATTTCTTCTCAATGAAAATGCCCAAAAACTTTTGACTGTCTTCATCTAATATCTCTAATCAGTTTACGATCTTCATTTGTTTCTTGAAGGACTTGTTCATTGGTTTTTCTGTCTGTCCATGGTATACTTTGCATTTTCCGCAGAAACCACATTTCCACAGCCATAAGATATTTTTCAGCTTGTCAGCTCGTTGTCCACACTTCACATCCATACAAAAGTAAAGGTTCTATGTAGCACTTCAACACCCTTTTTCTCGTTTCAATTGATATCTTTTTATTGGTCAGTATGTTTATTATCTTGCAAAAGGCTACCTTCGCAATAGCAATTCTTGTTGTGATTGGATTTAGCAGCTGTTTTCTATAGTGTGCGGTAGCTAGTCTTATACCAACCCTCCTTAGTCTCCTCTTACGGCATGAACGGCAGGTAACAGTATTACTATTCTTTGCTTCCCTGGTGAGTTCCCGGTTACACATGAGCACAGCCTGGCGATGTGGCAAAATGGGACATAGCTAACGTGCAATCTACATCAGAAGAACGGATTATTCTATAGGTTACAATAATGTGTAACTGTAACCAGGATGGATAACTCCGTCAGTTCAGTTACGCTATTAATTCATAAAAGCACGCAGAGGTGATTCCACGCACGCCGGGGAGGGGGAGGGGGGGGGGGCGTTAGAAGCGCTGTGCTGACGGTTGACGCCAATTTTGCTCTTTCGTGATGTACAGAAATATCAACTGCTTTTAAACTCTCGAAGACACTAACATATGGAGAGGAATAGATTCACGCATATTGGTTGTAACTCATGGAGATAAAGCAAAGACTTAAGATTTGAGGACACACTTGACAATATAAAAAATAGTTAACTGATTCATTGCCCACGGATAATAATACGTCACATGTGACCTTCCATTTGGACCGAAGGACGATACATCACGACACCTGTGTCATCGGGTTATTTATTTTGTTTTGTGGTATCTTTCGTAATTTCATTGCTCGGTGAATGGAAATTTACATTATAATAGTTGTTCATATGATTATGTACTATGTCTGGTCCAAACATACCTTTTGTTTGGCACTGAATCAGTCAAGCTATGTAGGCGATGTTGTTATTTAGATTTGGCAGATTCAAATCTCAGCATGGTTTTGATTCCGCCTCTTAAAATCGTAATTCGATATTTATTTGTTTCCAGTTTTCTGAGAAATTTCTGAGAATGAACATCGTCAAGGAAACGAACCGACAAACCCGTCTTAGTTCGCCGTGGTCTCCACCATGTTGGGAGCCGAGGTTGCTCAGTGGCTAGCATACTTGAATTGCCGGCCCGGTGGTTCTGTGCATATCCTTTACAGGGCGTAGCAGTCAACCCTAGCATTGTTTGGCTGTTTCTGATTTCTGGGCAAGTTTACGTTCAGTAGTTTGACATTGTTTTCTGAACGACCGGCACTCATACTATTGTGTGGAAACTAATGCAAGGGTGGTCTGCTTCCAAATCGCCCGCAGCTGTGTTTCGAGCGCGGTATGCGGGATTACAAATTACGTCTGTAACCCCTTCGCTATAGAGCCTAAAATGGGTACCAAATGTTCTGAGAAGTCAAGGAGGCCGACAAGATATTGAACACATCACCCATCGAGAGCCGATGTGTCTATAAACATATGGGAGTAACACCATATACCCAACACGGCTCAGTCGGTGTAAACCGTCCCTTTACTATAACATGTAGATGTCTAACACTTCACAATGGGTGCGTTGGTGTAATGGTTATGACATTCGGATGATAGTGGCATGTAGGTGGCTGGAGAAGCTTCGATGTCATTTCTCGTCATTCGCAACGGGCGGGAAAAACTGGTCAACTATTCCTTTGTGCTCCCAGGTCTAAAATAATGTGATGGTCTTAACACATCAACACACCACAAACCCACAACAGTTCCCTGATAGGGACTTTTTTTCGGTTTTTTGTTGTTTTTGTTTTAACACTTCACATCCGAATGCCATGGAACTATCTTTATTCTTTACCCATTGTTATAAAGAGTAAGACAACATTTCCACAGCCACCAGTCCCTTTCGTTACTTATCACATCATCAAACATAACCAGAACACCGTAAATATGTAGCAGTAAATGACGCCGGTCTCCCTGGGGTAGGGGGTTAACGTCTTTCTCCGTAATCCCGTATATTCTCGTAAGTAACGCAGCTGCGCGAGAATCGGCAGCGATTCGCGCCCAGCTAGTAACTTACAGGGGTAAGTAAGCCGGTCGCTCAGAAAGCAATGGCAAACTACTGAGCGTAATCTTGCCTAGTACATCAACAGCAGCTGAAAAATGCTGGTGTTGACTGCAACGTCATATAAGGGATATGCACAATTAAAATAAAAGACACTTTACACACCTTAAGACTGTATTGGGATATGGAACTAGACTAATTATTGTACTGATCAATCGGAACTGGCTGGGTGATGTGGTCAGTATCCCATCGGTGGCGTATACTTCCCATGGCATTTCCTAGTAACCATTTTAGGCTAGGCCGACCTGAGAGCCTAGATCAATTTTCAAAATCCGCATCGATGAGGATTCGGACCCACTATCGCCGGGTCAGCAAGCGAGTGTCTAGCCACTAAGCTGCCGCAACTCCCACTGAACAACGGATCACATGTAATCTGCCCTCTCCCCTCTCCGGCCTTGTTTCATACTATGTGTTACAAGCATGATTTAATGTGAACTTTGCTTACCCTTCTTTGTCGTTGCGATCCTCCTCTTCTGATGATGAATCAAAATCACCTCGCATCCACTTTAAACCGATCCCGTCGCACTCAGGGACACCGTCGTCAAACGACATTTTATAATTAAATTAATAATCACACACAGTCAACTGAACTATTGTCTAGCTATCGACATCAACACTTTACCAAAACAAAGCAGCAAAACTATTGTCTAGTTATCAACACGAACACTGTCCCAAACAAAGCAGCAGATTCGATACCTCCCCTAGCTGACTTTCTTAAAGTTTGAATTGCGTTCTGAAGCAAAGTAAACAATTCTGATTTCCACTAACACCAGCATTTAAGTGAATCAAATGACAAATCTAGAATGTGACATTTCTTATAAAAGCTAAACACTTGGAACATTATTAATATTACTAATCTGCGACAAACTACAACTTTTAACAACTTCTGCCCGGCGTCAGACTGCTACACACTAAGTAATAACTGACAAATCTACTTAAATTCTTTCCCCGCGAATGCGTTGAAAGAACACTGTAGAGCAGTCCTTATTTTAAAAACATACACATTACGGTTGAGGTGATCATGATTGTGCCTAGGACACGTCCACAAGTTAATCATATACTTATTGAGGTCTGGTTCGACGCGAGCATTTTGTCCCTTTCTGTCCTGTTCGCCTTGTCAACTTGTCGTCTGCTAACGACCAGACGACTGACAGCGGCAGCGCGGGATGGTCATGTGACACATTCACGGCTAGAAATAGATTTCTTTAGCCAATTAATGTTCAGGTAATATTGTCGTTAAAAGTATGATTTAGTTTAAACTTTACTTACCCTTCTTTATCGTTGCGATCCTCCACTTCTGACGACGAATCAAAATCACCTCGCATTCGTTTTAAACCGATCCTGTCGCACTCAGGGACATGAACGGAAAAAAACATGAACGGATGCGGTTCGTAATCCCGTATACCGGCGTTTGAAACACAGCTAAGCGTGATTTGGCAGCAGACCACGTTGCGTTGGTTTTGAGTTGGTATGGGTGCCAGTCGTTCAGGAAGCAATGGCAAACTACTGAACGTAAAATGCCAAGAGACGCAGTGTTGACTGCGATGTCCTGTAAAAAGGATTTGCAAAAAAAAAAAGAAAAAATCGGTGAGTATGTTTTTCACCTTGCGAAAGACTTTTACCATGAAGATGCTTGTTCTAATCTGTACTAGACATCTTCAGTCAACTATTTGATTGTTCATGTGCATGTGAATTTCCAACAATCCATTCATTGTTCATGTGAATGTCCACCTATCCATTAATTGTTGTACTAGACATCTTCTGTCAAATGTTTGATTGTTCATGTGTATTTTCATAAACCCATTGATTTTTCACGTACCTTTCCATCTGTTTGTTGACTGTTTATGTGGATTTCCATCTATTCATTAATTGTTCATGTGAATTTTCATCTATCCATTAATTGTTGTACTTGACATCCGTCAAACGTTTGATTGCTCTCGTACATTTCCATATATCCATTGACTGTTCATGTGCATTTCCATGTATCCATTGATTGTTAATATGAATTTCCATGTATCCATTAATTGTTAGACATCTTCCGTCAAATGTTTGATTGTTCATGTGTATTTCCATATATCCATTGATTGTATTCATAGATACCATGCTTTGCCCATGTAGCTTGATCCCTCTCTCAACCTGCCCAATTTATTCCAGGGGAAAAGTAGCACCAATACATCTGAAACAAGACATGCCGCAGAAGCTGCCGGATCAACAAAGCAATGCTCTAACTGTCCGCCTGTCAGAACTTCGATCCTAGACAAGTTGCCGACCAAGGCTTAGGGATTTACTTTATAGAAAGCCTTGGCATAATCTATAAAGCACAATTATATGCCTTTCTGTCTCTATTGAACTCGCTATTAGTTTTCGTAATGTGTATATAGCACTATTTTTACCTTTTCCATACTGTTCTTCACCAATTTCCATTTTCATTTTCCTTCGTGTTCTTATTACATTTGTTAGTGGAAACTTAGTGACGTGGTTTTTGAGGTTATCATATCCAAGAAATAGAGACAGAAGACGGAAATATCTTCTTCTTCTGCGTTCATCCGGATTTTTTTTCCGGATGTGACTGCGTTGTGCCTGTTTACAGCAGAGCTGCGTTCTTGCGCCGTTAGGCCGACACATCCGACTTCTGCGGGCATTTGTTGACCGGGTTAACCTTCCCGGGGAGACGGAAATATAATTTGACATTACTCACTCCATCCATACTCACAAACATCCACACAAACAAACGTAGTCAAACATTCACTCACATACAGCCACGCATAAAGTAAAATACGAAGCTACCGATGTAATGGACTGTTCCCTTACGTAAGGGCAATGTACCTACTAGAACAAAGTGATGACATTCATGTGACATTTCCTATTCATGTCAAACAAATAAATGTCACAATTAGAGACCTGACATGTGCAGAAATTATGGGTTCATGGGGTTATAATCTGCATCACAGATTTCCCACTGAACACAACGACCTATGATTTTTGATGCCACTGTAGCTGTTCGTTATCATGTATCCGACGCGTAGAATATTGCCAGATTTCAATCGGTTTGGCTATGATTACGGTAATCGGTTATTTCCGGGAAGTAGGGGTCGCGTTTCCACTTCTTTACAAACAAAAAAGCATGGAATGACTGATGATATTGTTTTACTTTCGTTCGTTCGCTCAACTCGTGCGCATTCCACACTAGGCTGATTTTTACGTGTGGGTTAGCTTGCCCCTATTATCAGCGTCCCTCACCGTCAGGCAAACCCACGTCGACTTCTGAATTACTTGTAATTTGTCTTCAAGTCAAGGACGAGAAGTCAACTTTTTAGATTTGTATTTGGTTTGTTTTGTTAGCTCACTTTGAACTCAAGCCTAGTCCATGCACGCGCTACTACTTCTATGCACTGGATTAATATTTCAGTGTGGATAAGCTTTCCCTGTTACCAGTGTCCGTGGCCATTAGGCGAACTCTCTCCGACTTCCGAGGTAACAGTCTAGATGAGATAATACAGTTACTGTTAATTGCTTGCGTGTCCTTTAATAGACGCGCAATCAATTCTAGCATTTATAGGCTTTTTGTGATTTTTAGTCAATTTTACGTTCAATAGTTTGCCATTGCTTTCTGAGCGGCAGAGGCTCATACCATTTTTATTTTGTTTGCGCTCGCTATCTTTGACCTCAAGCGTAGTCCATACACACTATTTATAGTAGTGATGGACTGAATTTTGAAGTAGCTTTTCATATTAACAGTGTCTCATGAGGCGAACCCACTCCGACTTCAGAGGTACTTGTAATTTACGTCCCCAAGTCAAGGTCAACATTTTAGTCCAGCTGTCCGGTGTAGGGGTTGAACCGCATATCTCGGCATTAGCACACCGGAAACTATGGATACGCCCGGATTCCAACCTGCAACTCCAAATTCAGCACTTCGCTGATGGAACGGCAAAATTGAAGATACCTTTCTTTAAGGTGTCTAGTTCCATGCATCTGTACTATCATGTGAAGTGTTTTTTTTTTGTTTTTTAAATTTTATTTTCGGTCATTTGAATACCAGCGGATCTATAAACGTGCTTCTATTTCTAGTGCACTCATTTGATTTTAGCGTGTGGATTAGCTTTCAGTATTACCAGTGTCCCTCGCCATTAGGGAAACCTACTCTGTTTTAGAGAGGCAACAGGTTCAATTTCCGGTGTGTCTATAGTCTTTATTTTTTGTATTGCCTGGTGTTCTAAACATGAATAATTAAGAGTGCTGTGAATTTAATTATTACTAAGACAGTAGTCCAGTTAAACCCCCGGCAAGGGCAGGATTCTGTTTGTATGCGATTACTAGGTCATCTTGGTCAAAATGATGAGCGCGCCCGCTCTTAACATTCGGTGTTTGATGCTGAGATAGCGGGTTCAACCCCTACACCAGTCAGCTGGTCTAAAATGTTGACTTCTCGTCCTTGACTTGGGAAAAGCTAATCCACACGACACTAATCAGCTCAGTGCACTAGAAGTAGTATTACAGTGGTTCTCAACCGGTGGGGAATTCCTCCCCCCCCCCCCGGGGAATTTTAGGGTTTCCATTGGGGGGGGGGGGGGGGGGGGGAAAGAATGAAGATCATTTCAAGATCGCGTTAATACAAGAACCGATTACTTGATATTGCTTTTCCCTTCATACTTTACAGTTATGCACGTCTCATCCTTCTAAAATTCATTTTATAAAGTAAGTAGACCCACAAATCACGTTTTATGTGGATGTCTAGACCTGTTTTAACATATTTACCTTCCATTTTTGCGTATACTGTGTAGGGGTGGGGGATTTTTAGATAAGAAATATGAAAGGGGGGAATGACGTTCTGAAAATATGGTGAAGGGGGGCACGGGCCAAATTTTTGATAGGAAGGGGGGGGGGGGGGGAATGACGTTCTGAAAATATGGTGAAGGGGGGCACGGGCCAAAAAAGGTTGAGAACCACTGTAGTAGTACGTTTATGGACTGCGCTTGATTTCAATGGTACCGGATAATTTTGAGAAATGTCTCGGGTTTGTCTAGGATTTTAGGGTGAGGGGAAGAAAACATCTCGACACCGCAAGGTACAAGGGGGACAAGATGAACTGAGATCAGGAATAAAACAGGCACCCAATTTATGTTCACGCGCCTGAAGAATACGCGAAGACTTAATACATCACATACCGACGGCAGTATCTGTCATGGAATTTATGTTACAATCACACACACACACACACACACACACACACACACACACGCACGCACGCACGCACACACACACACACAAACACACACACACACACACACAAGGCAGTACGGCTTGGCGTAAGTTGGCTGAGGGCCTAGGCTATCCAATAGGAGATAAAGGACACATTGTGTGTGTGTGTGTGTGTGTGTGTGTGTGTGTGTGTGTGTGTGTGTGTGTGTGTGTGTGTGTGTGAACAATTCACATAAACCCAAAAAATCCGCTTACAGACAGATAATAGGTGGCCTATGCTCTTGTATAGATGTGCGAATGTTGGACAATGAGCAATGATATGGTGTAGAGACTGTAATGTTTTTTTTTATATATATAGAAGAAAGTCGAGGATATGCTGGTATAGAGCAATTTAATCAATAGAATTGGTCCAGAACCGCTGCCTTTGACCATGAGCAGAGAGAGAATATTGTGATGACCGAAAAGATCCACGGTATCAGAGGCAGAGAAAGACCGAGAGAAATGATGCTGGATGATCTCAGAATGTGACATGAAGTAATAACGTCAATAGTAGAATTGTTCCAGAACATCTTGGACCGAGATCTGTGGAAAGATATGAATGCCTGCGCCACATTTCAGGGCACGTGATAATCAGGATAAAGAACCCGGGTGTACGGAATTACAAATCGCGTCCGTAATCTCTTCGCCACGGAGCGAAAAAAAAAAAACCCACTTAACCTCACAGAGAAAGCCCTGATTCCAAACCGTCGAGACTTTAAAGAGTTAATATTGAAAAGTGGACCACTGCTCGATCCGCTCCTTCACCTCAACAAAGAGCAGGAAATATCTGTGTAAACAAAAAAACTGTTAAATGACGACAAGAAGCCCACCAATATACAATTGACTTTTAACGCTAAGTTTACATGGAAACATATCAGGAATGCAGAACAAAGTCAGATCAGAGTTAGCAGTTCTAAATAAAGTTCCAGACGCACATTCATTGGTATGATGGCCACTCATAGAAGTAGATGAAAGAAATAGAGATTAGAGTACATACTAGACATATAACAATTTTAAGCTATAGTGACCATATGGGGATTGGAACCTGCCAAATGACGATAGCTACTCGCTGAAGGAATTAGTGTACTTCTACCCACAGCCAACTCAACACCGCTCGTGTCTAGTGTGACCTCTAAACTCGACATCTTTTCTCTACTTCTATAAGCGCCTATCAATACCATGATATTATTTCTCGTGCTATTGCAATGGCCGCCAGGGTTCCCAAGAATGATATCTCTGTGTATGAAGAACGGTTCTATTGGAAAGTAAAGTAAAGTAAAGTAAAGTAAAGTAAAGTAAAGTGTAAAGTACAAAAGAAAGTAAAAAGTAAAGTAAGTAAAAAGTAAAGTAAAAAGTAAAGTAAAAAGTCCATCCATACATCATGTGCCATGCCGGTACGCGTGGGCGGTCATGTTCTGCCATCTCACTCGATCACCAGAGTAGTGGATCAGCTCTGTGTTCCTGTCTCGACCAAAGTAAAAAGTAACGTAAAGTAAAGTAAAGTAGAGTAAAGATACCTCTTCACGCCATCATGCGTACTATTTGTATGGTGCTCTTTGCACAATTTAAGCTTATGACATGGCCAATATCAAGCCGACTACCTTTACTTTTCCAGATGATTCCCTGCTACCCAGCCAGGGGTGGGTCTTCTATTTCTTTCGTTTGCTTGAAATTTGTCTATATCTACAATGTTGTCTCGTGAATGAAATTCACTGACGCAGTTCGTAATCTCTCGTTCGAAACACAGCTGCGGGCGATTTGGCAGCAGACAGTCTTACGTTGTTTTTTTTAATGAAATTGTATGGGTAACGGTCGTTCGGAAAGCAATGGCAAACTACTGAACGTAAACTTGCCCAGAAATCACGAACAGCCAAAAAATGCTAGGGTTGACTGCTACGTCCTGTAAATGATATGCAACTAACTTTAAACTTTGTGTTTGTTCACTCAGTGATCCACAGAGTTTACCCTCCATTGTTGTTTCTCAGGCAAGTAGGTGTGTCTAGATATGTTGTATTGTTAATCAGTCTTGAAGTGTATGATCTGCTAGCTGCAGCGCCAGTCTACATGTGCCCAAGGCTGATTCGTCAACCAGCTCTAAGGAGCCAGGTTCAATATTTGTTTAACTGGTAGAGTGCAAACACATGAGCACCAGGCCGGCAGGTAGGCAGTCTAGCCGCTGCGCTGTCAAACCACGGCTTCCGTGAGCTAGTGAGATAATGCTATAAGATTTGCGCCAACAAGCTCTTTATTCACATCTGTGCACAGCATTGCGTCCCGCAATATTTACCGCCTTACGGAAACTTGATAAGATACTCAATCAACACTTCGAACGATTATATATGCGATGAGATCCTCAAAAGTCACAGAAATACAGAAAACAGGAATACTGAAATTATGTTCCAAGGAGACAAACGACCGTCCCTTTCCACACCACCCACGTCTTAATTTATTACTAGTTAGTTGCATATCCTTTACATGACGTCGCATTCAACCCCAGAATTATTTGGCTGTTTGTGATTTCTTGACAAGTTTACGTTCGGTAGTTTGCTTTTGCTTTCTGAACGTCCAGAATAGCATACGAATTCTATAACTCCATTCCCTCCATAGCACCTTCCCTCCATAACTGACTTTTCCTTATGAATGAATGATTCCAGAATGAAATTAAGTGCCATCGCCAAATATCACTGCGCTAGAATGAGCAAAGTGGTCATCATGGTCGAAAGGTTAAGAGCACTCGTTCTTAAACTTCCTGTACGCTGATGATAGTGGGTTCATTCCTCACACCCGTCAGTTGGACTACTGAACGTAAGATCACAAGAAAATCAACTTGGGGATGATTCCAACGTCCTGCAAAGGACATGCGACATTTTAGAATGAGCAATGTCGAGAGGTGTAGCCAGTGAACAAATTACACCGCCATTGGCGCACCGGAAGTTTAAGAGCTAAAGCATTCTGGTTCTTTCGGGCACGTCGACTGCTGTTAGCGCCATATTTTTATAGACCAATCGATCATCGCCGGGTGATGTGGACAATATCACGCCGACTGCTTTTACTTCTCATCATCATCATGTGCCATGCCGGTAAGCCTGGGAGGTCATGTTTTGCCATCTCACTCGATCACCAGAGTCGTGGATCAGCTCAGCGTTCCTGTCTCGACCATACAACATGGCCAAGTCATCCAGGTATTTACTTCTCAAGCATTTTGTAAAACTCATTTTAGGTTGTGTAGACTTGGAAGCTCGGGTCATTTAAAAAGATCCTCACCGGTGGGAATTCGAACACACGGCCACCGATCTCCCAGCCCAACGTGCTAGCCAGTGCTCTATCCTGGCTCTCGGCTCACGGCCTACTAAGTGTTAAGGGGTCATGACGAGCGTTTGGTAAATTCCTGGGTAGAGAATACTTTAATGCTTAGGTACTCTCGAACTAGCTGTATCTTCCTTGGCCTAATTAAACACTATGCAACCCGTTTGCTCTGCTCATAGCTCTGCTATTTCTGGGCAGCGGGATGTACTGTTTGCTCCCCTACTTGTTGTATGTCACACATTCGTCTTCCGGCATAGTACAAACGTAAGTCAGTTATTTAGATCTACACAATTTGTTCTGATTTCTTAAAAAAAAAAAAAAAAAATCAGCATCTTTGGGTGTATAATTCTGAATGTAACATGTCTTTATCATTATATCAGTACTGCTGTATTGATTAGAAACATGGAAAAGGGCTAATATCTTCTTCTTCTTTGCGTTCATCCGGAGTGTTTTTTCAGATGTGATTGCGGTGTGTCTGGTTAGGCACCCTTGGGTCGAAACCCTTAGGTCCAACACATCCGACTTTTAGCGTGCATTTTTGACCAGGTTAGCATTCATGGGAGACTCTCACTTTTGTGGTACTGTCCACCTCCCAGCTGGTCAAGTTGGAACAGTCGAAGACTGCACGGTCATCCCTCAAATGAAGGCAGGGACAGTCCATAGCATTTTCCGCCATCCTGGGTGGCTTCCATAATTGCAGAGCCGACACATAACGCTCTGGTGCTGGGCTCACCGAGGGAATCGTCACGTCCTGCTCATGGCTGCTTTAATTCCTCACTTCAATATATTGGGCATTTCGTTCGCCCCGGGCCGTTCCCGCACAAACCAGACAGGTCTGCAGACGGTATCCACTCAGCGAGTTTTCGGACATGTGCTTGTCGTTGCGCCCGTCAGAGCTGTTCCAGGCACGACAGACATTCGGAAAACTACCTAGTCAGAGCTGTTCCGAACAAGAGCGGCATTCGGAAACTAGGTAGTCAGAGCTGTTCCTAGCACGAGAGACATTCGGACGAGACATTTCACTCGGACGTAAATGCGTAGTGCCAATTTTTAGTTTGCCACCCGTAGGACGGCACTTCCGACTTCGGCGGGCATTTTTTAATGAGGTTAGCCTTCCTCGGGTTTCGAGGCACATTAGACTTATTGTTGTGATGTCGCCCACATCTCAGCTGGTCAAGATAGAACGATATGAGACATCAACGACATCGCGGTCGACCCTCAAGGGAAGGCAGGGTACAGACCATGGGCATTCCCTCGCTATCCAAGGAGGCTTCCATAATTGCATAGGCGGCACATATTGCTCTGAGACTGGGCTCACCCGAGCAGTTGCCACGTCCTGCTCATGGCTGCTTTAGTTCCTCACTTCCATGTGTTGGGCATCTCGCTTGTTACTGGTCAGCTCAAGCACACACCAGGAACGGTCAGACTGCGGGAGACATCCGCTCGGTAAGCTTTTGCTTTTGACTTCGGACCACGCAATGGATTCGCTCGCCGTGCGTTCCATTTCGTGTTATTGAGACTTGTTTGTTCATTTTTGTCTACACTCTCTATGAGTTAGATACAGTTTTCGTAACCATTTCATTCGACTGGGGCATTTTCTGCATTTTAGTACTCGTTCACGAGGTAGGCTACATGTGCTGCCGGCTCAGCACCTTACCTCCGTGCAGCAGTGAACGGAAACGGCCAGGCCCTCTCATCCGGGAATCCCTCATATTCCCCAGCTGAGAGCCTTCGAACAAGTATCAGAACTGGGCATGTAGCGTGCTCAGTATCTCACCTCTATTTCTCGGTAGGTGTGTATCGGCCCGGCTCTCACATCCGAGGGTTTGTGGCTTAGAGGCGTTCAGCCTAAATCCTCGACAGAGAGCCTTAGGGTATTGTCCGGACCAAGAATTTCTGCCTTCGTGCGCCTGATTTTAAACTCTTGACTGCTATCCTCAGTCTACCTGCAGAGCAGCAGGTTGTGTCTCTCTTAGTCTAGCCCAGAGGTTCCCAAACCACGGCCCGTAGGCCACTTATGGCCCGGCAGCTGTCAGAAAGTGGCACGCGAGGCCTCGTTTCAGTCGAGATTTCAAGAGTTCACAATAGAGGAGGATAATGTTGCCCTCTTCATAAATCCATTCGTATTTCCTGATGCCAAGCTCTGTCAATTACAGCAAAACCTTCAGCATGAAGTAATTGATTTGAAATGCAATTCTGCACTGAGATGTAAATTTCTGGAGCTGCCTGCTTCACCTTCAGCTGATCATATGATTTCATTCTGGCGACTATTGCCTGTCGAACAATTTGAACACTTGCGTTCATTCGCCCAGAGATACATTTGTCGTTTTGGTTCGACTTACAGATGCGAGCAGTCATTTTCCGCAGTGATCGTTATAAAAAAACAAGTAACGTTCCAGACTTATCGACAGTAACCTAGCTGCGCTTATGACTTTGGGCACGGCAGATTTGTGCCCAGACATTGATAAACTGGCATCTGAACTTAAGTAACTGGTTATGAAGAACAGTTACAATTGTAAATTAATTACATTAATAGCGATTTTCGAAATTGATTTAAGATTTATTGTTAAATGAACTTTTGATTTTAAACCAATAAATGACCGCAGTGTAGTACTGACACTGACTGCCTTTAAAGTTTTAGAAGTTTGTTGACGAAAGTTAAGAAAGGTAAGAATGATATTGCACGACTTTTATAATTTTATAACGATGTGGCCCGCTTAACTACCGAAAATAGTAGATATGGCCCTCGGCTTAAAAAGCTTGGGAACCAGTGGTCTAGCCCCTATCCCATAAGCTGTCCGATATGTAGTTTTCATCCATCGGCAAGCAGATGGGGTCAATGGGACACGCAAGCTCCCCCACCACGGCAAGGTGGAGACACATCGGGGGAGAAAGGGCTAATATGATTACTAAAGAACTACAAACATTCATTAACTGTTGCTTGCGCAGAATAGAAGGACTAAAATTGTATGTCTGAATCACCAATGCGGAGCTCGAGAAGAGAACGAAACAAACACCAGAGAATCTTGAGGTGGGGAAAGAGACGCTTGCATTTATACAGGTAGTAGTTTTAATGACAGTGCAGTTTTTATAATATTTCCGTTCCAAGTTTTGTATTTGCCAATTGCGTTGCACTGTGTTGCATGAACTCCACAATAGGTAACTACAAAACATGGAACGACAATATTTTCAAAAACTGCACAGGCATTAAAAATACACCCTATATGACGTTAAGTGAGAAAATATGGGAATAGTGTAGCTAGACGTCAAGTGAGAAAATGGAATAGTATAGCTAGAAAGTCCTTTGTTTGGAGCCCACGGGGCAGGCGAAATACAAGGAGACACAGAACACATGGAGAGAGAGATGGGTTCAGAGATAAATAATACAGGGAGGACATGGCCGGTGCTGCTTGGGATAGCTACAACATTGGACGGCTTGGAATGAGTTGGTTGTCAGCTTATACTCCACTGGGAGATGAATTGCAAGAGGGGTGGAGGAACAGGAGGGGAGGGGTAAGAGAGACAGAAAGGGACAGAGAGAGGCAGAGGCAGAGAGACAGATGGGGACAGAGGGACAGGGAGACAGAGGGGAAGAGAGAAGAGAGAGACACGGAGGGAGAGAGACAGAGGGAAAGAGAGACAGAGGGAGAGATACAGAGGGAGAGAGACAGAGGGAGAGAGACAGAGGGAGAGAGACAGAGGGAGAGAGACAGAGGGAGAGAGACAGAGGGAGAGAGAGACAGAAAGGGACAGAGGGAGGCAGAGGCAGTGAGACAGAAGGGGACAGAGAGGGACAGGGAGACAGAGGGGAAGAGAGAAGAGAGAGACACGGAGGGAGAGAGACAGAGGGAGAGAGACAGAGGGAGAGAGAGACAGAGGGAGAGAGACAGAGGGAGAGAGACAGAGGGAGAGAGACAGAGGGAGAGAGACAGAAAGGGACAGAGAGAGGCAGAGGCAGAGAGACAGAAGGGGACAGAGAGGGACAGGGAGACAGAGGGGAAGAGAGAAGAGAGAGACACGGGGGGAGAGACAGAGGGAGAGAGACAGAGAGAGAGACAGAGGGAGAGAGACAGAGGGAGAGAGACAGAGGGAGAGAGAGACAGAAAGGGATAAAGAGGGACAAGGAGACAGAGGGAGAGAAAGACAGATGGAGAGAGAGGGAGAGAGAGACAGAAAAGGAAAGAGAGGGACAGGGAGACAGAGGGAGAGAGAGACAGAGGGAGAGGATACAGAGGGAGAGAGAGACAGAAGGAGGAAGAGACAGAAAGTGACAGAGATGGACAGGAAGAGAGACACAGAAGGAGAGAGAGAGAGAGAGAGAGAGAGAGAGAGAGAGAGAGAGAGAGAGAGAGAGAGAGAGAGAGAGAGAGAGAGAGAGAGAAAGCGAGAGAGATCAGCTTTCATAGCATTAGGAAATTTTTGAAAGCCAAAAGAAATTAAATCTTGAACCAAACGTACAATATTTAATTCTAACGTCACCTCAACACTGCTGTAAGAATCAGAAACAAGTAAACATGAAGAACTATTCAGACAACTATTAAGCATATTCCACTAGCTACACGCCGGCGCTATACGCCAAAGATATAATGAGAAATGTCAGAGATTATATAACCAGGGGCTATATGATGCCTTAAATATCGGTGGTCATTAAATACCAGACATTCGATATTCTGATGATACAGTAATACTAACCAGATCACAGAATGGTATAGAAAACCTAATAACCTCAGCCCAAAAGAATAGTGAAAATCACAACATATCTTAACATAGCAAACAAAAAGATAATGAAGACATATAAAAATAGTATACAGAAAGAAATATATGTTAGTGAGGAAAGATTGGAGGAGATGGACAATTTCGAATATCTTGGGTCATTAATCAACAATGGTGACGTAATGAAGGAAATTAAAAAGACGAATCTCTATCGGTCTTCAGAAACTACAACAACTGAATAAATTGTGGAGTAGGACAGACAGAGATTTTTAATAGCATGCATCTTTCCTATTGCAACAGACGCCTGTGAGACCTGGACACTTACTAAAAAAAGCTGAACAGCGCATAAATCATCTAAATGCCTTTGAATATAAATGTTATAGACGGGTTCTAAAAATATCTTGGATACAGAAGAAAAAAAACAAAAACAAATGCAACCATTTGACAAGAACTAAATACGAAGAAATTTGGCTACTAAAGACTATAAAACAAAGAAAATTGAAATATTTTGGTCACTTGAAACGTCCTGAAAATTTGGAGAGAACAATAATAGAGGGGTATAGGCCCAGGAAGAGAAGAAGAGGAAGGCCAAAGAGAAGATAGATTAAGATTATTTCAAGATCGCGTTAATATAAGAACCAATTACTTGATATTGTTTCCCCCCCCCCCCCCCATAACAGCAAATCGAGTGTTATGTAGACATCTAGACTTGTTCTAGTATGCGTTATTAAAGTTAGCTTCCATTTTTACTTATAGTATGTAGGGGCGGGTTAGGGGGGGGGGGGGGGATTTATAGAGAGGAAATACGAAAGGGGGTGACATTCTGAACGTATGGTCAAGGGGTGCTTGGACCAAAAAAGGTTGAGAACCACTGTGCTACTGAATGAATGAATGAGTGTGTCGGTGTGATGGCGATGGGTTTACGGACGCAATTCGTAATCCCGCATCCCGGGTTCGAAACACAGCTGGGGAAGATTCGGCAGCAGACCGCCTTACGTTGGTTTTCATGCAATGCAATGTTATGAATGCCGATCCTTCAGAAAGCAATAGCAAACTATTGAACGTAACCTTACTAAGAAATCATAAACAGCCAAAAACTTACGGGGTTGACTACGACGTCCAGTAAAGGATATGCAACTAACTAACTAATATTATATGGGTATACTTCCCTTCCAGAATCCAGACTACTCCCTACCCGGATGTACTGCCCCAGAGCTAACCTTGAAAAGTGAGTCACCCGGGCAGGTGTTGCCATGGACACGTTTGAACACACGAGGACACAGAACAAACATGGACTTCCGGTGCGAGAAGACTGCCTTTTCTGTGTGTGAACTAAGCTTAGTTTTATTTCAATGTTAATGAAAGCGTCGGCGCCTAGGGCCTATTGGTCATCATCATCATCAAGTGCCTTGCTGACTGGCGTAGGCGTTCATGACTCTCCTCAGATCTCGGTCTTTGGTTTTCTGGATCAACTTTGCCGTTGATATCCTCCATGCCACCGTCGCAATCCACTCCTCAGCATCATTTCTCGTGGTCTGCATCTGCCTCTCTTCCCCTCGATCTTTCCAGTTGTCACGATGTTCTCCAGCGCCTATCTTCTCATCACATGACCGAAAAAAAAGCTGTTTATTATTGTTCTTATTCTTATTGTTGTATATAATGTTCTAGTTTCGCCAGCCTCTTTAATGCATTCGTCGTTAGTTACTTTGGCGGGACGCAGAGGTGTTTCCAAGGCACCAGGGCCGGGTTATATACTGGCCAAGACCTATTGACGCGTCCTCGTCGAGCGTCCTGGGCAACAGGTCCCTTCGGGGTCCTGGCTAAAGTCAGTAGGATCGCCGATTCCTCCGAAGTCGGAGAGTGTCTGCCTGTACGGCGAGGAATCACCAGTCTGCACACCAATAAGCCAGACATGGGACAACGGATACTCACGCAAAACTCAGGTCCTGTATGACATCACACTGATGTTGGACAACAGGATGCCTTCATCCGACATACAGGACTTCGCGTTGGAGCTCAAGCCAACGAACACAAGCAAGCAAGCAGTTACTTTGGCAGTCCAAGGAATTCGCAACATTCGTCTAAGGAACCACATCACTGTTGCTTCCAATCTCTTCCTAATTTGTTCATTTATATTCCAAGATTCACAGCCATAATATAGCTCTTTAGCACTCTCTTTCTTACATTCAATGATAGTGACTTATTGCATAAGATATTCTTCATTTTTTTTTAAATGCAGCCTTTGCTTGCCCTTTTCTGCTCTTAATCTCTGTTGTGCATCTTCCATCTGATGTTATAACTGTCCCTAGATATTTAAAACTATCCACTTGGTGAAGAATTTTCCCTTCTATCTCTATTTCACATTTGGGTGTCACCTGTTTCTTTGATATCACCATTGTGACTGTTTTCTTGATATTCAAGGAGAGTCCTTTCTTTGCACTCTCTGTTACTACAATGTCTAACAATTGTTGTAGATCTGTTGCATTATCCGCTACCAATACTGTGTCATCTGCATAGCGTATATTATTTACATTATAACTTCCAAATATTATTCCTGGCTTTTCTTTGATCTCTCTCATTATTACTTCTCTTTAGAGGGAGAAGAGATACGGTGACAAAACACATCCCTGTCTTACTCCCAACTTTATGTGTTCATAATTTCCTTCTTTATTTCCCATTTTAATTGCTGCTGTTTGGTTCCAGTAACTATTGTTTTTATTATTCTGAGACCTTTCCCATCAATGTTAATATCTTCCAACATTTTAATCAGTTCATCATGTTTTACTTTATTAAATGCCTTAGTATAATCTACGAAGCACAAATATGGCTTTCTTTGTCTCTACTGACCTTTCTAATAGTGTTCGTAATGTGTATATTGCATTGTTTGTACCTTTTCCTTCCTATTGGTAGTGAACGCAATTCTACAATCCCAACATACCCCGTTCGAAGTCAGCCACAGGTGATTTAGAAGCAGACCGTTTTGCGTTGATTTTCACAATGTTATCAACACCGACCATTCAGAAAGCAATGGCAAACTACTGAACGTAACAATAAAATTGGCTAGAAAATTATAAACATAAATGATTTTGGAGTTGATTGCAACGTCCGGTCATGGACATGCAATTTACTGTGTTGTTTTCCTCTCACAAATCTTCACTAAACGTGTTTTTTCACCACAACTTTATTTACCATTAAAGTGATGCTAACCTAAAAAGAAATATCGATTCTTGGTCAGTTTGGCTATTTGTGAAATAGTTCATTTTTAAACACCTTAGCATGTCTTCTATCAAATTCGGCACTTGTTTTTCTTTAACAACTGTTATTTTAATGCAATATTTATATTTTACTGAACACACCCTAGGTGTAGATTTGTCGTTATTTTTCGGACGTGACTGCGTTGTGCCTGTTTACAGCAGAGCTGCGTTCTTGCGCCGTTAGGCCGACACATCCGACTTCTGCGGGCATTTGTTGACCGGGTTAACCTTCCCGGGGGTTCGTTTAATTGAGAGCTTTTCTGTGTTCGACGATTTCTTTCGAATCAATAATCTTCCGGAAACTCCCATATATGGAACACCTCGCCGAATGCGCAAATCTCCGTTGGTGGAAACTGATCACGTGGGTTTCCAAGATGGCCGTTTTGTTGTGTTTTCGCTTGGCAACCGATCGACACGCGAATTGAAAAATACCTTTTCCCAAGAAGTTTAACATAAAATCATCTGCTCAACGTAAGAAATCACGCAGTCAATAACTGGCAAATGCTTGTAAGCACCGAAAAGCCTACCAGAACTTAAACATTACAGAAAAGTCTGAATTTGACCCTAAGATAACTTTGTTGGCACTCTTCCGAATTCCGGTCCCAAATAGTTCTGCAGTGAATAAGTGATTAGTGTTAGGGTTAGTGTTAGTTCATCATCATCAAGTGCCGTGCCGGCTGGCGTAGGCGTTCATGGCTCTCCACAGATCTCGGTCTTTGGTGTTCTGGATCAACTCTGCTGATGATATTCCTCCAAGCCACCGTCTCAGTCCGTCCAGCATCATTTCTCTTGGTCTGCCTCTGCCTCTCTTCCCCTCGATCTTTCCAGTTGTCACGATGTTCTCCAATGCCTCTCTTCTCATCACATGACCAAAGAAAGATGTTTGTCTCTTTCTTATTGTTGTATATAGTGTTCTAGTTTCATTAGCCTCTTTCAGGCAATCGTTGTTAGTTACTCTGGCAGTCCAAGGAATTCGCAACATTCGTCTTAAAAACCACATTCTCTGTTGCTTCTAAGTTCTTCCTAATTTGTTCATTTACATTCCAAGATTCACTGCCATACAGCAAAACAGGTTCTATATAGCATTTTAGTACTCTCTTTCTTACATTCATTGATAGCGACTTATTGCATAAGATACTCTTCAGTGTTAGTTATATAAAATTATTCACTGCAGAACTATTTAGAACCGGAATTCGGAAGAGTGCCTTTTTTAGTATAAAAAAACATGAAAATAATTTGTTTTTCCCCGTTTTCTCATTTTGCCATATTTTTTTGTTTTACGTTGTTTCAATTGTTTTCAAAAACTATGTGTCACATGACAATGAAAGGCACTCTTCCGATTGACGGGTCTAACTAAATAGTTCCGCAGTGAATAAGTCAGGGGTAAAGGGTTAGGGTTAGTGTTAAACTAACACTGACCCTAACCCTTAACCCTAACTTATTCACTGCGGAACTATTTAGACCCGTCAATCGGAAGAGTGCCCAATGAAACTTGGCAGACTTATTCTTCATTATATAATGTACAATTTATCAAGAGACATTTGTAAAACTATGATTTAGTTTTTGTGCAGTAGTAAAAATGACCCCAAAAAAAACATTTTCAATAAAAATGTTGAAATTTATTGTTAATTATGAAGAAAAAGATGCCAAGGGATATCACTAAAAGCTTCTGGTAGAATATAACGGTCCTATTTCTGTATAAAAATACAAAAAAATAAAGCCTGTGATTTAAAAAAATAATGTTTTAGACCATAGTTAAGAAATCTAATATGGCCGCTGTTTATCTTAGTTTCCATGGCAACCATTACTTACAAAGTCAATTTGACAGTATTTTATCAATCAGCAGTCTTCAGTATAAAACCCCATACCATAACAGAACATAGAAATTACATATTATAGATTTTAACTTTTTAGGGTCAGCATCGCCTTAAAAGAGCTTGCTATATTCTATTGTAAGTAGTGCACTAATGAGCTCTTCAGAAGCCATCCAGCGAGATCGTCTGCAAGGGAGGGGCGTGTGGACTCTGGCTGAATAATTGTTGCAATGTCATTTATATAGGCGTTATATAGCCATGGAAACAATATAATGCAGTTTTACATAAAAGAATTACGACACTATACAGGACGTTGCGGCGACTAGCCTTCATCAGCAAACAAGCACATGCACAAAACACAACATATAGTCACGAAGAAGATCTCCGGCATTCTCCGGTGACTACATTAAAACGTGACGACAGGATGAGAGGAATAAAAAGATGAAAAATTAAAGCAATGAAGAGAAAATAAAAATTGGAAAAAAATGTTCCTACTTACCTCAGAATTCCGAGCTGTGTATAGCCCCCCCCCCCCTCTCTCTCTCTCTCTCTCTCTCTCTCTCTCTCTCTCTCTCTCTCTCTCTCTCTCTCTCTCTATCTCTCTCTCTCTCTCTCTCTCTCTCTCTCTCTCTCTCTGTGCAGTCTTTATGGCATCGTCGATTTTGTTCTCTAGAATTAAGTTCTTCAGTCCAGTATAGGTTAAAATCCCCCCCCCCCCCTCCTCCCCCTCCTCGAATGGAATGAACGCATTATCTTTGTTTAAATGGTAGAAACTCCTGATCTAATATCTTCTGAAAACCTATAATGGGCATAGAAATGTGTCTCTTGGAGACATCCATCCATCCATCATGTGCCATGCCGATAAGCGTGGGCGGTCATGTTTTTCCATCTCACTCGATCACCAGAGTCGCGGATCAGCTCCGTGTTTCTGTCTCGACCATGCCACGTGGCCAAGTCATCCAGTTATTTAATTCTCGGTCTTCCCTTGGTCTCTTCCCTTCGATCTTGCCAGTTGTCACCAAGTTTTCCAATTCATTTGTTCCTGCAGCGAGGCGGTGTCGCCATTTGGAGGTGACAGGTTTGAATCCCAGTCGATAACTATAGTTGTCAAATTTTATGTTGTCTATTGCGTCCTCTGGTCTCTATTTCCTTCTTCTCCTTCTGGGAGCGCCAAACAATACTATGTGTGTTTATTTATGTAACTATATAGAACCTACACTGTTATGTGGATATAAGGCATGGGCGATAAGCTGATGATAGTGATACCATGAAAACATCTAATGGCAGTGAAAACGTTGGTTCCAATGAAAATGCAAAGAATACCACGGACGGACAAAGATAAAAGCAATCAAGTCCTGCAGAAAACAAATGAAAACCGTATATTGATTCTAGAAATTAGACGTATACACTATACAATCAAGAATTATTCAATCAATCAATCAATCATGTGCCATGCCGGAAAGCGTGGGCGGTCATGATTCGCCATTTCACTCGATCACCAGAGTCGTGGATCAGCTCAGTGTTCCTGTCTCGTCCATGCCATGTGGCCAAGCCATCCAGGTATTTTCCTCTCGGTCTTCCTCTTGGTCTGTTACCTTCGATCTTGCCAGCTGTCACTAAGTTCTCCAGTCCATTTCTTCTCATAACATGTCCAAAAAATTTTGACTCTCTACGTCTAATTTCTCTAATCAATCTACGATTTTCATTTGTCTCTTGTAGTACTTGGTCATTGGTTTTTCTATCTGTCCATGGTATTCTTTGCATTTTCCTCAGAAACCACATTTCTGCAGCCATCAGATGTTTTCAGCTTGACTGCACATTGTCCAAGTTTCACATCCATACAAAAGAACAGGCTCTATGTATCCCCTCAACACTCTTTTTCTCGTTTCAATTGACATCATTTTATTGGTCAGAATGTTTTTCATCTTGCTAAAGGCTACTTTCGCAATGGCGATTCTTGTTCTAATCTCTTCAAGGCATCTGCCATCAGATATTATGACTGTTCCGAGATAATTGAATCGATTCACTTGTTGAAGAATATTCCCATTTACTTGTATATTACATTGTGGTGCTTCGTTCTTCCTAGTGACGACCATAACCTGTGTCTTCCTACAATTCTTCCAAGAATTATTAGGACAAGTAAACTGGAAAACGCCGGTCTCTCTGGCTGAGGGGTTACAACACTTTCTCCATAATCCCGTTTATCACGCAGAGTCTCGTAGCGGGAGAGAACTGGGAGCGGTTCGACCCCCGCTGGTGACTTGCGGGACACTGAGCCGGCCGCTCGGAAAGCAATGGCAAACTACTGAGCGTAATCTTGCCAAGAAATCAACAGACAGCTGAAAGACGCTGCTGTTGACAGCGATGTCCTGTAAAGGATATGCAAAAAAAAAAAAAAAAAAACTGGAAAACAGTGTGTTCAATCTTCAAATCCCGAAACTACCAAATAAATCAATTAGTGATACTGGCAAGATTTGATGGGCAAACAATCTAGAGTAAGGCAGAGAGATAAATATTTGGATGGCTTGGCCACATGGCATCACCGAGTCAAGAACATAGAGCTGACCCAAGACTCTGGTAATTGTGTGAGATGAAGGAACATGACCGTCCTTGTTCTGCAGTATTAGCACACGATGATGATTACCGGAAACACTTGTTGAAACTGTCCCGGATGTATCTTGGATTGAGCAAGACAACACAATCACTTCCTTTTTTCTCAAACTGTAGGAGAAAGTGTATCGCTCTCATCTGAGCTAAAGCCAATCCGGCGGCGTACACTAAAGCATTCAATTATTTTACTAATCCATAAGTAAAATTTTACAATAATGGCAAACATTGACGAACTCGCTTGCGTTTATGCCGCTCTCATCTTGGCAGATGACCAAGTGGCGATTACCGTAAGTTATTTTGCCATGCGTAGAATAATTATGCGAAACAAACGAGACATGTTCTATTGTTTTTATTGTATATTTAATGATTTATTCGTCGACGGTATCGGTGGTTGATTGTGCCATATTCTACTGTGCTCATGTGCGTGGAAAATAAGTTTGTAGCTGCAGGCTATGTTAACAGTGTATGATGTGAAAGTGAATGGCAGTCCAGTCTGTACGACTACATGAATCTGGTTATGGTTATTGATTTGATGATTTGTTTTGGACTTTGACTTGGAGTTTTGGGTGGGAGACCCTGAGTGTAGTCTCTGAGGTGGTCATGGCTGACAAAAATTAATTTTTATGATTTTATGCAAGGACACGTTGGTATAAGAGAAAATGGCACTCTTCCAATTAACGGTCCCAAATTATTTAGTGTAAAAAGTATCCCATACAGGGCCTCATTAGTTGATGTTGTCGGTCACTTCCGGTTCAGTGTGCGTGGACTGCTAGATAGATCGATGGATGCAATAAATGTTTCCTGGGTTTCCTGTTTCCTTACTGTCATCGGAGTGTATATCTATTTCCACAAACAACTTCTTAGGTATACACTGACGACAGTGAGGGCCCTCTGGGCCCAAAAGCATTTATTGCATCCATCGATCCGTCTACCAGTCCACCAACACACTCAACCGGAAGTGATCGACAACACATTCAATGCTCGTTCCGATATGTACAATATTTTCACAAAGAACATGTTTTCGGACAGTATTTACAACTTTTGTGCCACAATTTCCACAAATAACTGAAATGTTATTGGTACGTAATTCCAGTTTCTCAGTTCTGTATTTTAGTTCCTAGTGATTATAATATTTTTTTAAAAATTATATATCACCTAATGAGGCCCTGTAAGGGATTTTTTTTTTTTACACTAAATAATTTAGGACCTGTTATTTAAGGAAATGAACAAACCAGTAAACAAGGCAGGACTGCCGTGACATGAGAGCAGTGATCAGGTTATTATATGAATATCCTCCAGGGATTGAGGCCATAAACAAATCAAGTGAATATGCAGTATTGACCAGTCTGCAAGAATATCAAGTCATAAGAAGGATGAAGCCAGATAAAGTGCTATGCAGGGAAGTAGTAAACTAACAGAATGGTGTCAGTCATCATCCATCACTCCCTGAAATATATACTGAGGAGAGGATCTAAACACTTACTTATGAACTGAATGGATCTGTGTGTGTGCAGTGAGGATAATCTGACTAACTTGGTAAGTTTTGAGTTGAGATGTGGCTAACTATAGCTTAAGATGGAAGATGCATACCAACAGATTGGAGGGGGTATGCCCAGCAAAGTCTTGCATTTTATAATTGATATATAGCCTGTTCTGCTGCAGTGTATGTCAGTGATTCAGTGAATTGTGGAATTTGAACGAATATGAGACAGTGGAGATTTGTTCATGACATAAATGTGGCAAATACAGACTGCCAGAGTAACTAACAAACAATTTGCCCAGAAAGGGCCAATGAAAGTAGCATCAAATACATTATACAACTAGATAAAAATTCATTCTTTGTTGTGTGAGAAAAGAAGCATTGTAATATATAACTAAAGATCAGTTGAAGAGGCAGACTGAAAGAAATGATGTTGAATGGCAGACAACAGTGCCATGGAAATCAGGAATGTAATTGTCCCACAACACCAAACACAGACTGAGATCTGTGTAAATATTGAATGTGTGTTATTGTTTTTTGGCAGGTCATATGATGTTGATGTATGTGAACATGAATAAACAATTATATGTAAACATTCCAGACATAAGCTTGTTCATGATCTGGTTACAGCACTGTTTATTTCTGACTTCCACAGGGTGACAAGATTGCAACACTTCTCAAAGCAGCTAATGTATCCGTGGAGCCTTACTGGCCAGGTATTTGCATATTACAGTATTTCTAGGAATTAGGAGATGCATGACAATTATTTGTTCACTTTTATTGAGTTGTATTATGTTTGTTCTTACAACACCTGATATTGGATTAAGTCATCTTGTTTGTTTTCGGTTTATTTTAAGTGATTTTACAGATATATTATGCAGTCTTCTTTCTTCACATTAAAAACATTTTATTTTGAAAGGAATTGAAGGGCAACTGAATCGCTAAATGCATGATTTTTAACAATCATATAAATGGGGGTTTTGTTCTCTAAAATGAAATGTGTCTTATATATGATACATGCTATATATGATACATGTCATATATGATACAAATGTTTATTCAGTCTGTTATGCCCCCATCCTGAGGTGAAGGATTGTGATTTGACCCAGTCAGTCAACTGTAGGGTCATCCTAGTTGGGCTTGTAGCTGAGTATTAGTAGAGTTTAAATCTTTACTAACTGCCGGTGTGAAAAGGACTAGAACGGCATGACAGAAGCATTCATGTGGGAGAATGAACAAAGAACGGCATGACAGAAGCATTCATGTGGGAGAATGAACAAAGAACGGCATGACAGAAGCATTCATGTGGGAGAATGAACAAAGAACGGCATGACAGAAGCATTCATGTGGGAGAATGAACAAAGAACGGCATGACAGAAGCATTCATGTGGGAGAAAGAACAAATTCCAGCGAACCAGAAAACAAGTAGAAGACACTGTTGATGGATGAGACTCTGTTATTGAGGAAATGTTAAGTTCCTTCTCTGGAACCAAGGCAAAAGACATTGGGGGGTGACCAAAAACACATGGAGAATGATACGGCCGGGACCTGCAGGCATCTGTATGTATCAGATGGCAAAATATAGGGCCTGGTGTGAGGTTGAGTAAGATGTTGCTCCATTAGGGGGCTAAGAGGCAGAGGAGTTCAAATTATGGCAGCAATGACTGTAGTATTCATTTGTAAGTGTTTAGATGTATTCACAAAGGCTGCAATATTTATCCCGTCTCTTACTTTTATAGTACAATCTGCTCAACACTTCCCCCTTGTATCTTGCCTACCTCTTGCTGTCTTGTCTTGAACTTTGCCTTCCAGTATAATTTTTATGTGATATTGTCTTTTAAGTGTACATGTGTTTAGGTACTTGTTTTTTTTTTCTGAAAGGTTTGTTTGCCAAAGCTTTGGAGGGCTTAAATGTGAAAGAGTTGATCAGCAACGTGGGCAGTTCTGCTGGATCTGGACCTGTTGCTGTGGCTGCTCCTGCTGCTGCCGCTCCTGCTTCAGGTGCTGGCGATGGAAAACCCGCAGCAGGTATAACTTATTTCCTTGTGTATGACTTACTGTTACCACTGGACAGTGTTATTGTGCTGAACTCATAATTATTGTAGGATTAAAATGTTGGTGTAACCTGTTTCACGACATAGGTCAGAGGGTCTCAGTGCCAAAGTGATGATGCCATTTGCCTCATGGACAGAAGTTCATCAAATTGTTGTTGGATTCATTTTGTTCTAAGTGTGTTTTACTTGGAGACCCACGGGGGAATTTACTGGAACAGAGCTCATGCTCTGCGAAGAGACCGTATAGGATAAAACCCAGTGTCCTCTGCCTTTTAACTTAACCTCTTTTAAAACCCTCAATGGAGTGAAGTCAGTTATCTTATTTTAAACTCTCTAGCTACATAGGTTGTGTAGATACACCAAAAAAAAACTAAAGCTCTAGGTTTGATGTAATATCTAATCCAGCATGATGATAACCTTAGTACCTGTGTCTCCTTGTAATAGTTTGGTCATCAAAACAAGCACCGGCCTTTAGGACACAAAAGGGACAGAGGATATCTTCATATACCGCAGAATGTCACTATCATCACAGCTCATGTTTCTAGATCTCTTGCCTTACACACCATCTTTGTGCTGGTGGACCCGATTCTTCTTCCAGGAACCAATTCTTGTATGACTTGTTCTTTCTGAGATATGGCCAAAGTTTCAGAGACATACTGTTTATAAGCCAGTTTTCTACGATATTCGGATCTTGAATAATGTTGGCATTATTCTTCTCGGTCCTGGATATTCTAACTTTTCTGTATCATTTAAGCTGAGAAGCCCTAATTTTCTTCAGTGATTGTGAAATGGTCCATGACTCACAGAAAGTACATACTGTGGGCAATAAATGAAAGTTTGGTGCAAGTCATATCTCTTGGTGAAGCGTCTTGACAGTTTTTGAGGAGTGGGGATTCAAGTATGGAACTGGCTGCATTGAACATGCTGGGAGAGATGTAGATTTGCTTAAAGTGCAGTGACATAAATCTTTCTTGATCATAGGAAATCGGTATATTCTATACAGGTATATTGATGACATGTAAATGAGCTTTACAAATTGTTTCTTTGTATCAAGTTTCCTTCATGTGTTATTTTAGTTATTGGTCATGTGTCAAAGATGTAAAATGTAACGATGTCATATTAGATTTCGCTGCATCTCATCAAGTGCTTACTACAGAAATTGCTCAACACAAAACTAGGCAGATAGTGAATACTTAAATCTGAAATGCACAACACACATTCCATTGGTAATTTAAATTGACTATCATAATTTTAAACTCATTGTGTTTACAAAGCAAAGGCATAGTGATTCAAATTCAATCGCTATGCTTTATAGTCTTTTCTGCAGCATGCACCTGACAAGATGCAGTGAAATATGCCAGACAATAGTGTAACAGATTGCCTTCTTTATTCAAATTCACAATGGGAAAACATTGTTGTTTGAAAATGAATTTAATGTTGTACATGGGGAATGGCATTGACAGACTTGTTTTGACATGTTGCAGATTTCATCTATCTGAAATAATTTAAAGCTATTTTGATTTACTTTTTCAAACTTGTACATTTGATCTTTTAGCTTAAGTATAATTGTGGTGCATAACTTTCTGACCGTATCTCATATTTATTATAAAGTTTGGAACCAGTGTATTACTGGAATGATTTTATAAGTTATTAGTTTGCCAAAGTAGCCCATGCACGTACCACAACTACTAGCAGTGGTTACTACTGGGAAGTGCACTGAACTGATGTTTGCATGTGGGCCAGCTTTCCCTATTACCAACGTTCCCCTGCCATCAGGCTAATCTACTTCTGCTGCGCTATGTCCCCAAGTCAAGGATGAGAAGCCAACCTGTTATTTCTGCATGGAAAGGTTTAGATAAGAACAAGCCATCTTATTCTCTCTGCCATACTGACCTCCCATTGAGTGCTATGAAGTTAATCCTTTGTATACCATGTTATAGATATAAATGAAAATGGTATCCTTGTAATAAATCATGTTTATTATTTTCAGCTGAAGCAAAGAAAGAAGAGAAGAAGGAAGAGTCTGAGGAGTCAGATGAGGACATGGGCTTTGGTAAGAAAATTATTAGTTTTAATATTCATAAGCTTTGGCCGCTATTAGGGTCTGTCAGTGCTTTACATTTTAGGATATTTTTATAATTATTTGTTCACCGCCAGACGTCAATCTGAATTAATTCAAAGAAAGCAGCTCAACTTAAGCTTGTTGATCCAGAAAGTTCGTCCTCAAATGAAGCGGGTGAAGGCCAAAATACTTTTTCCCCTGTTCTGCATATGTTGGGACATAAAAGCAAAAATGTTTAGCTCTCATTTACCAGCTGCATGGTTACATTCATAAGTATCTCCTATCTTTATGGTACTTTAGTCTGTGGCGTCCTGTGCAGAGCCTGAAGATACTTTCTGTTTTCGGTTGAATGGGAAACCTGCATCATCCTTCCGGTGGCTTGAATGTTCCACTTAGTTCCATATTGCATAAATCTCCTGGTCTCTTCATAGGTTATGTCTATCAGGGTAAGGGAGTTTTCCACCTTCCTTTGCTAGTCAGCTTCATTTCCAGGTATGTTGTAATGTGAAGGAATCCATTGTATGACAATCCTTAAGTAATCTTATTGTGATTTCTATTCACCTAGCCCGGTGAGTTTGTATGTATGTATTTGTTTTCTCTACAGAATGCTACCCTTTGATTAATTATGTATTATTCATTCTTCGTCTGTCACATAAAAAACATATTCTCAGTATGCTTTGGTGGCATATATAGCACTTTATTGAAATGTATATTATTTTATTCAGTTATGATCGTAATGTAAAATGTTAAATCAGTAGAACTGAAGTCTTTGCACTATCTATACCTCTGTATAGACCTGGTGGTTATATGGAATGTCAATGGTGCTACAGCATTCTTCCTTCTCTTGTCTGCAGAACATATTGTTTTGTGGCTTCTCTCTGGGAATACATGCATACATTCCATTTCTTTATTAATGTACTGGTGATGTGTGTTAGAATAATCCCTAAAATTTATCATTTGTCGGGTTCATTTTGTGAGTTTACATTTATAGTAGGTTGTAAAATTTGAATATGCCAATGTTTCTTCTGTATCAGTCAGAATTGTTAGTGCTTTTTCTGAATATTTGTCTTTTTAAAGTACATTATCATTAATTGAAATCACTTGTATGGATAAACTTGTTGTATATTTATGTTGCTATTCAACAGTACAATCTAATATTAACTTTCTTAAAACACTCATTTCTTGTTTTTGCTTTTAAGACAATGTAAAATATGAAAGGTAAAAGTGTTCCATAACAGTTAACTGCGGTTGGAGCAAGAGGCATTGGCCTTCACATGTTTTAGGCTATCACATGATATGTGACCATTTCCCTTTCTTGTCATCTTCTCATACCCATTTTTATTCAGCTGGATTGAACACACACAGCCACCACAGCTCTAGTGGTTAACATGTACATTGAATAAGTATGTAAGAATATGGGGTATACATGACTGCCTACACACTTTAGAATTACACCAGTTAACGAGTTACGGGGTTAAGAAGCTACCAATTACAAGTCACAAGCTTGCACTATCTATAGACCTGGTGGTTATATGGAATGTCAATGGAAAAACATTTACACGAGCATTCTTCCTTCTCTTGTCTGCAGAACACATATTGTTTTGTGGCTTCTGTCTGGGAATACATGCATACATTCCATGTTTTTAATTAGTGGCTGATGGTGGGCGTTGGTGACAGTTCAATATTGTTTGTTGTGAAGGTGAAACTGGCAAAGTGAAAACTGGTTTGGTTACCTTTGGGCATGCATTATCTATTGTAATTCCAAGATTGTTAGGATGTCGCTGTTGCCATAATTATCTTTCTTCTCAGGATGTCGCTGTTGCCATAATTATCTTTCTTCTCTTATCTGTTTATGTTGTAGTTTTGTGATTTCAAGGAATGCATCCATAGAAACTTTTTTGTTTTCATTTTATATTTAGCAACTTTAACACGGGTGTAAATAGTTTCTCTCTTTAAACTTGTGGGGGAAAAATATTTACACGCGCATACAATATTTGTATCTTGTTTTAACATCTCCATAACTAACTGTCAGCCCTTTTTTAATAGATGTATTGAGGTGCGTGTGTGAAGAATGCCTTTATTTGTCTGTTGAATATTTCATAGTTATAGGGCTATCCTCAGCATCATTTTATTTTATGGATTACCACAGTGATAGTTGGAGTAGGCCTGATATAAAATGGAAATATTCAAAAATTAGTGTATTGCTGTGACTAACTGCTGGTGCTCAAGATTGCATCCTCTATACCTCTGTGTGATCCATTAGTTATATAGAATGTCACTGGTGCTACAGTATGTTTCCATGTCTTTTCTGCATAATACATTTTGTTTTGTGGCTTCTGACTTGGACTACATGTTTAATTTCTGTATTCTGGGTTTTATTTTGTGTTACTTTGTGATTGGTTTTGGATAAATATTGCCCCGGGAAGGTTAACCCGGTCAACAAATGCCCGCAGAAGTCGGATATGTCGGCCGAACGGCGCAAGAATGCAGTTTTGCTGTAAACAGGCACAACGCAATCACGTCCGGGGAAAAAATAACTCGGGATGAACGCAGAAGAAGAACTGAAGTCTTGTCCTCTGCTTGTGTTCATGATCGACCATTTTTATTTCCTTTTCTGAAGTTCCATATTGTGATAATTCATTTTATTGTTCTCTCTTTTCTCTCTACAGGACTGTTTGACTGATCTTTATGTACAGATGACAAATTTTATACTTTTAATAAATAGTAATAAATAGTGTTAAAAATAGTATTATTTTGTCTGTTTTGTTTTTTTGCCTGAGTGAGAGACATGCAGGTTGTATTGCTGGGGGGAGGGGGGATTGTGGTGGTTTAAATGAGTGTTCTGTATTGATGCATTACGTACTCAATATTTACATAGGGCTCAAAACATTTGTTGGGGATGATGTGGCTCTGTCAGGATCAAACATTTAAAACAAATCATTTCACAATCCTGAAGATTATATTGGAAATGGGCTGACATAAAAATGACGAAGTATGTAGATACCAACCAATCATGTGTCTTCAGTTTTCTCTATACAGTGGAAGTTAGAGAAAATATGAGGCATTACCATCGAAGGATGACGAGATACGGCGTTGAACACAATCTGCAACATTTAGTTTTCAGTTCAGAAACCCAATATAAAGTGGATAATTTAGTTGAGTACTTTGCTCTATTATTGTGTGTAATTAACTCTGGTCAATGCAGGATATGTTTTGTTGGAAGCCTGCTGTGTCTGTGGCATCTCTTGAAAATGATCCTTCATACTTCTCCAGATCCCTCTGCTGTGTCTCCACTGACGTGGTAGAGGGGCTTGCGTGTCCCAATGACCTCAAGAGTTCTGCTGACGACGGAAGCACAACTGCATGTCAGACAGGCCTTGAGATAGGGACCAGACCAAGAGACACAACCTGCTGCTCTGCAGGGGGACTGAGGATAGTAGTCAAAAGTTCAAAACGCAGGATGCCATTAATACTTGGTCCGGACACATACTCTAAGGCTCGCAGCTGAGGGATATGACTGAACGCCTCTAAGCCATTAACCCTTGGATGTGAGAGCCGGGCCGATATTCACCTACCTGAAAATGGAGGTGAGATGCTGAGCACGTTACATGCTTAGTCCAGATACCTGATCAAAGGCTTTCAACTGGGGGATATAAGGTATCCCTGGATGAGAGGGCCTGGCCATCACTCGCTCACTGATGCATGAAAGTAAAGTGTTGAGCTGGCAGCGCATGCAGCCTACCCCGTGAGTGGTTATCAAAGGTGCCAATGCACCCCAGTCGCACATGATGGTTACGATGAAAGCCCGTATCTATACTCGGGTGAGCATAGTCAAAGGTGGAAGAGCGTCTCATTGACACGCAATGAAACGCTTGGCTAATGAAGAGAAAGCTTGATGGGTGGATGTTGTCCGCAGACTGTCCGTCACTGGTTCTATGGGGAGCGACCAGTGGCAAACGAAATGCCCAATACATGGAAGTGAGGAATTAAAGCAGCCTTGTTAGAGCAGGAAGTGGTGATTCCTCTGGTGAGCCCAGTCTCAGAGCATTATGTGCAGGCTCTGCAATTATGGAAGCCTTGGATAGCGGAATGCCCATGGTCTGCCCCTGCTTTCCCTTGAGGGTTGACCGTGATGTCTTACCTTGATCAGCTGAGATGTGGGCGACAACAGTAAGAGTCTAACGTCCCTCGAAACCCCTGAAAGGCAAACCCGTAAAAACGTCAGCTGAAGTCGAATGTGCTGGCCTAAGGGCGCAAATAAATCAGGCACACCGCAAAAGCGTCAGAGTGAAATGTCCCTCGTGCTCTGAACAGCCCTGACTAACTAGTCTTCAGAATGACATTCGTGCCTGGAACAGCTCTGACTAGCTTAATTTTCCGACTCCCTCGTGCTTGGAACAGCTATCTAGTCTTCCGAATGTCCTCTGTGTCCAGAACATCTCTGACTATAAAAAATAGCTAGTCGTCAGTCATGCCGGGAACAGCTCGAACTATTTTGTTTTCTGGGCACAGCGACTAGCACATGATCGAACCGAAAGCTCGCTGAGTGGATACCGTCTGCAGTCTGACCGCTCCTGGTGTGTGCAGATAGCAAATGAGAGGCCCAATACATTAAAGTGATGAATTAAAGCAGCCATGAGCAAGATGTGGTGATTCCCTAGGTGAGCCCGGCACAAGAGCGCTATGTCGTCTCTGCAACTATGGAAGTCCTCCCTGGATGGCGAAGAAGAAGAAGATATTTCCCCAAGATCTGATAACATTATTACTCTACAATTGTCAAGGTCATGAAGAACCCCTTATTAAACTGCTTGACCAGATATCCTCTCCATCACCCACTCTGCTAAATAATTGTAATTAAATTGGTTAAACTACAGCAAAGCTGTGAGAATGTGAACAAGTATAGAACAGCTTTACAAAACACATTTACGGAAAAATGTTGAAACAAGCCTCCATAAACAAACACAGATGACACTACAATCAGGCATAACAACAATGACAGGATAGGGGGGAAAATGTGATATGTCCCAGAATGTGAAACAGCAGATCATTGTGGACAGGTTATTTGTCCAACACTGCAAGATTTGCAGTCATATAGGAACGGCCAGGTTGTCAGTGTATGTAGGCAGAGATAAGCAGAAAAAGTGAAGATATGGACCAGGAATGCACATAAGGAGGGATATCTCAGCGGACGTATCCACGATGTATGAATTTGTGTCAGTATAGGTTGGTCATGGTGAGGACAATGTTAAAGAGCAATACAAAGAGAGAAACAAAAAATATGGTTGGGTAGTTTAGGAATAAATAGTCTTCTGCATAAGACGTGGCTTTACTCATACTGTTCTATATAAAATAGTATGGCTGATATACCATATAGGATCAAACCCACCATGTTCTGTGGGCTATATGTGATCAGTATGTCCCTAATACATGTTTAAAATGTATTAATAGTCGGTGTGCTGATGAAGACTTGTTGCCGCCAAGTTCTTAGTTTTTTAACAACTGGGTTATAAGGTTGCTCTTTGTTTTCAAACATTTTTTTACATTAAAAGTGCCATGAAAAGACACACAATGTATGCAGCCGGGAAGGAGCTTCTGATGCTGTTTTCTACACGCAACAGTTCTACTCATAGACTCGCTGAAACTGTTCCCAGTTACTGAAGAGACTAACTGAAGCAGCGAAGTCCACAACATTAACGAGAAGCAGCAGCTCAACAAAGACCACATTGGAGGAAACCACAACCAAGGACTTCACCGACAAAATCCTGCTGAAACAAATCAGTGTTGGGGAGGCTCAACCGTCAGCGTTACCAACAGAAAAGATACTGAACCTGTTGGAGAACGATGGGGAGACACAGCGTCACCGAGCTGCGCAAGACACCTGATGGAATGGTGGTCTCCATCACCAAGAACAAGACCATGCACTATTGTAGGAAAAAGCCGACATCAAGCTTCCCTATGGCATCATAATGAAAGCCACCCGGCACCACACTAGCAGAACAATGGGTAATCAAATGAGTCAAGACCCATCTCCTAAATGGATCACTGAGATGATGACGAGTGAAAACTCGCCACTCAAGATTACCAGTGCAGAGAGGATCATAGGGAAGAACAATACCCACTTCACAGTCATCATCACATTGGAGGACCGGATGATCCCTCAAACAGTTAGATGGGACAGAAGAGAACAAGCACTAGAGCACTACATACCTAGAGTGTTGCAGTGCTCCAGGTGCCAGAAGTTTTGGCACACCTGTGCCACGTGTAAAAGTGAGGAAGAGGTATGCAGATATTGCTCTGGACCCCACCCTTACAGTCAATGTTCTCAAGCTCAGATCGACATGTACTTCAGGAGGCCTAACCCAAACAGAAAATGCTTCAACTGCCTCGGCAATCACGGCGCCAGGTACCTCAGCTGCCTCTGCCACCAAGGAAGCCATGAAAGATCACCATCAAATCCAATCTACCGTACAAAGAGGCCAGGAGTCAGTACGAGGCTACCACCCATGTAACAAAGAGCAACAAGGCACAATTGGAAGGCCATCTGAAGGACCTGAGATCCAAGTTCACCAGCATCAAGGAACAGCGAGACAAGATACAAGAGATGCAAATAATAGCCATTCAGCGCATCCTGGAGAACTGCAGCAGAAGATTGAGCAGGAAGTCGCTCGAATGGCTTCAATAAAGGCCGAGACAGAAGAAACTGACAAAAATACAAGAAGAAAAAGATAGAACAGTTCAAGTCAAAGAATGGGACATCAGAAGCAACTGATGCCAAGTTACAGACAGAAGAGAAAGAACCAGACGAAATAGAAGAGGTAGAAATCCAAACACAGCGACCAAGAATGGACGGGTACCAGGGGAAGAGATAACTCTCCAGCAAGAACAAGATACCAACCCGTCCACGACACAAGGTACCAAAGAAGACTAACAAAAACAGATGAGATGTCTGAAGGAAGGATGATGACTGGTAATCATCCCACCATCAGACAGGGCGGGTACACAATTACGCCAGGCATATAACCAGAAATTTGACGATCGTCGAAGTTGGTCAACATAGTGTTAAAAGCATTTGGAATGACTCGTGTATGAAAGTCCTCGGAGAAAAGCAAGTGTGTGACTCTGTCCGGACATGTAAAACCACAAGGATGAAACGAACACATTACAGCCATTCAAATTTTCAAGGAAGCAGAAATATGCATCTCTACGAACGAACAAGTACAAGATACAACATAAGGGCCCCAACTATAACCAAACTGATAAGGCAATGGTTGAACGTCAAGAATTGGAATTTCAAAAGCTGGATTATAACGCTGTTCATGTCTTATTGATATAATTTGTGAAACAGTTAAGTTGAGGTGTCTGTTGGCATTAACTAGGTTCTGCTGGGACACCATTTGCACCAGCAGTTGTATTTTTCTATCCTTTAGAGATGTGATGACTTTTACAATTTATTTAGATGGTTCTCAATGTTGGTATCCAGCGTTTTACGATTTCTTGTTTAGATGGTTTCTCGATGTTGGTATCCAGCTTCCACTTTTGCTGGCTAGATATCAGGAATGTCATCTGGAACAGGTCTCTTCAGAAGTTTCTCAACGTATTCAGCCGATATTTTAATCTTTGTGAGTCTAATCTTTGTAATTACGAGGGTGAGTCAATAAGTAAGTCACACAATTCTGTGGGATGGCAGGTAAATGTAGTTGGTGTTTTCTACAGGTGTCATTAGGTGACAGCAACATTGAGCTTTATATTCCCAATCGTCAGGTGGCACTAGGTGTCTCATGCGCAGCGCATAAACAAAATGGCGACTGTACTTACGTAGTGTACAGCCAAAGAACAACATGCTATTGTACGCAACATGCTATTGTACGCAAAGGACATTCATAAGGAAATGCTTCCTGTTTATGTTGACATATGTTTGTCCTGTAAAGCAGTGCATAGCTGGGTAGAAACATTTTCTCTAGGACGCTCCAAAATTGTTGATGAAATCCGATCTGGTCGTCCTAATGAGATTGCAACAGAAGCATCCGTGCAGCAGGTGGAGGAGATTATTAGAGGTAACAGGCAAGTAACGATAAGACTGTAGCTTCTGCAATAGGGCTCTCACATGTATCAGCATACAGCATAATGCACGATCGATTGAAATTTCCAGGACTGCTGACTAGAGGAGTGTTGCGTCTTCATGACAATGCATATGGCTAGATTAACTCAGGAAAATATTAATCAACTAAGGTGGGAAGTTCTGGAACATCCACCTTACAGCCCCTAGCTATTTCCACCTTTTTGGTCCACTGAAAACCAACCTTGGTGGGAGGCATTTCATGAATGATGCCAAAGTTGAATGTGAGCCAGAAGTTTGTCATGCTCACTTCATCTACTAACTGTTGCAAGATCTGGTATTTATTAGTTTAGTTTAGTTGATGAATCAACATCACGGCATACGGTAACCCATAAGTGCTCCGTTCTACTCCAAACTCAAGCCTGAGTCCGCAGAATCTCAGCTCAGTGTACAAACTCCAGAGCACCGGCGAGGATTCTGAAAATACTTTGGGTAGATTTTTAACTGGAAATTTAGGTTAAGCTACTCTTTTTCGATTTCCAACTGCCAAGGAATTTTTTTACGTGCGCAACAATACACACGGGCGTCCGATCTCACTACGCAGAGGGAGGGAGGAGGAGAATGTTGACTTAACTGATGGCAATGTGAACTTACACCGTCACCTCTAGAAACTATTACATTGTGTAGTTAGTTAGTTGCATATCCTTTACAGGACATTGCAGTCAACACCAGCATGTTTTGCTGTTGTGATCTCTTGGCAAGTTTACGTTCAGTAGTTTGCCATTGTTTTCTGAACGACCATTATCCATACCATTTCGTAAACAACCAAAGCAACGCAGTCTGCTGAATGCGTTCATAACCCCTTTGTCAACATTGTGAAGAGATGGTCTAACTTTCTCATTTATGTGCCATAAGCACAACCCTTCTTAGTCGACCCTTACGATATGGATTGCAGTGCAACTATTCTGTGCTTACAGTAGTTGTTGCACACAGTCAGCAACTAGGGTTAGAATGTAAATTATAGTCATAAAGAAAAAATACCACAATGTAACATGCACATAAAAAGTAAAAATTCTTTAACAGATGAATTGATAAAACTATCTTGAAACTGACAGCATCTGATGAGCAATGCCTTATTGAGATTACAAGCAGAAACATCATAACTAAGGTAGCCTTTTATAAGAGGGAAAACGTCCTATCAATAAAAAGCTGGTGAAGTGACAAAAAGTGTATTATGGTAATGGAAGTAGAAATGTGAATGTGAGGAAAATATAATTTTCTATTGAAAAGCAAATGAAAAAGTCAAGATTTTTTCAACACAATAAAAAAAAGAAATAAACACTTACCAGAACGTTATATCATCACTTTACTTCAGCACCATTACGCTTACATTGCTATTTATACATGCATCAGTCAAAGTAAATTATTTCATCTTTACAAAAATATATGACAAGCCATTTGATTCTTTACACTGAAATAACTGAGATGCCTTTAAACATGTTATGACAGTTAGTACAGCCTCCCCAAGACATTCAGTTGGAGGCTGCTGACAATTACATAATTAAGACCTGTGAATCAACATCTGTGTTCTAATGATTTTCCATGTGAAAAAAATTATTCTATTTTGGTATTCAGGTCTCTTACATGCTTTACCTGTTGGTTTACAAGCTGTTTATATTTCTATGTTTTGCTCAAAATATGGCAACATGGCTTAGGGTTTCACAATCCCCGACAGAGTTGAGTGTTCAAAACCAGCTGCGGGCGATTTCGAAGCTGACCGCATTGTATTAATTTCATTGGTGCGAGGCATTGGCCAATCAGAAAGTAATTGCAACCTACTGAGCTAAAATTTAACAGCTGGGTTGATTGCAACGTGTTGTCTTTTCACTCGTAACATGTAATCAATTCATTCATCACGTGTAGGCGTTCATGTCACAGAGATCAATATTCCCCCATGTCACTGTCTTAGACCCGTCCAGGGTCATTTCTCTTGGTCTGCTTCTTCTACCGCTGATTTTTTCCTCCATCAACACAATATTTTCCAACGCTCTTCTCATTACACAGCCAAACCAAAGATCACCGTTTCTTATAGTTGTATATAATATTAATTTACATTAGCCTTTTCCAGGCAATCATCATTAGTTGCTCTAGCAGTCATGGGTATTCACCTCAGTAATTAATCAGTTACTGGTCTACTTGGCCAAGAGTTTAGCAACATTGTTCGTAATCCTGTATATCCACGTGGGGGAAACAGCAGCTGCGAGATTCAGCAGCGGATCGCACCGCGCTGGTAACATATGGGGGTATGTGAGCCGGTCGTTCAGAAAGCAATGGCAAACTACTGAATGTAAAACTTGCCTAGTACATCAACAGCAGTTGAATAATGCTGGTGTTGACTGCAATGTCCTGTAAGGGATATGCAACAAAAGCAAACAAAAAAAAAAAAATTAATCTCAGTTGCCTCCAAGTTCTTTTGCACCACCATACAGAACAGGTTTTAAATAGCATCTCGGTACTGTGTCTGACTTTCCATACTATCAAAAATGGTTCCTCAGTCAAGAAAACAGAAACAACATCCCTGGCACCCACCAACTATGTACTGCAAAACAAACAAACAATTGTTTGCCAGTGTTGAGCAATTATGTGTTCAGAGTATTATTTGGTCGTAGTCTATTATTCAGAGTCTGTAATACATATTTTTTAAAAAAGAGGAGAAAAATGAAGAGTAATTAACATGTGTGAGGTGGGTGCGGGTGTGAAAGACAATATGTTCAATACTCAATATTTCATGTCACCCAACTGAAATTCTTTTGTTTCTAATGCACTTGCTGTTAAGTTTTATAAAATCATAAATGATACGTTATAAATAAGATGAGTGGGTTCGCCTGATGGCGGGGGATGCTGGTGGTAGAGAAACCTAACCCACAAGCAAAGAACAGTCCAGTGCACTCCCTGGTAGTAGCATGCGTGTGGTCTACGTTTGAGCTCAGAGTGAATGAATGAAATAAAATAAATAACATTTCATATCAGATTACTATCATCAGCAGCCAGGACAACTTTCTGCTGTGTCTTGTCTTTAGCAACCCCAAAACACTGATTTTATGGGACTATTGATTTCTCATGCTATTGGCATAAACAGAATCAGGAAGTCCACAGAAATTTTATACGGACAGACAGCGCTGAAGCAAATTCTTGACCCTGAGATGCGTGTGTAGATGCCCACAAGTAGTTTGCACATGGCATTAGTTTCACTGTTTTCCCTAACAGATATTCAATGTTTACACTCAGGCATATTGTGCTATTAACGCTGAAAAATGCAACCAGTCTTGAAGTTTCAAGGTGGTAAAACATGTTGGCCAACCATTAAACCATGCTCTCATGAATTTACCATAAACAGAAAGAACCATTTTTATTCCTGTTTACTAAATCTGTATGGCTGTAAATATCCACAATAATGGGAAAACTTTGTGCTGTATGCTCTCATCGAGTCCCCTAAGTTAGGTGCACAAGTTGACAGGTTTTCACCATGTTTTTTAAGTTTTCCTGAGCTTTTCATATGCTTGAGAATTGTTTCCTTTCCCCGGGTTTTTCATAATTTCAAGGATCGCTATGAGCCCTGAAATTTATTATAGAAGCAAAGTTGGACGACAGTAAACAGTGTTCTGACTTTCCAATACAGGGGTAGAGATGAATTCCCTGTTTAGGAATTCAACCCTATCCAAAAATAGGTACCAATGGTTTCTCTTGGAGTGAGTCAGAAGGGACCCAGCCACCTACCTCCTAATGCCATGAAGGCCCACTACTTCACATCGTCTGTCAGGGAAACTACATTCAGCACTGTTATTGCACTTATCTTTAATTCTGTAAATATTACAGGGCAAATTATCCTTACGGACAAACTGTAGGAACATGCACCAAAAAGTTGGCAAGTCAGAATCGGTCTTGATATTACAACAAACAAATTGAGCTGAAACCAGAAAAATGGTTCTCACAAAATGCCATTAGTGAAATACTGGAATCCATCATACAGTTTGGTTGTCAGAGAGTGCAGACTTGACTCCACCAGGCCATCTACAATCAGCTGCAACTGCTCCTCCGTTGAGGTCATGTGGAACCTGTCTTTAAAGGCTCGGATTGCACTGACACCTTTCCCGAAACATGGCAACTGAGAACCTGTTAAAGTTAAATATGATCACCTTTAAACACCATTCAACGACAAAAGTTTGTATGAATTCATGTGACAACAAAATCACCATCATTGGTCACTTTTAAACACCATTCAATGACAGAAGTTTGTATGAATTCATGTGACAACAAAATCACCATTGTTGGTTACCTTTAAACACCATTCAGTGACAGAAGTTTGTATGAATTCATGTGACAACAAAATCACCACTGTTGGTCACCTTTAAACACCATTCAATGACGTAATTCTGTATGAATTCATGTGACAACAAAATCACCATCATGTAGCAGGTCCTTGGCAGAACATTGCTCATCATGGCTTGCTGAACAGTGTCTCCATCTCTTGCCAGTTTTCTTGCAGTCTCATGCCCAAGCTGTTTGCAATGTCCTGTGTCCTCTTTGAATTATTTGACCCCTGCCTGGTCTTCCAGCAACCCTGCCTTCCATCTTTATACTTTCCAAGCCACTGTGAAGTTTAATATGGCCAAAGTATTCAGTTTCCAAGACTTGATTATGTTTACGAGCGTTTTCTTCAATATTCAAATATGACAGAATGTCAGTATATTCTTATTCTTGGTCCATGATATTCTTCTTCTTCTTCTGCGATCATCCGGAGTTGTTTTTGTTTTTTTCCGGATGTGATTGCGTTGTGCCTGTTTACAGCAGAGCTGCGTTCTTGCGCCTTTAGGCCGACACATCCGACTTCTGCGGGCATTTGTTGACCGGGTTAACCTTCCCGGGGGTTTCTTAGGACGTTTGACTCACTGTTGTGGTGTTATCCCCCATCCCAGCTGGCCCATATAGAACAGCCAAAGATCCTGGTCAGCCCTCAAGGGAAGGCAGGGGCAGACCATGTCATTCCCCGCCATCCAAGGAGGCTTCCATACTTGCAGAGCCGATACATAGCGCTCTGGTACTGGGCTCACCCAAGGAATCGTCACGTCCTGCACATGGCTGCTTAGCCTCACTTCCGTATATTGGGCCTTCCATTCACCATAGGCTGTTCTTCCGGAAACCAGAAGTATGCAGTCTGCAGATGACATCCACACAGTGAGCTTTCGATTCGGACTTTCCATGTAATGGATTTGCTAGCCAAGCAATATTCCATTTCGTGCCACTAGGACACTTTTCCACCTTTTATGAAGCCCACACAGCGAGCTTTCGATTTGGACTTTCCACATAATGGATTTGCTATCCAAGCAATATTCCATTTCATGCCTCTGGGTCTTCATGCACCTTTAAATGTCAACCTGAATGTAGTTAAAGTAAGCTGCGGTCAACTTGAGCTTGTTGACATCTCCATAGAGCTTGTCCTCAAATGAAGCAGGTGTGGGCCAAAATATCTTTCTCTGTTCTGCATACGTTGGGCAATCCTGCAGCAAGTGTTTTGCTGTCATTTTTCCAGTTCTACAATTACATTCATCGGTATCTCCTATCTTTAGTTTATTGAACAAGTGGTATTTCAGCCTGTTATGTCCTGTGCGGAGTCTGAAGATTGCTACTTGTTCTCTTCGGTCGAGTTTGTAATATGCATCATCCTTCTGGTGGCCTGGATGCTCTGATTCCCATTTGGTTCTATAAGTGCTTTTTATCAACCTCTTTGCCTCATTATAGGTTATGTCTGTGTCAGGCTGTGGTAGTCGTCCGCCCTCTTTTGCCAGTCTGTCAGCCTCTTCATTTCCAGGTATACTGCAATGTGATGGGATCCACTGTATTACAACTTTTTTGGATTTCTGGCATAGACCATGGAGTGCTGCTCTTAGGTCAGCTAGTTCTGTGCTGTTTTTGCTCTTCAGTATTGAGACAGCTGACTTTGCATCTGTAAAGATAGCTATTTGCGTTGTCTTTATTTTCCTCCATCAAAAGCATTTCTGCTGCAGTTTTCAGAGCCTCTACCTCCGCTTTGAAGTTACTTGAAAACTTTCCAGTTGCCACTGAATGTGTTTTTTTCACTCCATTTTTTAAATTTAGGAGAATTCCTCCTCCTCCATTCTCTACTGAATTTTTGGCTGATCCATCTGTATATGCATGGGTCCAATTGCTGCTTGGGTAATGTTCTTTTATGTAGTTTAGGGTTATTTCTCTTCTTTCTGTTTCATGCTGAGTGTTCTTTTTCTCAATACCAGGAATGTTTTCTATCATCTCAGGCAGTTGCTGCTGTCTCCAAGCTGGGAACTTGTCTGCATTGTAAATGGGTTTGACTGTTGATATGTTAAGTATGGGATCTGCCCTAATCTTTCGTTTTGCAGTTTCTACAAAGTTGCTACGCTTCAGTCTTCCCTTTCCAAAACCACTAAACCTTTTATACATAGGGTGGTCTGTCAATCTTCTAAATTTTTCAGCTTGTTGCTGGGCTCTGCTATCTCTTCTATCCTGCATTGGTAGTATACAAGTTATCTTTTCTAATTCATTAATAGGCGTTGTCTTCAGGCTTCCAGTTATGATTCGCATTCCTTGGTTTTGGACTCTACTTATTTTGTTAAAGTTTGACTTAGCTGCTGTTGCCCAAGCTGCAATGCCATATTCCAGTGCTGGCCTCACCCGTCCAGTATATAACTTCTTGAGAACTTTCTCATCTGCTCCCCACGTTGTACCAGCAAGCTTTTTCATGATTGCCATTCTTTGCCTTGCTCTTGTTCGATTTTTCTCAACCTGTGTCTTCCATGTCAGGCGACGATCAAAGGTGACTCCTAGATAGTTTGGATTTTCTTCATGGCGCAATATTTTTCCATTCAATACCAGCTTAGGTTGCTGAGTTTTAGTTGAGAGGGAGAACACTGTGCATGTTGTTTTCTCCTCACTTATCTTCACTAGCCATGATTTTGACCAGTCCTCTAGCGCTAATAGGGCTTGCTGTATTTTGCTGTTAGCTGTACTAATATATTCTTCAGATGTCCATATGGCTAGGTCATCTGCAAAGGATGATGTGTGTACTCTGGCTGGAAAATTTTCCGTGATGTCGTTTATATATGCTAGGAATAATGTTGGTGAAAGAACTCCTCCTTGGGGGACACCTTGCTCCAACAGCATCATTTTGCTGGTTTGTCCTTGTACTTTTGTCCTGGCAGTTCTGTTCTCAAGGTAGTGGCTGATCCATTTGTACATTTTCCCACAGACATGCATTTTTTGTAGTTTTACTTTCAGTCCTTCCTTCCATACTTTATCAAATGCTTTTTCTAAATCTATCCAGACCGCTAGTGTGTGCTTTTTCTCTTGGAAGGCATCCTCTATTTCCTGAGCTATATAGGTTATTTGATCTTCAGTGGATCTGTACTTTCTGAATCCTGCTTGGTGAGGTGTTAAGAGTTGGTTTTCTTCCAGATGCCATGTTAGCCTGCCATTGATAATGCGTTCCATTAATTTTCCTACACAGCTAAGAAGACTGATAGGTCGATAGCCATTTGGTTCTTCCAGGTCTTTTCCTTTCTTTGGGACTGGTATTAGTATAGCTTCCTTCCATGCCTGAGGGACTATTCCCCTCTTCCAGCTGTAATTTAGGACTGCTAGTAGTTTCTTTTTTGCCTTAGTGCCTAGTCCTATTAGCATTTCATTTGTGATTCCATCCTTTCCTGGTGATGTCTTCTTTTTTAGGGTATTCATTGCCTGTTCCATTTCTTCCATTGTTAGATTTGCTATCATATATTCTGCTGCTGTCTCTGTATATCTATGATGTATCTGTTTATCTTTGATTGCATTCTTCTGTTCGGCTGTAATATCAATGTGGTTTGCACTGGCATAGTGTTCCATTAGTGCATTTGCAGCCTTTTTTCCTGTAAGCAAGGCATTTCCTTGTTTAATTGTTATTTGTTTGTTTCTAGGTCCTTCATTGTTCATGGCTTTCACTAGTTTTCCATAGTTTGTTTCCATCCCTGTCAAAATTCAGGTTTTCTGTTTTTTTCCTCCAACAATCTCTTGTTGTTTGATTTACTGTTCTTTTATATTTTGCTGAGATGGCTTTGAGAGAGATGTTCGCTTCAGTTGTTGTTCTCTCTCTGCGGTCTTCCTAGCATCTTCAACTTTGTCCTCCAAAATTTGTAGTTCTTCAGTCCAGTATGGTTTGTAATTTTTCCTCGCTCCTCTTGGAATAGACTCAGTGGCCGCCTGTATTATTGCTCTGTTTAGACTTTCCACCATTTGCTTCATGTTGCCATATCGTGTATTTATGTTTTCACAATATGTGTCTGTTAGTATGGCAAATCTGTCCCAATCTGCTCGTTTGTAATTCCAACGGGGCAAAGGCTTTTGCTCCTGTGGAACATACTCCATATTTATTACAAGCTTGATTGGTCTGTGGTCACTACCTGCTAATTGGTCAAGCACATGGCGATCGATTTTGTGGAGGATGTCTCCTGTGCAGAAAGCTAAGTCTGGAGTAGAAGTGGTAATCCATCTTCTGGAGTAAAAGCTCGGTGTGTCATCCGCTTTGTTGAGTAGATGGAGATTTGAGTCTATTTCCCAGTCCTCCACTTCATCTCCTCTTTTGTCAGTATCTGGGTATCCCCATCTTTCTGAACGGCTATTAAAGTCTCCGACAACAATGCAATTTGTGTCAGTTATTTCCATGTTTGAGAGTGTAAGATCCTTATCTGCCGGGCTATACAGATTGTAAATTCTTATTTTCACGTCCTTTATCATTATATCAACACCTATAATTTCCGTTTGGTTGTCAGAGATCACAGATACTTCGCTGCAAGGTATTGTATTTCGTGTAAGTATTAGAACTCCTCCTTTGTGTCCTTCGAGGTCGAAACGTGTGGCCTGATATCCCTTGACTGAAAATGTGCGATTGGCGTTGAGGTGTGTCTCTTGAATGCATGCCACATCTATTCTATCTTTATGAAGACGCTGTGTTAGGGAGGCTTTCTTGTTATAAACTCCTTCTGCATTCCATTGTAGTATGTTGAGTGTCCGGGGTGTTTGGTCAATAACTCTTAACCTACTCCTCTGTGCCTTGACTCCACAGCACAGGGGAAGGTGACCACCAGTAGTCATGGGTGGACCCCCTCGAGGCAGGGGGCCCGGCACTATCACCGCCTGATGGGACTTCACGGGATTAGCACCATAACGATTTATTTTCATCTGTGGCATCATGAAATGATAAAGTTACGTTGCACTTCTTTGTCAAGCCTGTGGCTCAGTACATCCGATTTCGACAAGCATTTGTTCGGGATGCTTTCCCTAGCCTTTGACTGTCCCCAGTCTACCTACAAGGCAGCAGGTTTGTGCGTCACTTCGTCTGGTCCCTCTCCCTTGACCTGTCCGACATGGGTGACCCTACCAGTAGCTGTGCTACCGCCGGCATAGCTCTTGGGGTCATTGGAACGCTCAAGCCCCTCTACCTCATCAAGGTGGACGCACGGCAGAGGGGGGTCCATGATATTCTAAGAACCTTTCTATAAGAGCTCAAGAGCTCCATCTTTCTATACTTTCTTGTGACTATGACTCACATCTATCTATATGTTGCTGCGGGGATAATGCCAGGTTCTCACAAGTTTTACTGTAACTTTGCTGGTGGTGTTCCATAGGTTCATAATACTATTGAGCCTCTTCACTGCTACTGTGGGTCTATACTCCCCTAGGACTCAAAGACAGAAGAAGGCAAGAGAGGTGGTGGTCACTGGAGCTATGGAATTCATGCTCCATGTGACGCTTTTGGCAGGCCACACTGCAGAAAGAGACTGAGCTTTATGGGATAAAACCCGGTGCAATGAAACCAATCCAACTGCATTTAACCCCTTCATGTGTGTTTGTGTGGTGTTCTCAAATCTCCTTGTGTTTGTGTGGAGGGGGGGGGGGTGTCTCTCCAATCTTCATGTGTGTTTGTGTGGGGTTCTCCAATCTTCATGTGTGTTTGTGTGAGGTTCTCCAATCTTTATGTGTGTTTGTGTGGGGTTCTCAAATCTCCTTGTGTTTGTGTGGAGGGGGGGGGGGGGGTCTCCAATCTTCATGTGTGTTTGTGTGGGGTTCTCCAATCTTCATGTGTGTTTGTGTGAGGTTCTCCAATCTTCATGTGTGTTTGTGTGGGGTTCTCCAATCTTCATGTGTGTTTGTGTGAGGTTCTCCAATCATGAGCAGAATGTGTTACCAGGACTCTTGAGCATGTGTGAGTGCAGCAGCATAACCTTGATAGGATCTATCCATCTAATTCTTAGGCCTCCTCCAGTTTTACAACCAGAACTTCATTGACCTTAGACACAAACGGTATCAATAGGGAAGCCCACAGAAGACAGATCACTGCTCTGACATATACTAGGTTTCAGCATAAGGCAGTGGCAGCACCTTACCAGGCCTCCATTCCTTCCCAGAATATTCTGAAAGCTATCTAGTACTAGTGCCCACATGATCAGACTGGGCTGACTAGAGATGAACTGGTCAGGGAAGGAGAGTCTTGCCACTACACAACCAGATTCCAAACACACAACTATACAATACGCAACAAGCCCTGCCACTACACAACCAGATTCCAAACACACAACTATACAATATGCAACAAGCCCTGCCACTACACAACCAGATTCCAAACACACAACTATACAATACGCAACAAACCCTGCCACTACACAACCAGATTCCAAACACACAACTATACAATACGCAACAAGCCCTGCCACTACACAACCAGATTCCAAACACACAACTATACAATAAGCAACAAGCCCTGCCACTACACAACCAGATTCCAAACACACTATACAAGACGCAACAAACCCTGCCACTACACAACCAGATTCCAAACACACAACTATACAATACACAACAAACCCTGCCACTACACAACCAGATTCCAAACACACAACTACACAATACGCAACAAACCCTGCCACTACACAACCAGATTCCAAACACACAACTATACAATACGCAACAAACCCTGCCACTACACAACCAGATTCCAAACACACAACTATACAATACGCAACAAGCCCTGCCACTACACAACCAGATTCCAAACACACAACTATACAATAAGCAACAAGCCCTGCCACTACACAACCAGATTCCAAACACACAACTATACAATATGCAACAAGCCCTGCCACTACACAACCAGATTCCAAACACACAACTATACAATACGCAACAAGCCCTGCCACTACACAACCAGATTCCAAACACACAACTATACAATACGCAACAAGCCCTGCCACTACACAACCAGATTCCAAACACACAACTATACAATGCACAACAAGCCCAAGGTTACCTGTCTGCATGATCTCTACAAGAGGCAGAATCTTGTCCATGTGCTTGCGAGAGGCCACAAATCCCTGGAGCATCAGAATCTTGAAGTATTCAAACATATCACTTCCAAGTCCCCCCCATCACCTAGATCAGGAACAGAGGAAACATACAACCATTAAGTCAATATGAACATGCAATAATGCATCAATCATACAACCATGACGTAAATATATGAATAGCATAAATGGGACAAGAATAAAGATCTGATCCAAGTCTGTGGATTAGGTTTTTCCAGTCAATAAAGCTCTGTGGTTGACTCAGCTTGATAAAAATGGGCACCAGACAATTGTCAGCATAACTGGGGAATTTTCAGGGAAAGAAAAGCCACGGAGAAGGGAATTGGCCACAACTTGGTAACATATTTAATAAATGTTCATTATCTTTATGTATCAAAACTTGATAACCTTATCAATAACAGTTCATTATCTTTATGTATCAAAACTTGACAGCCTCATCAATAAAAGCTTTATGTATCAAAACTTGATAACTTCATTAATAAAAGCACTATCTTTATGCATCAAAGACTTGATAACCTATTCAACAAGTACATTATCTTAAACAATCAACACAGTTCACCCAGTACAATACCTCAACAAACTCATGAGTCAACTTGAAAGGGGAGTTTTCAAACCCCAAATTTTTCCCAGGAGAGATGGACAGGATGAACCCAAAGTCGATGTGAATTATGTGACCTTTAGAATCCAGTAGAATATTCCCATTATGTCTGAAACAACAAACAATAATATTTTGTTATTCCAGAACAAACAAGAATATCTATCAACATGTATTATAATCAAAATGAATTATCACCATTACCCGCTGGACAAAACCCATGAGTTCTGACCTTCTTCTCTCCTCAGAATTTCTACAAGTGTCTGACATTTGATAAATTGTGTTGCAATGCTTTATCAAGCATGTGTCTCAGTCCATCCAACACTGACAAGCCTATTTTTCAGGTTTGATTTTCCTAGCCTCAGACTGTCTCCAAGGCAGCAAATTTGTGTCTCTTTGTCGGGTTCCTACCCCTCAACCTATCTGATATGGGAAACCCCCACCGGTAGCAGTTCTACTGGAGACATAGCTCATGGGGGTCATTGGAACATGCAAGCCTCTCAATCTCTTTAAGGTGTAGGCACATCAGAGGGGCTACAAGTGTATGATGCTGATCACACCAGATCAGTGTTGGTTCAGGTGTTTCCTTTTGTCTCTTACAAAGTCTTCAAGTCTTGCAATTTCCTGCCTCTCATAAGGCCTCTCATCCTGAGGAAGACTAATAATTTTGAACCAGGTGTATATTTGCGAGTCTTTGTGTTTAAAAGATATGTTTGTTATCGAGGTTGTGTTGACTGCTTAGCATCTATCAATCTACTGAGATTACTATTTCTTGCAGTGTGTTGGTCTCCAAATACTCCAAGGTGTTTCTCTATGTCCGTTCGTTTACGTCCTCATTTTGCATTGAAGTCTCCCATAATTATGATGTCTTGCTTCTCTAATTTATTTGGTATATCATGGATATCTTTGATGAACTCCTCGTATTCTTGCTCATTTTTGTTTGTGTTACATGGTGCATATATTTGTACATAAGTAGTAACTGCTTGCTCTTTTATTCTCACTGTTATGATTCTTTCTGATACATATTTTATTTCTATTATTCTTCAAGCTAGCAATGGTTCAATGATTATACCTACATTGTGTCTTGCCTTTTCTCGTTGTTCCACTCCAGAGTGGACGACCGTAAAACTGTGGTGGATCTTCTTGCACCCTTTCCCTTTTATTCTGGTTAAGCTATTCCCATCAGTCCAATTTTCCTCTTTTCCATTGTTTCTATGAGTTGTTTTTGTTTACTGTTAAAACAGCTGATGTTCGGTGTGCTTATTTTATTTAACCGCTGACCTGCCTTGTTGTCCTTTAACATTGCTACGTCTGTTTTAATTTGTGTCAGTCTTTGAAAGAAGCATAATCGGACTAACCCAAATGAAAACAGACCTGGCAATGTTAAAGGACAACGAGACATATTAGTATCTGTATTATTACTATTATTGTCGGTAGTGACAACATCTTTAATTCTTATGCTTAAGAGAAGTGTCCCGGTTTCTCAGTAACACAATGTGGCAATTCCAGAATCAAATGAGATTATGTAGTTAGATTGTGAAAACCAAAGCAGACCTATCTTTCAGCTGTAACAAGTGTAGTTAGATTGTGAAAACCAAAGCAGACCTATCTTTCAGCTGTAACAAGTGTAGTTAGATTGTGAACACCAAAGCAGACCTATCTTTCAGCTGTAACAAGTGTAGTTAGATTGTGAAAACCAAAGCAGACCTATCTTTCAGCTGTAACAAGTGTAGTTAGATTGTGAAAACCAAAGCAGACCTTTCTTTCAGCTGTAACAAGTGTAGTTAGATTGTGAAAACCAAAGCAGACCTATCTTTCAGCTGTAACAAGTGTAGTTAAATTGTGAAAACCAAAGCAGACCTATCTTTCAGCTGTAACAAGTGTAGTTAGATTGTGAAAACCAAAGCAGACCTATCTTTCAGCTGTAACAAGTAGCAGACAAGGCAGTAGCCAGCACAGCTCTGGACAAAGTTCCTCTGGGCTGTGAGGAATTCTTCACTGGTGATGGGACCAAATTCATGAATGAAGTACTCGTGGAGGGACATTTTACTGTGTTTCTTTATCTGATGCAGGGAGACCGCATTCAGAACAGGCTCAATCATCCCACTGTCTCGAGAGGTTACCACAATTTTGTAAGGCTTGATCCACAATGGAAGACGCTCTTCGGCCCACAGCATCTGAGAAATGACACAAGTAGTTTTTACAATGGCATGAGCTACACAGCATCTGAGAAATGACATTAGTTTTTATAATGGCATGAACTACACAGCATCTGAGAAATGACATGTAGTTTTTATAATGACATGAACTACACAGCATCTGAGAAATGACATAAGTAGTTTTTATAATGGCATCAACTACACAGCATCTGAGAAATGACATAAGTAGTTTTTACAATGGCATGAACTACACAGCATCTGAGAAATGACATAAGTAGTTTTTATAATGGCATGAACTACACAGCATCTGAGAAATAACACAAGTAGTTTTTATAATGGCATGAACTACACAGCATCTGATACATTTGAAAGATTTTTTTTTTTTTAAATACAAGAATGAAATGAAAAATACAACAGATGATAAATCATACACCAGGTTGGTTTTAAAAAAAAAATAACATGAAAAAGACATCATCTGACATATCACATAAATAATTTTTACAAGAACAGCATGAAAAACAGCAGATGATACATGACATGAGTGGTTGTTACAAGAGTAACATGAAAAACACAACATTTGATATATGACATGAGTGGTTGTTACAAGAGTAACATGAAAAACACAACATTTGATATATGACATGAGTGGTTGTTACAAGAGTAACATGAAAAACACAACATTTGTTTATATGACATGAGTGGTTGTTACAAGAGTAACATGAAAAACACAACATTTGTTTATATGACATGAATGGTTGTTACAAGAGTAACATGAAAAACACATTTGATATATGACATGAGTGGTTGTTACAAGAGTAACATGAAAAACACAACATTTGTTTATATGACATGAGTGGTTGTTACAAGAGTAACATGAAAAACACAACATTTGTTTATATGACATGAATGGTTGTTACAAGAGTAACATGAAAAACACATTTGATATATGACATGAGTGGTTGTTACAAGAGTAACATGAAAAACACAACATTTGTTTATATGACATGAGTGGTTGTTACAAGAGTAACATGAAAAACACAACATTTGATATATGACATGAGTGGTTGTTACAAGAGTAACATGAAAAACACAACATTTGATATATGACATGAGTGGTTGTTACAAGAGTAACATGAAAAACACAACATTTGTTTATATGACATGAGTGGTTGTTACAAGAGTAACATGAAAAACACAACATTTGATATATGACATGAGTGGTTGTTACAAGAGTAACATGAAAAACAACATTTGATATATGACATGAGTGGTTGTTACAAGAGTAACATGAAAAACACAACATTTGATATATGACATGAGTGGTTGTTACAAGAGTAACATGAAAAACACAACATTTGATATATGACATGAATGGTTGTTACAAGAGTAACATGAAAAACACAACATTTGATATATGACATGAGTGGTTGTTACAAGAGTAACATGAAAAACACAACATTTGATATATGACATGAGTGGTTGTTACAAGAGTAACATGAAAAACACAACAGATGATAAATCACACAAGTAGTGTTTACTAGAGTAACATGAAAAACACAACAGATGATAAATCACACAAGTAGTGTTTACTAGAGTAACATGAAAAATACAACAGATGATAAATCACACAAGTAGTGTTTACTAGAGTAACATGAAATACACAACAGATGATAAATCACACAAGTAGTGTTTACTAGAGTAACATGAAAAACACAACATATGATAAATCACACAAGTAGTGTTTACTAGAGTAACATGAAAAACACAACATATGATAAATCACACAAGTAGTGTTTACTAGAGTAACATGAAAAACACAACAGATGATAAATCACACAAGTAGTGTTTACTAGAGTAACATGAAAAACACAACAGATGATAAATCACACAAGTAGTGTTTACTAGAGTAACATGAAAAACACAACAGATGATAAATCACACAGGTAGTGTTTACTAGAGTAACATGAAAAAAAAAAAAAGAACAAGCAGAAAGCATTCAAGCAGTTCAGTCACTAGGGAATCCAGACATTTGTGGCTACAGTATCCGGTTGAAATCCAGACTTCACTGATACTCTAATGCACCAAGAGATTTAGAGCATTATACTTTGAGTTAGAAAAAGAGACATCAGCAAGGAAGAGAAATAGCAATCCTATCTCAGGCATGTCACCTAGTATATGTATATTTCTTAGGACTTCACGTACTAAGGTGTTATCTGCTACAGGATTACCTTTATACTGGACTGATCCTTGTGTGTGGATTAACCGTCCCTATAAACGTGTCCCTCGTCATTAGGCGAACGACTTCAGAGGTACTTGTAATTTACGTCCCCAAGTCAAGGACAAGAAGTCAACATTTCAGTCCATCTGACCGGTGTAGGGATTGAACTCGCAAGTTTGGCATTAGTATCTTGGATGTTTAAGAATGAGTGCTGCTATCTATTCAGCCATGCTGACCTTCAAGTGTAAAATGATACTGTATACTGCACTCTTGAACATATCCACAAGTGCTCAATCTCAGCATATGGTGATGCGAGTTGAATCATTGTGTAGATAATGAATTGGCTCGGCTTTCACACACTGAGGCAGAACCAGGGGACAACAACTTCTGCTCTACCAATCCATCTATTCTTTTACAATTCATGTATGACTTTATAGCTTCAGGAATATCATTTGTATTCTCCACCATCTTTGTTCAAGTACCACCGCTTTCAGATTTCTAATTCACACAGCCTTAAGCTTTATGTGCCATCAACTACTGCGTTATGAAACAGGTGATTAACTCATTTACCAATCTGGAGCTTATGGAGAGAACTAGTCAAATATCTGTGAATCAAGAGGTGAAGAAAAGACACTAGTGTTGAATAGGATAAGCACTGAAAAACTTGAGAATAGTATAGAAAGAAAGGCCTTTGTTTGGAATTCATCAAGGCAAAAGAAACAGAGGAAGACCTAAAAACATGGAGAAGTGAAGTATACACAAATGGATAATATGGAAAAAACATAGACAGATCTGCATGGAATAGCAACTGGTAGGACGACTTGGAGTAATTTGTTGAGGGACTAAGTCCCGATTGAAATAAACAAATATATACTCATTTGCAACATTTCCCCCATATCCATTTGCAACATTTCCCCCATATCCATTTGCAACATTTCCCCCATATCCATTTGCAACATTTCCCCCATATCCATTTGCAACATTTCCCCCATATCCATTTGCAACATTTCCCCCATATCCATTTGCAACATTTCCCCCATATCCATTTGCAACATTTCCCCCATATCCATTTGCAAAATTTCCCCCATATCCATTTTTAAACAACATTTAAAAGCATTGAACACAGAAGACCATTCTCACCTTTAACCTCTTGAGCAGCTGATAAACCAGCAGCTCCTGTCTGAGATCATCTCCAACTTTCACAATCGTTGACGTCAGCTGCCAGTTTGGCAAGTGGCCATACGGGGATGCCTTGCGTATACGTGCCACCTTGTCCTCCCAGGGCTCCTTAAGAGCAGCAGCTGATGGGTCATCTGGGTCACGCTGTTAATAGGAAACAGAACAAAGCAATGCAACAGTTCTTGGCAGCTGTTATATGAGGGGGCTTCAAATGCAAATATTACAAGTGTGATTGATAGAAATTACAATAACCATGCCAATGTCTTGTAACTTGTCAATATTGTTAAGGATGTCAAGAATGTTCAGATGAACATGGTGATGTCATATGGACAGTTTAAGACAGCTGCACCCACTTTTGACATGCACCAAAGAGGAGCAGTGTTCTGTTATACATTTTTTTAATACGGGTTGAAACTTATAGAAATTCATCAGCGAATGAAGGTCCAGTATGGTAATGCATGCCTGTCAGCCCAGCAGGTGTATGAGTGGAGTAGGAAGTTTCCAAACAGCTGACTTCTGCGACAGACTATGTTCATGACCGGGACAGGTACACGGAGTAGTGACCCCAGAGTCGATTTTTCTATAAGGAATCCAAGCATTTTATAGGCACTGGAGGACTTGCATTGAATGTGGCCGTGACTATATCGAAAAATGATACATTTGTTCTTCACTTTTTTCAGAATATATTCACACACACAATTTAAGGTTTTCATACGAAGAAATTACAACAATATACACAAAACAAACAAACTTAGTACAACATAACACGCAGATTACTATCTTCACTCCAATGTAATTGTGAAAAGACAATGACAGATGCATGCAGGTAACAGATATGGTCAATTCTAAACTATTGTTTTAATGTTAATCTTTTCCGTTTACTGTATAAAAGTGAAAACAGTGCACTACTCTTTTGTCTACACATTCCTTCATTATTTCTTTGATACATGCCTAAAGAACATAAAGTGTTTTTAAATACAAAAAAGGCATAAGAACCTCAAATTTCTTCTTTGGGGCAGCAAAGTTTTCCGATAATCTGCGCCTGATATCGCCGGCTGCGATGTAGACTGGGTCTTTGCTGTCTGCACTCGTGGAGCTCTCTGTAGAAAACTGAGAGATGGTGTCACTGGATCTGCAGTGGTTGGCTAACTGAAACACACAACACACAATTTTGATTATGACACTAAAAACCACATATACAGTGGACCTTTCAATTACATGTGGTTAGATAATGTGATACAGATTCATCATCATCATGTGCAAGTTCTTTTTTAGAACGTTGTTCTCATGACAACCTGCTGGAAAGACTCTCGAACATTGGCCAGTTCTCCTGCCTCATGCATTGTCACACCCAGTGTGTCTTCAATGTCCCGTGTTCACCTTTCTGTTTGTCAACTTCAAATTCTTTTTCCAGGAAGTAAGCCTTTATTAACTATTCTTTCTTAACCAATGTGACATATGGCCAAAGTTGTCCTTGACCTGGGAACGTAAATTACAATTATCTCTAAGTCGGAGTGGGTTCACCTGATAGCGAGGGACAGTGGTAGTAGGGGAAGCTAATCCACACACAAAAACAGTCCAGCGGACTTGAAGTAGTAGCACATGTATGGACTACGCTTGAGTTCAAAATGAGCAAATGTTTAAAAAAATATGGCCCCAAAATTACAGATTACTTGAACAAAATACAGAAACCATATGGAAACCTAAATATAAGACTTATACAAACACTTCTGAATTCCTTTCATAACCATGCATGTGTTTCTCAAAGTTTTGTGATGAAGCGTGCCGGAGGCACAAACCCTGCAAACTATGAGAAAGCTAGAGCCACAGCTATTCCACATGATGGTGGTAGATATTTAGCACCCACATATGCAGAACAGAGAAAGTTACTTTGGAGTACACTCAACTGAGGACAAACTCTAGGGATGTCAACAACCTCATGTTGAATGTTGCTTCCTGCCACACAGTAGGTGCTAGATTTCGTCATTGAAAGGAGGTAAGGAACTCTCAAGGGAAACACTACAAGAAACTAAGGGATACGAATATACGTCACGCGAACGTGACAACAAAGAGATACGTCGTGCGTTAGAATTTGAGAACAACTTGGTGTGGCTATTGGATGGTTTGAAGGCTAGCAGTGGATTCCAAGTGAACAACAGCTAGAAGCTTATCTTGGGAACGCCATGGATTCAAGAATGTCGGGCTGACTCTAGACAGAACCGGAGAAAGATGACAGCAAGGACGGCCTGAATGAACACATGAAGGACAAGTGATACTGAGTGGCGACCAAGCGAACGTTGGACAAGTTGGGGTAAACCATCTGGTGTATGTTGATATTAGATGCTACTCTGGTCACAACAGACACGCTAATGATTACACTGTAAGATGCATCTGATTTGTCAACTGCCGTAATAAAGCGGTGTAAGTTCCTTGAACTCTCATAATTACGTTATCTTTTAAAGTTCACCATAGAGTTGTCAACTATTATCGTCACTCCAAAGTTAAGGAGCCAGTACCTTTCCATAAGTTCGATTATATGATATTTCCATGGCATGGCACAGTGAAGGAGGACTTACGGCTTGGCACACATGGGTGCACGTTCCGGGCTTGCTAATGAATGAACAACTGCCCTGCCACTAAAGTTACATCAAAGTTTTGCACATCGAGAAAATTAACTGGACACCAATAGCCACTTTCACACACGCACCGAAAACTTCCTTTAAATTATTCAGATTGACGTCTAAAGGTATAAACAGAAGAACAACAAAAAAGAAGAATAAGAATAAGGAGGAGATGAAGATGAAAAGGAAACAACAGCCTTTCCTCAACTGTACCTTACCGCAATAATATCATCATCCTCTTGGGACCAGCAGTCAGCATCATCAAAATCATGACAAGATCCGTACACGTTAAACTCTGGCCGAGGCGACCCATGTGAGGGTTGGGCCAACTGGGTCAGGTCCTCCTCAGAGCGTGTAAATCGCAGCGTGTTCTCCAAGATCTTCTGTGGCAGCTGGCTGGTGGCTGCATTCTCACACCTCAGCACTTCCGCATAGATCATGTATGGAGCCTATGCAGAATATTCAGATCATAGGACAAATCAAGTACAAATGAAAAGGACACATTAACAACTTATTTCAACAATATGCTTCAAAACAATGCTACCAGACTACTGTTACAGTCAACCATGGCTTAAACAAGATCAGTATACACGATTTTGAGTGCACTTGCTCATGAAGATTTTAGTTTTGGTAATGAGCTTCCTGTGACTCTTCTTGTTAACCTGTTCATTTTTATTGCTGCATTACCAATCCTGATGTTGATTTCCCGATCAAGGGATAATTTGCTATTTACCTCTGATTCTTCTTCTTCTTCTTCTTCTGCGTTCATCCTGATTTTTTTTTCCGGATGTGACTGCGTTGTGCCTGTTTACAGCAGAGCTGCAGTTCTTGCGCCGTTAGGCCGACACATCCGACTTCTGCGGGCATATTGTTGACCGGGTTAACCTTCCCGGGGGTTTCTTAGGACGTTTGAATCTCACTGTTGTGGTGTTATCCCCCATCCCTAGCTGGCCCATATAGAACAGCCAAAGACATCCTGGTCAACCCTCAAGGGAAGGCAGGGGCAGACCTATGGGCATTCCCCGCCATCCAAGGAGGCTTCCATACTTGCAGAGCCATCACACAGCGCTCTGGTACTGGGCTCACCCAAGGAATCGTCACGTCCTGCACATGGCTGCTTAGCCTCACTTCCAGTATATTGGGCCTTCCGTTCACCATAGGCTGTTCCTCCGGAAACCAGAAGAATGCAGTCTGCAGATGACATCCACACAGTGAGCTTTCGATTCAGACTTTCCACATAATGGATTTGCTATCCAAGCAATATTCCATTTTGTGCCACTAGGACACTTTTTCCACCTTTTATGAAGCCCACACAGTGAGCTTTCGATTCGGACTTTTCACATAATGGATATGCTATCCAAGCAATATTCCATTTCATTTCACTAGGACACTTTTTCCACCTTTTATGAAGCCCACACAGTGAGCTTTTGATTCAGACTTTCCACGTAATGGATTTGCTATCCAAGCAAAATTCCATTTCATGCCTCTGGGACGCTTTTGTAACCAACATACCTGTGGTATGAAGTGTGGCAGTATAAATACATCTTCATGCACCTTTAGATGTCAACCTGAATGTAGTTAAAGTAAGCTGTAGTCAACTTGAGCTTGTTGATATCGCCATAGAGCTTGTCCTCAAATGAAGCAGGCATGGGCCAAAATATCTTTCTCTGTTCTGCATATATTGGGCACTCCTGCAGCAAATGTTTAGCTGTCATTTTACCAGTTCCACAATTACATTCATCGGTATCTCCTATCTTTAGTTTATTGAACAAATGGTGTTTCAGCCTGTTATGTCCTGTGCGGAGTCTGAAGATTGCTACTTGTTCTCTTCGGTCGAGTTTGTAATATGCATCATCCTTATGGTGGCCTGGATTCCCATTTGGTTCTATAAGTGCTTTTTATAAACCTTTTTGCCTCATTATAGGTTATGTCTATGTCAGGCTGTGGTAATCATCCACCCTCTTTTGCTAGTCTGTCAGCCTCTTCATTTCCAGGTATACTGCAATGTGATGGGATCCACTGTATTACAACTTTTTTGGATTTCTGGCTTAGACCATGGAGTGCTGTTCTTAGGTCAGCTATTTCTGTGCTGTTATTGCTCTTCAGTATTGAGACAGCTGACTTTGCATCTGTGAAGATAGCTATTTGCTTCTCTTTATTTTCCTCCATCAAGAGCATTTCTGCTGCAGTTTTCAAAGCCTCTACCTCCGCTTTTAAGTTACTTGAAAATTTTCCAGTTGCCACTGATTGTGTTTTTTTCACCATATTTTTTAAATTAAGGAGAATTCCTTCTCCTCCATTTTTAATTGAATCTTTGGCTGATCCATCTGTATATGCATGGGTCCAATTGCTGCTTGGGTAATGTTTTTTATGTAGTTTAGGGTTATGTTTCTTCTTTTGGTTTCATTCTGAGTGTTCTTTTTCTCAATACCAGGAATGTTTTCTATCATCTCAGGCAGTTTCTGCTGTCTCCAAGCTGGGAAGTTGTGTGCATTGTAAATGGGTTTGACTGTTGATATGTTACCTCTGATTCTAAATATGTAAAATGGTCTACTGTCTCCAGTTCGGCATCGTCAATAAAGATTGAAGGTACCCCATGTGCACCTTGTGACATAACCTGTGTCTTCTTTTCGCTAATTGTTAAACCAAATTCAGAACAAGCATTGAAGAATGCAGATAGTAGATGTTGTAATTCTTCATCAGAGTGGGTCATAATTGCAGCATTATCTGCAAACAGCAACTCTCTGATCAGTACCCTCCTAATTTTGGTCTTGGCCTTCAATCCCTGAGCCTTGTAGAGGCCGCCATCTGAGCGTGAATGAATGTATATTACCATCCTAATCATGAAACCTCATTCCAATAAATGCACAGGCGACCACAACACCAATGCACTGGACTTGAGTTCAGTCTTCCAGATGACTCACAACCAACCAGCAATCCTTAATGGCATATAACAAGAACGAGAGAAGAAAGGCTCGTGACATACCTTTTCCTTTGAGTTCAGCACAACAGCCTGTGTATGAGGTATTCTCACCACGTGATGGTTCCTCGACTGACAAGTTGGCAACCACACCCTTGCTGGAAGATTTAAGTTCAGCAGGGCCAATTCTGCTATCAACTGAGACGCTGAGAAATAACAAGACAAAGAACTATACAATCTTCCCGCAGAGGCTTTTCAAGGTCTATGGAAACAAGACTGCATGTACATGATTTATTTATTTCTTCACACAATATGGCATCGTGATACTGATCACATCACTGATTGGTCTTACAGATATAAAGCTTAGTTAGTTAGTCGACAGATCATCCTCATTGCACATCAAACCATTCAGTCCACAAGGGCTCTGATCCCCTCCTCAGTAAATCACGACACCAGTTCTGTGTTGGTTTATTAATCTTCTTTGGCTTCCTGCATAGTGTTCTTGTCTGGCCCACACCTCCCTTAACTTGCTGTCCTCACAGTCTGACCATGGTTATAGAGTTATAGATAATAAGATATAATATAATAACAGATATAGAGCTAGCACCATATACCTAATACACTTCAAGGGGTGCACAAGTGTCCTTTACTTTTGTTTACTTTATACCAACTCTTTTGTTTCTGTGCACTTGTGGATAACCTGGACAACAGATCCATAATTTCTCAAAGGCTTCATGCTACAACCACCCCTTTTTAACTTTCTGAAGCATGGGCTGAGTCAAAGACAATAATCTCTTGTTAAGAGCCAGTTCACTGCTGTTTGGATCTCCATTATCACATTGAATGTTATTTTTTATATACCCCTTTCTGTTCAATGACTCGGCCTCTCACACTAACCAAGAAAACCTCATCCTGATTTTTGACCCAGCAACATAGGTCCACACTATTATGTCATCAACTCCAGCCTGAGAATCTGTCACATGTTAATTTCAAGATGACATATCATTAGCTGTGGATAAGATACGTGTGACGGCTAATCAATAGATGTGAGTACAGATGAGACATTTGTGTCAATTTTTATAGTGATATAAATGCATAAATAACATCAAATTTTTCTAGAAAGAACTATAATGGAAGGTGTTCTTGAAAGAAAAGTCAGGGCAAATATATAGATGGACACAGGAGACTACAGACATCTGGGAAACAAGTGAGACAGGGCAACTTGTGCAAGTCAAGAATCTTTTTAGTGGGGCTTGATGAGAGCAACTCTTCAGGGGAACTGTTACGTGATGAGTGTAAATACATGAGACAGGGCAACTTGTGCAAGTCAAGAATCTTTTCAGCGGGGCTTGATGAGAGCAACTCTTCAGGGGAACTGTTATGTGATGAGTGTAAATACATGAGACAGGGCAACTTGTGCAAGTCAAGAATCCTGTCAGCGGGGCTTGATGAGAGCAACTATTCAAAGGTACTGTTATGTGATGAGTATAAATAAATGAACTCACTTCTAAGCTCCTTGGTTGGCAGTGGCTGCAATTTCTTGCCAATATTGAGAAGTGCTTTAATTAATTCTTGCTCTGGCAACAATCTTGGGGCCTAAATGGTAAGATAATGGTGTGGGTTAAGGAAATGTAACCCCCCAAGGAAATGTACTTAAGACTGCATGTAGCCAGGCAACATAAAACCATGTCATATTTAATTATTTAGTGAAGAGCCTATGTGTAACTCACTTTCCCCATCCCCTCTTGTGATTTATGACCCATTTTAAATATGAATTATGGTAGCATAGTGATTAGTCTACTGGCTTACCAATACAGTTGTCCTGGGCTCAATCTCCAGTTGTAATTTGTGAACAACTGATCATGATTTGAGAAGACCAAACTCAACTTGAGAGCTACAGGACATTTACTTGCCTGAACTCAACAGTGTGATTTTTGGGGTGAAATAAGTAATAACATAAATAACAACTTTATCACAATATCAGAAAGCAGGATGGATTGGATAGTCATGATCGGCGATGTCTGTTCCAGTCCTGGCAGGTGAAGAAGTTTTTCTTCGACCACCCGATATTTGTGGTTTGAAAGTAATTGCATAGTGCCTGTTCTTCTTAGGGCGTTTGTTGACTGGGTTACCCTTCCTGGATATTTCGCAGCACATTCCACACCTTCAGTGTTGTGATGTCATCTACATCCCCCACCTACAAATGAAGCCACAGATGACCCATTGAGAACAGCCAAACACATGCCATTATCACCTGGCTGCTGAATTCTCAGCTACCCAATGCCACTTTTATTAAAGTGTTGGTTTGGTATAACTGATGCAAGAATCCATAGATTGGAACTAAAAGTGCTGGGGTTGGGGTAGGAGAGAGAGAGAGAGAGAGAGAGAGAGAGAGAGAGAGAGAGAGAGAGAGAGAGAGAGAGAGAGAGAGAGAGAGAGAGAGAGAGAGAGAGAGAGGGGGGGGGGGGGGGATGGCTGTAGATGACAACTTTTAAGGTCCTTTTCTGCAAGAACTATTTTTTTTTTTAAAGTTTCGAAGCAGGAACCTATTCTGGGATTGATGTGTTACGACCATCACAATTTGTGCCCAGGTGTATGGAGGAATAGGTGGCCAGTTTTTCCTTCCCGTATCGTGTGATGAGCCCATGTATCCAACCCTCATCCAACTGCAATCATGCCATTTCTATGCAACTTCCTAAACATTTCACCAACTAAGAAATATCCATACCCACTCTTACATACACACTTACCTTAAAATTTGCACATTTAATAACATTTCTTCTCTATTTTACCCTCCAGGTTCTTTGAGTTTGCTAGGTGTGATGCATTTTATCATTGTTACTAATGTATTTGTACCTCTACTGGTACCTGTAGGGAGGTTTTTCTAGGTTGGGAGGCATAAAGCTGAGCTGTGCAGTGTTACCATGGCATGTACAAGCTAGAATTTGTATTTCTTCTCTGAAATATTAAAAACCCCAAGCCCTACCAAGGAACAGAACAAACATTCAATGATATGTGAGGAAGACATCCTGTCACCACATGCTCCTCTTGTGTATGCATTTATTGTCCCTAAAACCACATCTTCTATGTAAGTAAGCAAGCAAGTGTGTGGTCCATTACACAACCTGACTGGATACGGAAAAACCACAACATAATGAGCGTGTGTATCATGTGAGAGATAGCCTCCGAGCCTAAATGAGAACTTGGCTCATGAGCATTTGGGGTAGAAGTATTAGAGGAGACAGATATCTTTCCTCCCCATCTGTTGTTATGTGGCATGCTCAGGCAGGGTTGAGCTACTGCTGTTTATTTTGGTAATGAAGTGTTTGGTTCATGTATGAGGTGACTGGTGTAGTTATGTGTACAACTGATGATGTGACAGAAGTATATACAAATTTTGTCTTATTAACTTTGCAAGTATTATGTTATTCCTTGGATCATAAGGCTGTTGTATTTGCTCAGGAGTGCATATGGATTATTAAGTACAGTTAGTATTGAACAAACTTTAATGCACAAATTTGTCATGTTAGACAAAACACAGCTACAAAAGAGTAGCCCAAAACACTATGGCACCCATATTTTTATGATAGTCCAATTAAAACTTAGTGGGCAATATATTTTTAATGAATATTTAAAAAACGGCAACACAACAAAATAAAAGGAATTTGAAACAGAGGAAACCTCACATCACACTGGCAAACGGTCTCTCTTCCTTTCAGGCTGTTCAATACGGCTTCAGATTTGATATAACACAAACAGCCGTTATCAAATGCACGACCAGATGAAAGATCTCCTATACAGCTGGCACTGCTTGTACTTATGGAAGGTGTTGACTCGTGTTTAATTAAGATACCTGAGATTCATGACAAAATGAAAGACAAATTTAAACATTATTTTACATTTTAATTTCACATGTTTTGGTGCTTTTCTTCTATATGAATCAACTTTGCATTACTAGACTTTAGCAAATTATCACCACTGTACACCTTATAGCACTGTCATGTTTGGTGCAGATTATCACGATCACACACCTTATAGCACAGATATATTAATTTAAGTGCAGATTATTGACACTGCGCACCTTCCTGCACTCTTCAGTTAAGATTACAATCCCTGCTGTCACATCAACCACCATGACATCATTCAGGGATGTTCCATCTTGTTGAAAGTGTTTCATACCTGTTCATATTATCAATCAACCAAGTCTCATAATGCGCTGAAGGTTAGCAGTAGTGAGTATCCATCCACCCGTGTCCTGTGTCTCTATGATGAAATCATGTCAGCTTCTTCCAATCCATCTTTTGATGTTCCCCACCCATTTGTAATGTTTTCCCTTTGTATGCTTTTTTCCATATTTCCCTCTAGCTCATTTTTTAACATGGACCTGTATCTGTGTATATTCCAGGACATGTCGGTGTAAAGGGCAATGAATGCATAATCCAACTGACAAACAATGCATCAACACAAGCGGGAAGCAGCATGGACAGGACCGATATCATCAATGTAGTACGGACCCAACTGGCAGATACCAACGATAATGGCACTATTTCAAATATAAGACTTGGGAGTAAAGCCTGGCCAATCACCGTTACTGTCTTTGAAGGCGAGAGAGGAGACATTACTACCTACTCCTCATCGGAACAGTGAGTGGAGATTCTAGGTCGGTTCTATTGTGATAATTGATAACAAAAATATCTACGCAGGAGGACTCAACACTGCCAGTGTTACAAGTGACGTGAGTTAAGTCAAGGACCAACAAAACAGCACTCAAGACATTCCCATATGCACTCTGTCTCCATCTTCAACAACAAGTGAAGAGTCCCAGTATTACTGGTTGCAGTCTGATTATGTGTCCATCTGACATTTCCTTGGAGTACTGAGTGTCAGCCAGATATTCTGGTCACTTCCTGCTGCACTATTCTCTCCAGGCCATGATTTATCTGTTCTTCCACACTATTCCCACAATCCAAAATGCCCTGACCACATCTGCCTTATCATGCACCAATACCCACAATCAGCAGTGCAGACCCAGCCAAACTGTCCGCCTGCTCACTTCCCAGCCCACCAGCACATTCTAGGGAAAAGGTCCAATTGTTGCCCCTCTATCTTGGATTTTTTAATCGAAACATGTTACTGGCCACCGATTCAAACCACTAGGCCACAGAGTCTCTGACAACCTGGTGTAATACATTGTTAGCTGATTGTCTGCCAAATAAAAAAGTGGTCCTGACCAAACAGAAATTCATGGCAGAAAATGGGAAGTAGGGGTGTGTGACAATAATGTTGTGAAAATGGTTAAAATTGTAGCAGATATACTGCATGATATATCAAATTAAAGGAGATTGCACTGGGAACACGACAGTGTTAATAATTAATTGATAGGTTAGAAATATTATGACAATAATGAGAGGTTTAGTAATAACAATTTAAATTAAAGGGGTGACAATTATGACAAATTTCCACTTACCAAGGCTTTATTTTGTATCCGCTGCAGCTAATCCAGTTAAATTTGCTGAATAATGTTAAATACACCACTTTTGTTCAATAATATCACAAGAACTGCACCACAACACCAATAAAACACAATTAAAACATAATATTTTGAAGCACATAATTTTCACACAAAATAGACAATGTCAGGAACACACCAGGCAGATTACTGAGGAGTAGAGTACTGAGAAACAATATAAACACTATCTTCTATTTAGTTATAATTATTATTCTTCTAAATTTAATTATTTTAATACTCCTTAAATACTGTGTGATAGGCAAAGCAAATTTAGTGGCACAAGTGTGGCCCATTAGCGCAAGCATAAGTCGCATGTGCCATCATATTATGAGGAACTTTCACTGTTAGATTTCTTTTGAAATTATGCCTGTCTTCTACATAATTAACTGACTACTGCACGTGGTATTAGTTTTAGAATCTTTCACAAAGTCCTTTACATCACAACAACTATAATATAAAATTGTTTAAAACGGTAATTTTATTCAAATATATGAGGTCCAGAACCAGAAGGTATTATCACTTTAAATTCTGAATCACAACAATCATTTCGAATCACAACAAACTCAATTTCTCCTTAAAAAGAAATGGATCCTAGTGCCTTGTATCACACTGTCAGAAGCGAAACCTTTCGTTGTAAAGTTTAATTAAATGGGGCACTAAAAATTGCGGGGGGGAAAAGAGAACTGGAACAATTAAAGCACTATCTATACCAAACTGACCTATCGGTTTGCGGGTGCCAAAACCGTTCTATCGGTCTGTGGCAGAGAATCAGTTAATGTGTGCTCTAGGCAACACAATCATACAATTACCAACATAAATAGCATTAAAACATATATGGCTACACATGTACCTGTTGCTTCTGAACGTGATCTGTGGTGGGTTTTCTTCACTAGACTGTTGGAGGTGGCCTGCTCCAGGTGCAGCGAGGTGGACATCTGGGCAGGTATCTGACCACTTGCTGTCTGGGCAATAGGCGTGGATGTCTGAGGAGGGCTGATCGCACCTGTGACTCCTGTTCCGGAAGGGTGACACTTTCTATGACTGTGTGTGCCTGGAAACTTGCTATGGGAGTTGCCAGTTGGGCTGGTAGCCTGCGGCCTTAGAAAAGATGTATGTAAAAGAATTATTTAGTGTTTTACAGCAAGGGCTTACCTTTCCCATTAGACAGAGAAAAGCAGTTGTCAAACATAAAATAACTGGATTAAAGAAAGCCAAACCCAACAAAAAAATTTACAAGTCCTTGCTGGTTTCTCATTGAATGAAAAGGATGATGATAAGCCTACCCTTCTCCCTACAGCCATAGTGGTGCAGTGGCTAGGCACTAGCCTGCTGACCTGGTGGCCATGGATTCAGTCCACAGCTGGGCAGATTCGGACTGTTAAAAACTGACCTGGTGGCCATGGATTCAGTCCACAGCTGGGCAGATTCGGACTGTTAAAAACTGACCTAGTGGCCATGGATTCAGTCCACAGCTGGGCAGATTCGGACTGTTAAAAACTGACCTGGTGGCCATGGATTCAGTCCACAGCTGGGCAGATTCGGACTGTTAAAAACTGACCTGGTGGCAATGGGTTCAGTCCACAGCTGGGCAGATTCGGACTGTTAAAAACTGACCTGGTGGACCCAGCCTGACATAGTACCAAGGATGTCTGGGGAAGGAAAGGTGGGCAGGCATGATACTGATCACATGACACAGTGAGTGCTGATTGATCAATAAAAATATGGGCCCAGCACTGTATGCCTGAGGTGCCTTAAAGTGTGTAAAGGGGACTTTTAACTTGTTCTTCCTATAGCTGTAATGATGCAGAGGGTTAGGTGCACATCCTTTACAGGACGTCACAGTCAACACCAGCATTATTTGTGATCTCTTGGCAAGTTTACGTTCAATGGTTTGCCACTGCTTTCTGAATGACCGGCACCCATACCATTTTATACAAAAACCCAACGCAAAACGGTCTGCTGCCAAATCGCCCACAGCTGCTGTTTCGAATGCAGTATGCGGGATTACAAACTGTGTCTGTAACCCCTTCGCCATGGAGTCGGTGCAAAGAGCGAAAGACAGGGATAACAGGCTAGAGGGTGCAACAAAGGTGACAGGAGAATCAGAGAGAATGAATGAAACAGGAAAGAGAGAAGAAAGATGAAGCAAGAGAGAATAAGACAGCATTAGAGTGTGGGAGAGAGAGAAATATGAAGCAGAAAGACAATGAGGCAGACAGAAAAAGATTCAGAGAGAGACAAGAAAGGTTAAGAGAAAGAGGGCGAAAGAGTAATGGGAGACCAACTGGGGAAGATTTTCCACAATCCTTTTAGCCAACATTTCATCATAATAGCAATAAACATTGAAACAGGTAAATGTTCACCCCTATCACTATTTAGAAATGCACTAACACTGCTTACCAATGAAACACTCAATACTGCTCAATATTAGAAATGAATGAACATTCCAATCTTTAGTCTACATCCTTCTAACACAAATGTTTGTGTTATCAAATGTTGCCTTTGTGTACCTATTTTAACAGTTTTATCTGTGATCTTTAGTAGGTCAGCAAGGCAGAATAGATAAGAACGTGTGTTCTTAAACATCCGGTGTGCTGATGCCGAGGTAAGGGGCTCAACTCCTACACCGGACAGTTGGACTAAAACGTTAGCATATCGTCCTTGACTTGGGGACATAAATTATAAGTATCTCTGAAGTTGGAGTGAGTTTGCTTGATGGCGAGGGACACTGTGAATAGGTAGAGCTAATCCACACACAAAATTCAGTCCAGCACTACTAGAAGTATTGTGTATGGACTATGCTTGAGTTCAAAGCGAGAGACTGCAAAAACAAAAAAACCTGTGACCTTTCTTCTTTACTTCTTTTCCATCTATCTTTTATCCATTTCTTTCAAATATTAAAAATTAAGTTAAATGTCAGAGAAGATTCTTGATACTATCAGTCGTATATTTAAATGTCATGCCAATGAGCAAGGAAGGACATGGTTCGCCATCTCACAAGATCATCAAGTCTTGGATTCAGGTCTGTGTTCTTTTCCCGATTATGCCATGTGGCCATCCAGGTATTTATCTCTTTGCATATCCCATGCTCTTTTCTGAACAATTTTGGCTGTTATCACTAAGTTTTCAAGTTTATCTTCTTCTTTCGTTCGCTTGGAATATGTCTATAACTACAATGTTTCTTTTGTATGAATTTAACTGTCTTGTTTAGTTCACTCAGTGGTCCATAGAGTTTATCTTCCACTGTCGTCTCTCTAGGCCAAAAGGTTTTCCTAGGTATGTTGTATTTTGGGCAGTCGTGGAGTATGTGATCTGATGTCTGTGACGCCAATCCACATGGCTGATTCACTAATCTTGAATTGTGTATACATGTGGTTGTGTAATCTATTGTGTCCTGTTCTGAGGCGCAGAATAATGACTTGTTCTGGTCTGTCGTCTTGAGCAGGCTTTGGTGGCTTTCTGACTGATTTGATCATTCTTTTCTTTTCCATTTTGTTTTTGGGGTGGTATGCAAGTTTATCTTGATTGCCTATGTCTTTCTTGATTATTTAAGTAATTTAGAGTTTTCATCTGTTTCTTCAAAGACAGTCTCATTGATTTTTCTGTTTGTCCATAGTATTCTTTGCATTTCCTACAGAAACCATATTTTCACTGTCAATTGATGTTTTCAGATTGTCTGCTTATTGTCCATGTTTCACATGCATACAATAGTACAGGTTTTAAATAACACTATGACACACTTCTCAATGCAATTGACAGTTTTTAATTTCTATGTACATTTTCCATCTCCAAAAAGGCTACTTTTGCCATGGTGATTGTTGTTCCTATATCTACAAAGAATCTTCCATTAGATGTGAATGTCCCAAGATAGTTGTACTGATTCACATGTTTAAGAATGCTCCCATTTAAATGGATGTTACAGTGTGGTAATTACTGGTATTTACTTTCACACATCAGAAACTCAAACAAGGCAATCTCATGGCTTACAAATATGCTTTTTTCCCCCTCATTTCCTACCTTTCAACTCAAGCACAGCCCATAAATATGCTACTACTTCTAGTGCTGGACTGATTTCTGTTTGTGGGTTAGCTTTCCCTATTACCAGTGTCCCTCGCCATCAGGCAACCCCACTTTGACTTCTGAGGTACAATCAATAATTTATGTCCTCAAGTGAAAAGTCGAGAAGTCAACATTTTAGTCCAACTGACCGGTGTACGGGTTGAACCCACTAACCCAATATCAGCACACCAGAAGTTTCAAAGCAAGTGCTCTTATCCATTCATCTATGCTGACCTCCACTGTTAGCATCTTATGTGTTAGGTAGGACTTCCCATGTGTTAGGTAGGACTTCCCACGTGTTAGGTAAGACTTCCCATGTGTTAGGTAAGACTTCCCATGTGTTAGGTAGGACTTCCCATGTGTTAGGTAGGACTTCCCACGTGTTAGGTAAGACTTCCCATGTGTTAGGTAGGACTTCCCATGTGTTAGGTAAGACTTCCCACGTGTTAGGTAGGACTTCCCACGTGTTAGGTAAGACTTCCCATGTGTTAGGTAGGACTTCCCATGTGTTAGGTAGGACTTCCCATGTGTTAGGTAAGACTTCCCATGTGTTAGGTAGGACTTCCCATGTGTTAGGTAGGACTTCCCATGTGTTAGGTAAGACTTCCCATCAGTTAGGTAGGACTTCCCATGTGTTAGGTAGGACTTCCATGTGTTAGATAGGACTTCACATGGCAGTATGAGACATGTTGAGTCTTGCCGCTTTTCTTTTCCAGACAAATCTCTGGCACCTTTATGTTGAGACCAGATCATTTAGACATTAAAATTATCAAAACAAAATCTATCCTTGAACTGGTGACTGAACCTGAACCAATAAATTTGATAAGCCAGCTCACTACCAACTCTGCCACCACAGCTTGTTTAGAGACATAACTACATTCAAAATACCTTAACTACTTCCTTAAACTCATACATTCATTCACATGTCACTCACCTCAATTCCTCATTTAATATCATGTCCCGCAGCTTTATGCCCTGAGAGTTCTTCCAGTTTGGTTTCAGTGTATCAGCTGAGTAGGCACTGAGCAGCCAAGCTGCATTTATTGAGAATTCTGTAGAGTTTCGGCATCTGTATACATAAACAACACCATTACTTTGAATCAATAACACATAATATCCATCCCATCATCTTCCACTTTTGCCGTCAAGCATCGTTGGGAGAAATAATTGGCACTCCAGCATCCTCTTGTTCTCGTAGATGTTCTCTGATGTAGGGCCAGTGCTGATGATTGATGGTGTTACGTTCTAACGAGATAGCCAAACCATTTGATCTTCTGACTTTCAATAAATGTGACACAAAGTGTTGGTCCCATTGTCTGTTTGATAACATCATTTCTTATTCAATATTGTGTGGATAGCATATCCATTATGTGGAAAGTCAGAATCAAAAGCAGACTTCATTCTTCTGGTTTCCGGAGGAACAGACTGCAGTGAAAGGGAAGGTCCAATATACGGAAGTGAGGCAAAGCAGTCATGTGCCCAGTACCAGAGCACCATGTGTTGGCTCTGCAATTATGGAAGCCTCCTTGGATGGCGAGGAATGCCCATGGTATCTTTCCTTACCTTGAGCTTCGGCTGTTCTAAATGGGCCAGCTGGGATGGGGATAACACCACAACAGTGAGAGTCTAGCGTCCTACAAAACAACCGGGAAGGTAACCTGGCTAATAAATATGCCTGAAGAAGTCAGATGTGTCGGTCGAAAGGTTCAAATATCGCAGCTCTGCTGTAAAAAGGCACAATGCAATTATGTCTAAAACAACTCTAGATGAAGGCAGAAGAAGAAGAAGAAAAAGATTTATTATTTGGTCTTGGATAGTTAAATTATTAATAGTAACAACCTATACTTACAATTTCCAATAATAATTTCCATCAACAATTTACTGTGCTCTTTAAGTCCCAGGAGGTTGTTACGCTGACTCATTCTACTTAAAACAGCTGTAACAGCTGTTAATTGAAACTAATACATCTTGGATCTAAATGAGTTTACTTACTCTATCAGACATATCAGGAGTTATGGTAAAGCTTGGGATATAGTAGGTTCATGTAACAACAGGACCGGTCACAAAGCCTTAAGTAAAACACATCATGTACGGAGATACCAATCAACCCATGGAGAGTTGCTTGATATTGAATGAGTTAACAATCTCTCTTTTTCTCTCTTCTGCCCATTTATCCTCCATTGCTACATGGGATCTCAACAAGCTCGTGCAAAACCGCCCAATCTTCTGCAATCTCCTGCAGCTGGCACCATGACCTTCCTATATCATTCATATTTGTCTCTAATTGTCGTCCGTGTGTTTAGTCTCCATCTATTTAATTTGCCCTGTAGTTTCCAGTAAAAGGACTTTTTAGTGATACTATTCTCATGTTGTCTCATTGCGTGTCCTTTCAGGGAACAATTTGAGTAATACAAGAGTTGGACTTCACCAAAAAGCAGCAAGTACCACAATTACTACAGAAAGTAATACCACTCACAAACAATTGGGGGGTGGGGGAACAAATGACATGACAAAAGATGGATAAATAGCATGGCAGTGGCAATAACCACCATGTTATGTGAGACATAGATCAGAGCTTGTTCTAGAACTCTCTTCATATTGCGATCCTGATGCCGAGAGGCAAAAGGGAAAGGAGGAAGTGGAGAAGATCAACAATTTACATTAAGAACTATTAACACATGTATTAACAACCCCTATTAGCAATTTTCACTAACAGCTTGCATTAATAATGTACAAGTTTACATCAACAAATTCTCCAGGAAAGTTTTAGTATATTTTGTACATTAATAATGTACAAGTTTACATCAACAAATTCTCCAGGAAAGTGTTAGTATATTTTGACCTATCATAGTTTGCTTCCTTCAAATGAGTGGCATAGTGTGTTGATATAATAAATACTCTTTTGTGTGTAGTTATTTTAAAGGTTTTCAGTATACACCTTCTTTATTTATTTCACAGTATAAAAATGAAATGTTTAATAGATGGGAAAGAGGAGCAAAAATGCACATTGGGAAAATTCTCATGCAAGACATCTGATGCTGAAGGCATCTTTCTTCTAGTCTGTGAAGGTAATTTCATACGTGTATCATTCAGGCCAGCTCTGTGGCAAAAGGGTAATGGACGCAGTTCGTAACCCCATACCACGTTCGAAACACAGCTGCAGGCTATTTGGCAGCAGATCGCTTTGCATTGTTTTTAAAAATAGTATGAGTGCCGGTTCAGAAAGCAATGAACGTAAATTTGCCAAGAAATCACAAAGAACCAAACAATGCTGGGGTTGACTGCGACATCCTGTAAAGGATATGCAACTAACTTTTTTTGTCATTCATTTAGTCTCTCCTCTTCTACCAGTTTATCCCTGAATGTCTGAATACATTTTAAAAATTACACATCGTCCTCACTTGAATAGCAAGGCCTGTGAGATGCTTTAGATGAAGGAACCAAACCAGTGTTACAAGCCTAGCACAGAACAGTATATTTTATCTATAATGAATTGCTTAATCAGTTACCTGTTGACAAGATAAGGATGAATTGCTTCTGCTACATCACGCATATGTATGTACATATTGAGGAGCTGGGGCAGGTAGAAATCAACCTGAGTTTCATCAAAGCTGAACATCCGGTTTCCTAGATTGAGAAATCAAATACATTGAAAAAATACCAAATATTTCATATTCAAATTATAACTCAAAGAGGTAATTAAACAATAGTTTCTTTTACTTCTATATTAATCAGCATGCATTGTTAAGATTTACTTCCTCTGCCGACATCTGTGGCGAAAGGCTAGCGAACACGATCCGTAACCCCAAATTCCATGTTCACAACACAGCTGCAATTGGAATAGACCATCTTGCGCTGGTTTTGATACAAAGGTATGAGTTCTGGTCGTTCAGAAAGCAATGGCAAACTACTGAACACATTCTTGCCAAGAAATCACAAACAGCCAAAAGATGTTGGGGTTGACTGCAATAGCCTGTACAGGATATGCAACTAACTTTATCTTCCTCCAGAGATTTTCCAACCAAGGTAACAGGCTCTATGTACTCTTGAGTAGGTTTACTTTTTCCTAACAATTCTGCCAGGTTAGTGGCTTTACAGCCTACTCTTCGATGTCTAAATGCTGTGGGATTTTTAAAGACTAGGTATTTGATTTCACTACCCAAGAAATCAGACGGGAATTAGATATCAATGGGTCTTGGATTGAACCCAATACCTTCTAAGCCTGAGGCTGTCACTGTAATCTCTCAACCAGTTATCCATTAACACACATACAGAAACCAAATACTACCAATCCTCACAGGTTAGGTTTCTGGAAAACTCAAGTTATGACATACTTAACCAGCAGAAGAAAGTACTACATTCCTGCAGGAATTTCGGGTTCATGATACACTTTTGCTACTAGCCAACATAAACTCATCATTTCATATACACTTCTTATAAATGACAGTTTATTTATTATACTGTGCATTTTTTAAATGAATACTGTTTTCTTACATAATGTAGGTTTTCACTGTTACATTCTGCATTAAACAATAATTCAGAGAGGTAGCCATCTTCTTTGATGAGTTGAAGCAGGCATACTTTAAAAACTTCTGCAGTTTAATTATTGCCATGCTGTACCAGTTCTTGAAGTGAGCAAGACAGCCAGTATTCGCCAAGAAAGTCATCAGTTTTTTTTGTGTGTGTGGGGCCTCTCATGACCTGTTCATAAATGTGCTGGGCTTCATGATAGATAACTGTTTGATCTACATCAGCACCATCTGCCATGCCCATAAGCGTAGGTGGTCATGTTTCGCCATGTCATGCGATCACTAGAGCCGTGGATCAGCTTCGTGTTCTTGTCTTGACCATGCCACGTGGCCAAGCTATCCATATATTTATTTCTCTGCCTTCCCATTGTTCTTTTCCCCTCAATCTTGCCAGTTGTCACCAAGTTCTTGCATTTATTTCTTCTTATGTGTCCAAAATATTTTGACTATGTCTAATTTCTGTCATCAGTTTATGGTTTTCACTTGCTTCTTGTAGGACTTGCTCATTGATTTTTCTGTCTGTCCACAGTATTTTTTGTACCTTCCTTAGAAACCACATTCAAACAAATCTCTCACTTTCAAACTACGAGGGCGAGTTAATAAGTAAGTCACACAGTTCTGTGGGATGGCAGGTAAATGTAGTTGGTGTTTTCTACAGGTGTCATTAGGTGACAGCAACATCGAGCTTTATATTCCCAATCATCAGGTGGCACTAGGTGTCTCATGTGCAGCGCATAAACAAAATGGCGACTGTACTTAAAAAGTGTACAACCAAAGCGCGCCATGCTGTTGTGTGTTTTTTGTGGGCAAAAGGACTGCCTGCAAAGGACATTCATAAGGAAATGCTTGCTGTTTATGCTGACAAATGTTTGTCCCATAAAGCAGTGTATAGCTGGGTAGATAATTTTTCTCAAGGATGCGAATGATGCCAAAGTTGAATGTGAAGTGAAAACGTGGTTAAGAAAACAGAGCACGCAGTTCTATGCAGCCGGTTTGGGAGGACTGATAAAATGATGGAACAAGTGCATCAATGTTGGTGGAAAATATGTTGAGAAATAAGGGGTCAATATATGTATAAAAATAAACTGGTTTCAAGTTGTTATCAAGTTTATTTATTTTTCCACACCATTTGTGACTCACTTATTGACTTCCCCTTGTGTATTACGCTATCAAAAACTACAGTACTCTTACAATCAAATCTCTCACTTTCAAGCTACAATAATCATACAACAAAAAAAATCTCACTTACAAGCCACAACAATCATACAATCAAACAAATTCCACATCTGCAAACTGCAATACAGCTACAAGATGAAAAACTTATACTATGCAATAAATATTAGCATACCTATATAAGTCTGAACACCTGGCTCCTTGGAGTTGTACAGGTAAGTGATCGCTATGGTCATGTCAAACATCTTGGACTCAAACAATCTGAGCAGCCATGACTGCCTCGGTGAAGGACAGCCCTTTCCTCGCTGACTAGAAATCCCTAGTTTTTCACAGAGATTTTGATCTTTTGATGATAATGAAACTGTACTTTTGAGAAACTTGAATGGCAGGGGAAGACAAAGTGATCGTGAGTCTAAAGGTTTATGATGCACAATTTTATCCTGTATAGAAAGTTTATCTGCCAAGACTTCATCCATTTCAGCCACGGCATTCTGGGTTTCGTCAAATTCTAAACTGTTAGTTTCAGCTGCCACCAGCAACGAGCCACATGTGGAGTCCACGGCTTTCTGGTCATCCCTGCCCAACATTGCTCCTATCAGTGGAATATGCTGCAACAGGCTCCTTAATGGTGACATGGATGATAAAGTAGTTGATGTATTTGAAATGGAAGGAATCTGAAGATCACTGCTACCAGACTGGCTCCCAGCAAGTGAGTCGTCTGTGTCAGAAATGCCAGAGTCAATTGAAGATGGTAGCGACAGCACACGACAGTTCTTGTCAGCATTATCCACACTGCTGACATTAAACTGAAACAATCTACCGTTGATATTTTTTTCTACACACGAGTATGACAGGCTTCGCTCCAGTAAATGAGGAGGCAGAATAGTCAAAGAATTAGTCACTAGATCCTGGTCTTCGGGTATACTTTCCAAAGAGCCATCATAACTACCATTGGTTGATCCTTTCCGTTTTCTTACAGATCCACTATAAGAATATGATGACTCTTTGTTTCCACTATTTGGAAAAGTTACTCTGGCAGAATGACACTTATGACAGCCCAGTGACCGCAGGGCACCATCTGTCACAACATATGGCAGCCCAGACTCATTCTCCAGAGCTTCAAAGTCCACATTAGGATGACTCTCCAATCCTCCATTGACATCACACTGGCAAGCACAACCAGGCATTTTCAGTTCAGGACTTCACAGGTAGTCCCCCCTTGACCACTAGCCAGCTGATGCTGCTTCTTGAATGCCAGGCAACAAGAACAGAAGTGGGCGCAAATAACATGTACTAGGATGAAATTATGTCATAGATGTCTAAAAGATGAATTGCTTAACACTCAAACAAAAGCCCAACCAGATGTATCATCAAGCTATGCCACAGTTATCCCACACGTAACAGCTGAAATCATTGTCATTAGTCTTGTCAGCGTCGAGTTCCTGATAAGCATGAAATGTTGAATGAAAACTGCAACTCTTTCAGCCAATAACTGAATGAAATCTGACAGTCCAACAATATCATGGCAGCCCACTCTAGCAATCTGAGAAGGGAAAACAAAGTAAAATTCATTGAAATGCTTATTAGAATCCATCTATTTGTAAATGTTTGTAACAGTAAACCTCCCTGGACTTAAGGAAACTGATAAAGAGCAGGCTGAATTGGACGCTGCCCAAGTTAAATTTTTTTTTAAATTAGGAAATTTACCCACAAAAAGATTATTTATAGCAGTATAATTCCGGTATACAAACTTTTAGATCTGTGCTGTCTCTACAGAGTTTGATGATTTTTCACAACTGATACCCCCCCCCCCCCCCCCCCCCCCCCCCCCCCCCCCCCTGGATATTTGGAGGGTCTTCTGGGACAGGTCTATTCACAATTTCCTCAAAGTGATCAACCCATCTGTTCTTTAGAGACTACTAATATTACTGAAAAATGAAAATGTCTAAGATGGTCCACATTACCTTCCACATGGAGCAAGCTAAAACACAGATATGCTCAAGATTAATTAAACAATATTGTGACAGGTCATAGCTCTCATCCATACAGGCCTTATCTCACTAGGTCATGACATGGTGATTCTACTTAATATCAGCAACTGTATAAAAGTTCCTTTGATAATTACATACTTAAAGATAAGAGTAAAGCCACTTTGTCTTGCAAAAGTTAAATTTTTAATAATGTGTATTAGTGCATGATAATTGCAACAAAGCAAATTAAACCCCAAAAACTACAATTAATCATTATCTTTATTTCCTCTTCCACAGTCATAGTTCTTGAAATATTTCTTTTCTACAATCATAAATCTTTGAAACATTCTTTTCTACAATCACAGTCCTTGAAACATACAAATATTTCTTTTCTCTCAATCATAATCCTTGAAACATTTATTCTCTACCATTAGTACTTCTTCTTCTGCGTTCATCCGGAGTTTTTTTTTCCGGATGTGATTGCGTTGTGCCTGTTTACAGCACAGCTGCGTTCTTGCGCCGTTAGGCCGACACATCCGACTTCTGCGGGCATTTGTTGACCGGGTTAACCTTCCCGGGGGTTTCTTAGGACGTTTGACTCTCACTGTTGTGGTGTTATCCCCCATCCTAGCTGGCCCATATAGAACAGCCAAAGACATCCTGGTCAGCCCTCAAGGGAAGACAGGGGCAGACCATGGGCATTCCCCGCCATCCAAGGAGGCTTCCATAATTGCAGAGCCAACACAGTCGCTCTGGTACTGGGCTCACCCAAGGAATCATCACGTCCTGCACATGGCTGCTTAGCCTCACTTCCGTATATTGGGCCTTCCGTTCACCATAGGCTGTTCTTCCGGAAACCAGAAGAATGCAGTGTGCAGATGACATCCACACAGTGAGCTTTCGATTTTGACTTTTCCGGCAATGGATTTGCTATCCGAGCAATATTCCATTTCGTGCCACTAGGACACTTTTTCCACCTTTTATGAAGCCCACACAGTGAGCTTTTGATTCGGACTTTCCACGTAATGGATTTGCTATCCAAGCAATATTCCATTTCGTGCCACTAGGACACTTTTTCCACCTTTTATGAAGCCCACACAGTGAGCTTTTGATTCAGACTTTCCACGTAATGGATTTGCTATCCAAGCAATATTCCATTTCATGCCTCTGGGAGGCTTTTGTAACCGACATACCTGTGGTATGAAGTGTGGCAGTCTGAATACTTCTTCATACACCTTTAAATGTCAACATGTATGTAGTTAAAGTAAGCTGCGGTCAACTTGAGCTTGTTGATATCTCCATAGAGCTTGTCCTCAAATGAAGCAGGTGTGGGCCAAAATATCTTTCTCTGTTCTGCATATATTGGGCAATCCTGCAGCAAATGTTTTGCTGTCATTTTTCCAGTTCGACAATTACATTCATCGGTATCTCCTATCTTTAGTTTATTGAACAAGTGGTATTTCAGCCTGTTATGTCCTGTGCGGAGTCTGAAGATTGCTACTTGTTCTCTTCGGTCGAGTTTGTAATATGCATCATCCTTCTGGTGGCCTGGATGCTCTGATTCCCATTTGGTTCTATAGGTGCTTTTTATCAATCCTCTTTGCCTCATTATAGGTTATGTCTATGTCAGGCTGTGGTAGTCGTCCGCCCTCTTTTGCCAGTCTGTCAGCCTCTTCATTTCCAGGTATACTGCAATGTGATGGGATCCACTGTATTACAACTTTTTTGGATTTCTGGCATTAGACCATGGAGTGCTGCTCTTAGGTCAGCTATTTCTGTGCTGTTATTGCTCTTCAGTATTGAGACAGCTGACTTTGCATCTGTGAAGATAGCTATTTGCTTCTCTTTATTTTCCTCCATCAAGAGCATTTCTGCTGCAGTTTTCAGAGCCTCTACCTCCGCTTTGAAGTTACTTGAAAACTTTCCAGTTGCCACTGAATGTGTTTTTTTCACTCCATTTTTTAAATTTAGGAGAATTCCTCCTCCTCCATTCTCTATTGAATTTTTGGCTGATCCATCTGTATATGCATGGGTCCAATTGCTGCTTGGGTAATGTTCTTTTATGTAGTTTAGGGTTATTTCTCTTCTTTCGGTTTCATGCTGAGTGTTCTTTTTCTCAATACCAGGAATGTTTTCTATCATCTCAGGCAGTTGCTGCTGTCTCCAAGCTGGGAACTTGTCTGCATTGTAAATGGGTTTGACTGTTGATATGTTAAGTATGGGATCTGCCCTAATCTTTCGTTTTGCTAGTTTCTACAAAGTTGCTACGCTTCAGTCTTCCCTTTCCAAAACCATTAAATCTTTTATACATAGGGTGGTCTGTCAATCTTCTAAATTTTTCTGCTTGTTGCTGGGCTCTGCTATCTCTTCTATCCTGCATTGGTTGTAAACAAGTGATCTTTTCGAGTTCATTAATAGGCTTTGTCTTCAGGCTTCCAGTTATGATTCGCATTCCTTGATTTTGGACTCTACTTATTTTGTTAAAGTTTGACTTAGCTGCTGTTGCCCAAGCTGCAATGCCATATTCCAGTACTGGCCTCACCCATCCAGTATATAACTTCTTGAGAACTTTCTCATCTGCTCCCCACGTTGTACCAGCAAGCTTTTTCATGATTGCCATTCTTTGCCTTGCTCTTGTTCGATTTTTCTCAACCTGTGTTTTCCATGTCAGGCGACGATCAAAGGTGACTCCGAGATAGTTTGGATTTTCTTCATGGCGCAATATTTTTCCATTCAATACCAGCTTAGGTTGCTGAGTTTTATTTGAGAGGGAGAACACTGTGCATGTTGTTTTCTCCTCACTTATCTTCACTAGCCATGATTTTGACCAGTCCTCTAGCGCTAATAGGGCTTGCTGTATTCTGCTGTTAGCTGTACTAATATATTCTTCAGATGTCCATATGGCTAGGTCATCTGCAAAGGATGATGTGTGTACTCTGGCTGGAAAATTTTCCTGTGATGTCGTTTATATATGCTAGGAATAATGTTGGTGAAAGAACTCCTCCTTGGGGGACACCTTGCTCCAACAGCATCATTTTGCTGGTTTGTCCTTGTACTTTTGTCCTGGCAGTTCTGTTCTCAAGGTAGTGGCTGATCCATTTGTACATTTTCCCACAAACATGCATTTTTTGCAGTTTTACTTTCAGTCCTTCCTTCCATACTTTATCAAATGCTTTTTCTAAATCTATCCAGACCGCTAGTGTGTGCTTTTTCTCTTGGAAGGCATCCTCTATTTCCTGAGCTATATAGGTTATTTGATCTTCAGTGGATCTGTACTTTCTGAATCCTGCTTGGTGTGGTGTTAAGAGTTGGTTTTCTTCCAGATGCCATGTTAGCCTGCCATTGATAATGCGTTCCATTAATTTTCCTACACAGCTAAGTAGACTGATAGGTCGATAGCCATTTGGTTCTTCCAGGTCTTTTCCTTTCTTTGGGACTGGTATTAGTATAGCTTCCTTCCATGCCTGTGGGACTATTCCCCTCTTCCAGCTGTAATTTAGGACTGCTAGTAGTTTCTTTTTTGCCTTAGTGCCTAGTCCTATTAGCATTTCATTTGTGATTCCATCCTTTCCTGGTGATTTCTTCTTTTTTAGGGTATTCATTGCCCGTTCCATTTCTTCCATTGTTAGATTTGCCATCATATATTCTGCTGCTGTCTCTGTATTACTATGATGTATCTGTTTATCTTTGATTGCTTTCTTCTGTTCGGTTGTAATATCAATGTGGTTTGCACTGGCATAGTGTTCCATTAGTGCATTTGCAGCCTTTTTTCCTGTAAGCAAGACATTTCCTTGTTTAATTGTTATTTGTTTGTTTCTAGGTCCTTCATTGTTCATGGCTTTCACTAGTTTCCATAGTTTGTTTCCATCCCTGTCAAAATTCAGGTTTTCTGTTTTTTCCCTCCAACAATCTCTTGTTGTTTGATTTACTGTTCTTTTATATTTTGCTGAGGTGGCTTTGAGAGAGATGTTCGCTTCAGTTGTTTGTTCTCTCTCTGCAGTCTTCCTGGCATCTTCAACTTTGTCCTCCAAAATTGGTAGTTCTTCAGTCCAGTATGGTTTGTAATTTTTCCTCGCTCCTCTTGGTATAGACTCAGTGGCTGCCTGTATTATTGCTTTGTTTAGACTTTCCACCATTTGCTTCATGTTGCCATATCGTGTATTTATGTTTTCACAATATTTGTCTGTTAGTATGGCAAATCTGTCCCAATCTGCTCGTTTGTAATTCCAGCGGGGCAAAGGCTTTTGCTCCTGTGGAACATACTCCATATTCATTACAAGCTTGATTGGTCTGTGGTCACTACCTGCTAATTGGTCAAGCACATGGCGATCGATTTTGTGGAGGATGTCTCCTGTGCAGAAAGCTAAGTCTGGAGTAGAAGTGGTAATCCATCTTCTGGAGTAGAAGCTCGGTGTGTCATCCGCTTTGTTGAGTAGATGGAGATTTGAGTCTATTTCCCAGTCCTCCACTTCATCTCCTCTTTTGTCAGTATCTGGGTATCCCCATCTTTCTGAACGGCTATTAAAGTCTCTGACAATAATGCAATTTGTGTCAGTTATTTTCATGTTTGAGAGTGTAAGATCCTTATCTGCCGGGCTATACAGATTGTAAATTCTTATTTTCACGTCCTTTATCATTATATCAACACCTATAATTTCTGTTTGGTTGTCAGAGATCACAGATACTTCGCTGCAAGGTATTGTATTTCGTGTAAGTATTAGAACTCCTCCTTTGTGTCCTTCGCGGTCGAAACGTGTGGCCTGATATCCCCTGACTGAAAATTTGCGACTTGGCGTTGAGGTGTGTCTCTTGAATGCATGCCACATCTATTCTATCTTTATGAAGACGCTGTATCAGGGAGACTTTCTTGTCATAAACTCCTTCAGCATTCCACTGTAGTATGTTGAGTGTCCGGGGTGCTTGGTCAATAGCTCTTAACCTACTCCTCTGTGCCTTGACTCCACAGCACAGGGGAAGGTGACCACCAGTAGTCATGGGTGGACCCCCTCGAGGCAGGGGGCCCGGCACTATCACCGCCTGATGGGACTTCACGGGATTAGCACCATAACGATTAATTTTGATTTGTGACATCATGAATTAAGTTACGTTGCACTACTTTGTCAAGCCTGTGGCTCAGTACATCCGATTTCGACAAGCATTTGTTCGGGGTGCTTTCCCTAGCCTTTGACTGTCCCCAGTCTACCTACAAGGCAGCAGGTTTGTGCGTCTCTTCGTCTGGTCCCTCTCCCTTGACCTGTCCGACATGGGTGACCCTACCAGTAGCTGTGCTACCGTCGGCATAGCTCTTGGGGTCATTGGAACGCGCAAGCCCCTCTACCTCGTCAAGGTGGACGCACGGCAGAGGGGTACCATTAGTACTGGAACATCCCATTGGCTGTTGAAGATGAAGACGAGGTGTGTATGAGAAGTTCTGAGTGCTGTCATGTCAGTTCTTGACTCAACTCAACTCTAGTCTTAACCCTTGAAGCATACATAAATAATCCTTGTAGCATTTCTCTACAGCCATAATACTTGATATATTTCATTCCTCTAGTTATAATCCTTGATAATGTTCTCAACAGTTGTAGTCCTCTGAACATTTCTAACAGCAAAAACACATGTTCATTATAATAAGCACAACGTCCCCACGGCCCAAAGTATAATTTCTTTCTGATGTAGCAAAGAATGAGATGACATAAATGTTCAATGAATTTAGGACAAATAAACACCCTAATATAGAGTTACACTTCAGTAAACGACATCAAGTAAAAGGAATATATGCCAACTATCACTAGACAGTACTATACAGAAAGCAACATCACTCACATATGAATAACATTGGTTAAACTGTGGTAATGTAAACAATATAACATAATATTGGCAACTCAACACAAGTTATCTTCACATTCATTGTCCTTATTCTGTACTCTCCACACTATCTATCATTAATTAACAAGTTACCCCTAACACTTCACATCCCCAGAGCAAGTAGCTGCCATGGAGTTAGCTTTCCATCCATCCATCATGTGCCATGCTGGTAAGCGTGGGCGGTCATGTTCTGCCATCTCACTCGATCACCAGAGTCGTGGATCAGCTCTGTGTTCCTGTTTTGACCATGCCATGTGGCCAAGCCATCCAGGTATTTACTTCTCGGTCTTCCCCTTGGTCTCTTCCCTTCGATCTTGCCAGTTGTCACCAAGTTCTCCAATTCATTTCTTCTCATAACATGCCCAAAATTGTGTACTGTCTACGTCTAATGTCTCTAATCAGTTTACGATCTTTATTTGTTTCTTGTAGTACTTGTTCATTGGTTTTTCTATCTGTCCATGGTATTCTTTGCATTTTCCTCAGAAACCACATTTCCACAGCCATCAGCTGTTTTTAGCTTGACTGCTTATTGTCCACGCTTCACACCCATACAAAAGTATAGTTTCTTCTTCTTCTTCTTTGCGTTCATCCGGAGTGTTTTTTCAGATGTGATTGCGGTGTGTCTATTATGCGCCCTTGGACCGAAACCCGTAGGCCAACACATCCGACTTTTAGCGTGCATTTTTGACTAGGTTTGCATTCCTGGGAGACTCTTCTTCTTCTTTCGTTCGCTTGAAATATGTCTATAACTGCAATGCTGTCTCTTGTATGAATTGAACTGTCTTTTTCAGTTCACACAGCGGTCCATAGAGTTTATCTTCCACTGTCGTCTCTCTAGGCCAGAAGGTTTGCCTAGATATGTTATATTTTGGGCAGTCTTGGAGTATGTGCTCTGCTGTCTGCGACGCCAATCCACATGTGCACATGGCTGTTTCACCAATCTTGAATTTTGTATACATGTGGTTGCGTAATCTATTGTGCCCTGTTCTGAGGCGCAGAATAATGACTTGTTCTGGTCTATCCATAACGTGGTAGTCATCTTGAGCAGGTTTTGGTGGCTTTCTGACTGATTTGATCATTCTTTTCTTTTGGTGGTATGTAACGGGCACATCAGGCTGTTCTTCTTTGGCTCCTTCCTTAGCCAATTGATCAGCTCTGTCGTTTCCGGGTACTCCACAGTGGGATGGTATCCACTGTATGGTGACCTTATGCTGACTGCTAAGTTCAGAAAGTAGTGTCCTTAGTACTGGCAATTTCCCAGACAGGAGCGCCTCGAGTACTGATTTTGCATCTGTCAATAGCACCACAGGTTGTGTACCATTGCTGGTATTTAGTAATTTCTCTGTTGCTATCTTGATTGCCTCAATTTCAGCATCGTAGTTATGGCAGTACTTTCCTGTCGGTACTCTAGCTGTGTCCCTAGTACTATTTGGGTATTCTATGTACACTCCCGCTCCTCCATTTCGAACAGCATTTTGTGCTGACCCATCTGTGTAGACTCGGATCCAGAGGTCCTGTGGGTATTCTTCATCAAGGAAGCTGAGAGTGGCTGTTCTGCGCTGCACACTGTTCTGTTCTTCCTTGTCAAATATTCCTCTCACTTTTGTCTGGATTTGTAATGATAGTCTATGCTCATCTTTCCATGGAGTTCGCTCTGGAATAGTTGTTAGGGGGATACCAACTGTGGGCAGATCGGTGGTTTCTCTGCAGAGTCGTTTGGCCTGGTGGATAAAACTACTTCTTTTCAACCGCCCCATAGCTAGGTTTTCAAATCTGTTCTTCATAGGGTGGCCTGGCAAGCTGAGGAACTTTTCTGCTTGTATTAGCGTTTTCGTATCTCTGCGCTCACTCAGTGCTTGTGTCCTCCCCATCTTCTCCATTTCCACTATAGGGGTTGATCTCATCCCTCCTGTGGTGACTCTAAGTGCTTGATTTTGCACTTTGTCCAGCTCTTGTAGTGTGGTTTTTGATGCCGAACACCACGCAGTTGACCCGTATTCCAGGTGTGGTCGTATGCTCTGTTGATAAACTTTGCTAAGTATTTTCCCACTGGCTCCCCATGTGGTTCCACTTAGCTTTCTCAGGATGGCTATTTTCCTTCTGGCTTTTGCTACTGCTTTGTTGATGTGCTTTCTCCATGTCAGCCTGCCATCAAATGTTACTCCAAGGTATGTTGGTTCTTTATCTTCTCTTAGGGGTGTTCCATTTATCTGGATGGTCCCTGCCTTTTGTTTTGGAGAGAGGGTAAATAGGGTGGTGCTGCACTTGTCAGTGTTTATGCTGACACACCATCTATTTGCCCATGCAACAAATGTGTCTACAGCTCTTTGTAGTAATCTGGTGGCCACTGATGCATGTTCATTTGTGCTCCATAGAACCAGGTCATCGGCGTACATTGCCGCTTTAATTCCATGCGGTAGATTAGCAACGAGATCATTGATGAAGATTAGAAAAAGTGTGGGGGACAAGACTCCGCCCTGGGGAACACCATGACGCAGTAGTACTTTCTTGCTCTTTAGTCCGTCTATCTGTACTCGGGCTCTTCTGTTGTGCAAGTATGCTTTCACCCATTTGTACATTCTTCCATTGACTTTGCAGTTTCTCAGTTTATTCATCAGACCTTCTTTCCAGACTTTGTCAAAGGCTTTCTTCAAATCTATCCATGCCGCAAGCACCAGCTTCTTCTCTTGGAATGCATCCTCAATTTCTTGAGAGAGGTAGGTTGTCTGATCTTCCGTAGAGTAGCACTGCCTAAAGCCAGCCTGCTGTGGCACAAGGATGTTTTTACTTTCAATGTACCACTGCAGTCTGTGATTGATGATGCGCTCCAGTGTTTTGCAGAGACAGCTGGTGAGGCTAATTGGTCTGTAGCTAGAGGCAATGGAACTATCTTTCCCTGATTTTAGGAGTGGTATCATGATTGCTTCTCTCCAGGCTTGTGGAACACTGCCTAAGGTCCAACTATTATTGAAGATCTGCAACAGCTTTGCTTTGGCCTCTGTTCCTAGGTTCCTGATCATTTCATTGGAGATACCATCAGCTCCTGGTGACTTTCTCATTTTCAGTTTTGATATGGCTAGCTCCAGTTCGCTGATTGTGATGGGTGCCTCCAGAACCTCATGTACTATTTCCTTCTGTCCTGTATGTTGCCAGTTTCTCTCGAATCTCTTGTTGTTTCTCTGGACTAATTTTGATATTGTTATCTTGTGCGAATGAGTCCGCAAAATGGTCAGCTGCTTGCTTTCTTGTTAAGATGTTTCCATCTTTATGTAGTGCAATTTTTGAGTTTCTCCCTGTGCCCTCATCGTTAAGTTGTTTTATTAGCTTCCACAATTTCCTTGTGTCTCTTTCAATGTTCAGAGACTCTGTTTTTTCCTGCCAGCTTTTCCGTCTAGCCTGCAGCTTGGCCCTTTGAAATTTGGCTTTTGCATGCTGGAATTTATTGTGGTGCTCTTGGCTGGATGTGGCCTCTGCTTACTTTCTACATACTTCCACATCATTATTCAACTGTTCCAGTTCACTACTCCAGTAGGGTTTATATTGTTTACGGGCTCCTCTTGGTACTGTATCTCGCGCTGCCTGTAGTATGCATTTCCCAAACTCTTCAACTACTTTATTTATGTCTTTCTCAGTGTTCAGGTTTCTAACCAGTATGCTGGTGCGATTCTTGTACATTGCCCAGTCTGCTTTCTTGTAGTTCCACCTTGAGAGGGTGCTGCTTTCACTTACAAGCTCATTTTCTACAGATTAGAAAGACTGGCTGATGGTCGCTGCCACCAAGTTGTTTCCCAACAATTCATGTAATGTTCCACTCCAGGTCTGGTGAATCTTCTTCTTCTTCGTTCATCCGGAGTTTTTTTCCGGATGTGATTGCGTTGTGCCTGTTTACAGCAGAGCTGCGTTCTTGCGCCGTTAGGCCGACACATCCGACTTCTGCGGGCATTTGTTGACCGGGTTAACCTTCCCGGGGGTTTCTTAGGACGTTTGACTCTCACTGTTGTGGTGTTATCCCCCATCCCAGCTGGTCCATATAGAACAGCCAAAGATCCTGGTCAGCCCTCAAGGGAAGGCAGGGGCAGACCATGGGCATTCCCCGCCATCCAAGGAGGCTTCCATACTTGCAGAGCCGATACATAGCGCTCTGGTACTGGGCTCACCCAAGGAATCGTCACGTCCTGCACATGGCTGCTTAGCCTCACTTCCGTATATTGGGCCTTCCGTTCACCATAGGCTGTTCTTCCGGAAACCAGAAGTATGCAGTCTGCAGATGACATCCACACAGTGTGCTTTCGATTCGGACTTTCCACGTAATGGATTTGCTATCCAAGCAATATTCCATTTCATGCCACTAGGACACTTTTCCACCTTTTATGAAGCCCACACAATGGGCTTTTGATTCGGACTTTCCACGTAATGGATTTGCTATCAAGCAATATTCCATTTCGTGCCACTAGGACACTTTTCCACCTTTTATGAAGCCCACACAGCGAGCTTTCGATTTGGACTTTCCACATAATGGATTTGCTATCCAAGCAATATTTCATTTCATGCCTCTGGGTCTTCATGCACCTTTAAATGTCAACCTGTATGTAGTTAAAGTAAGCTGCGGTCAACTTGAGCTTGTTGATATCTCCATATAGCTTGTCCTCAAATGAAGCAGGTGTGGGCCAAAATATCTTTCTCTGTTCTGCATACGTTGGGCAATCCTGCAGCAAATGTTTTGCTGTCATTTTTCCAGTTCTACAATTACATTCATCAGTATCTCCTATCTTTAGTTTATTGAACAAGTGGTATTTCAGCCTGTTATGTCCTGTGCGGAGTCTGAAGATTGCTACTTGTTCTCTTCGGTCGAGTTTGTAATATGCATCATCCTTCTGATGGCCTGGATGCTCAGATTCCCATTTGGTTCTATAAGTGCTTTTTATGGTCTGGTGAATGAAAAGATAGGTCAGGTGTAGTTGTAGAGTGCCATGATCTCGAGTAGAAAGTATGTGGGTCGGACGGCTTGTTAACCAAGATGAATCTATTCTCATCCTGCCAGTCTTCCAGTCTCTCTCCTCTCTGGTCCATGTGATCATAGCCCCAACTCTGCGAGTGGCTGTTGAAATCGCCACACACAATCATTTTTTCTGTTAATGGTAGTGTGTCCAGTGCCTGTGGGCGGTCACTTGGACAGTAGTAATTGATCAGATGTAGGTCTGTATAGCCTGTTTTAAGTTTAAGTGTCTGATACTCAGCCCCTTCCATATAGACTTCGATTTGGGAAGCAGTGATGTTATTTTTTACAAGGGTAAGTATCCCACCTTTTCGCCTGTCCTTTCGGTCAGATCGGTAACACTGGTAGCCTCTGATTTTGAAGGCTATATTTTCGTTGAGGTGAGTTTCTTGCAAGCAACATATGCTTACTTTTTCTTGGTCCAGGATGTTTTCTAATTCTATTTTTTTTTTTGTTGCTGACTCCCTCCGCATTCCAGTGCATTATTTTAAGTCTTTGTTTAGTATGGCCAGCCAGTTCTATTCTCATGTCCCCTGGCTCCACAGGACATCTGAGAAGGACCTCCAGTAGTTGGGGTTGGACCCTTTCGAGACATAGGGCCCGGCACTGCACCTGCCTGGGGGTCCAAAGCAGGGCGAGCACCATAACATTTAGCAGCAGTCGACATATTCCATTTTGTGTAATTGCGTGGCATCCTGATTTCTGTGGTGCGCCTCCTGGCTGGTTGCCTCCGTCTTCAGCACCTTTCCTTTGCTAGAGCAGACTGTGGTCTCACTCGAGTTTAGATGTGTACACACGCACACACATGTCTGCACATGCATGTATGTGTATACACATCTAGAGCACACTGGTTATTTTCCGGCGCCAGATACTCGCCGTCGCCCCTTCTCCTGTTAGTAGAAACAGTTCCGCCACGTGAAGGCCAGGAGTTGGACTTTTGCTGCATAGGTTATGTATTCACACGCCATTGGGGTTTAAGCAATGTTGGGCGCTCACTCCAACACTGCGCCCCGGCTACATACAGCAACATTTGGAACCCTGGGAGACTCTCACTTTTGTGGTACCATCCACCTCCCAACTGGTCAAGTTGGAACAGGCGAAGACTGCATGTTCATCCCTCAAATGAAGGCAGGGACAGTCCATAGCATTTTCCGCCATCCTGGATGGCTTCCATAATTGCAGAGCTGACACATAACGCTCTGGTGCTGGGCTCACCGAGGAAATCGTCACGTCCTGCTCATGGATGCTTTAATTCCTCACTTCAATATATTGGGCATTTCGTTCGCCCCGGGCCGTTCCCGCACAATCCAGACATGTCTGCAGACGGTATCCACTCAGCGAGTTTTCGGACATGTGCTTGTCCGTGCGCCCATCAGAGCTGTTCCAGGCACAGCGGACATTCGGAAAAATACCTAGTCAGAGCTGTTCCGAACAAGAGCAGCATTTGGAAACTAGGTAGTTAGAGCTATTCCTAGCACGAGAGACATTCGGACGAGACGTTTCACTCGGACGTAAATGTGTAGTGCCAATTTTTAGTTTGCCACCCATAGGACGGCACTTCCGGCTTCAGCAGGCATTTTTTAATGAGGTTAGTCTTCCTCGGGTATAGGTTCTATGTAGCACCTCAACACTCTTTTTCTCATTTCAATTGATATCTTTTTATTGGTCAGTATGTTTTTCATCTTGCAAAAGGCTACCTTCACAATGGAAATTCTTGTTCTAATCTCTTCAAGGCATCTCCCATCAGATGTTATGACTGTGCCGAGATAACAGTATCGATTCACTTGTTTAAGAATATGTCCATCTACTCATATATCACATTGTGGTATTTCCTTCTTCCCAGTGACGACCATAATGTGTCTTCTTAATATTCAGTTCTAACCCTAGTTGTTCACTGTGTGCAACAACCGCATCTACTAAATTTTGCAGGTCCTGTTCATTGTCTGCAATCAAGACTATTATCTGCATATCTAATGTTACTGATGCATAGTCCCCCAATGTTGATTCCTTCCATATCTTCTATATTTCTGAATATATTTTCACTGTACAGGGGAAAAAAGATCTGGAGACATTACACATCCCTGTCTCACACCTATTTTAATAGATTGATATTGACCTACATCGTTATCAATTCTGATGGTAGCTTGTTGTTTCCAATATATGTTTTTTACAAGTCTAAGGTCTTTTCCATCAATTTGTAGATCTTCAAGCATTCTTATTATGTCGACATGTCTCACTTTATCGAAAGCCTTTGTGTAGTCAATAAAGCAAAGATATAGATCTCTGTTTACTTCTATAGAACGCTCAATTACTGTTCTCAGTATATACACAGCATTTACTGTACCCTTGCCTTCTACAAACCCACATTGTTCTTCTATTTCGGGTTGTATTTTCTTCCTAACTCTTTGCATGATAATTCTCAGCAGAATCTTCGTGATGTGGCTCATTATACCTATTGTTCTATGTTGATCGCATTCCAAATTACCTTTATTAAAATAAATGACCATTTATAGCCCCATACAAGAGACAACGGTGATGGTTATCTTGTCCACATATCTCTAATAAAGATCAAAATCAGATAAAGTGAAATCACCCTATCCTGGAGTAATCCCTGTTCTAATTTTTTTGCCAAGGTCAGGTGTTTTTTAGTGTTATGTTCTTCTGTAAGTGTTTTTAAAACAGTAAAAGGGGACTTAACTGTCACTGGAACTTAACGACAAGACTACAACCACAGATGATAACTAGTTAAGTCATTTGGGTTCTATCCCCTCCTCAACTGGTTGTTGGGTTCTATCCGCTCCTCAATTTGTTGATTTATCAATGATTGTCTATCTATTCCCTCCTCAACTGGTTGGATTATCAATGATGACTGTCTGTCTATCCGCTTTTCAGCTGGTTGGTTTATCAATGATTGTCTATATATCCCCTCCTCAATTGGTTATTGGGTTCTATCCCTTCCTCAATTTGTTGGTTTATCAATGATCGTCTATTTATTCCCTCCTCAAATGGTTGGTTTATCAATTATTTGTCTATCCCCTCCTCAAATGGTTGGTTTGTCAATGATTGTCTATCCCCTTCTCAATTGGTTGGTTTATCAATGATTTTTCTATATTATTTTAATTATTAGTAATTATTTATTATTTAAATTTAGTGAGAACCTTGCGCTTGATGCTTGCTGCAAAGATATTTTAAGTCAGGTTCCAATTTAGTTAACATTCAGTCTCATGTCTCCCCGTTTTGTTATATCCAGCTGATTTCCTTTTTTTTTAGTAGCAAATCATTTATGGCACTAAATCCGTATTCAACTAAAATATGAAGATGGAAACGGTAACAATAGTTCTCTTGCACATTTGGTTGCATTTGGATATTTGATTTCGGTTTCCTCACAAAGCCATGCCATCGCTCCTTTTATATTAGATAAAGTTTTAATTGACTCATGATTTTGCATTTCTGCGAGTTCTTCTTGATACTGCATATTTGAAATATCAGACAAATCCACTAACATTGGCTGCATCATCCAAGTTGGGAAATAAATTTGTTTCAAATCAGAAAATCTTTCTTTTAAATCAGCTGATAAAATTTTCAGATGATCGAAAATAGCATATATAGCGGTATCAGTCTCTTCACGTTTTTGGAGCCAATGAAACTTTACAAAATTTGTGTTGTAAATATATGTCTGACATAATTCAATAAAGGTAATGAAACCAAATATCTTTTGCATCGACAAGAGTTTTATTTGTTCCTTGAAGTTGTTTCATTAATATATTTAGTTTTTCAAAGATAAGGGCTAAATAACTCACAAATGCCTTACCATCGACCGTTAACAGATTTTTCATTTCAGGTTTGTCGCTTAAAAAATCACTAAGAGTATCAAATAGTTCCATAAATCTTTTCAAGCAGTTCCCTTTCGAGAGCCATCTTACTTCAGTGTGAAGTATAGTCTCACATGGTCTTCATTTTGTTCTTCACAAAATAACTTGAAGAGTCGTTCACATTTGGCACTAGCTTTAATGCCATTGATACACTTTATAACTAAATTTAGTACTTCATTTAGAACAGGTCGAAATGTTTTTAGCTACCAGGTTTTCCCTGTGAATAACACAATGCACAAGAAGCATTTCTGGATTCTCATCTTTCATCAATTTTAAGCAACCATTTATCTTCCCCATCATATTAGGAGCACCATCTGCAGCACAAGATGTTATATTTTTCATTGGTATATTATTGGACAATGAGCAGTCCATTGGTATATTATTGGTCAATAAGCAGTCAAGCTGAAAAACATCTGATGGCTGTAGAAATGTGGTTTCTGAGGAGAATGCAAAGAATACCATGGACAGACAGAAAACCAATGACCAAGTACTACAGGAAACAAATGAAAATCGTAAATTGATTAGAGAAATTAGACGTAGACAGTCAAAATTTTTGGACATGTTATGAGAAGAAATGGGAGTCTCTGTGGCGAAGTGGTCAAGCCGTTTGACTCGTGCTCCGAAGGTTGTGGGTTCGATTCCGGGCCGCACCCTTCGGTTTACGAGTTAAATGTTTCGGAGACTCCTGTGGGTCGTCGCTAAAAGCTACGGAGTTCGTGCTTTGTGCGACGCTTTCCGAGCTGCGGAAAGAGACCGAGCCATATGGAATAAAACCCGGTGCAATGAAGTCTGACTTTTAAGCGACTTTTTATGAGAAGAAATGAATTGGAGACCTTGGTGACAACTGGCAAGATCGAAGGGAACAGACCAAGGGAAAGACCGAGAAGTAAATACCTGGATGACTTGGCCACTGGCAGGTCAAGACAGGAACAATGAGCTGATCCACGACTCTGGTGATCGAGTGAAATGGCGAGTCATGACCGCCCACGCTTTCCGGCATGGCACAAGACTGGATGGATATTATTGACATCTAAGTAATTTTTTAGCTTTCTATATATATATATATGGAGGTAGTGGTGCTTTCTAATGATTTACAGAACATCATTTCTTCAGCAAAATCACCTTTATCAATACATCTTATGTTAGTTATAAGTACGGCCTCACTGTCTCTCAAAGTTGATTCATCCATTTGCACCGAGAATTTTCTTGTTTTCAGCTTTTCAACAAGTTGTATTTCAAAGTCCTCACTCATTTCGTCTATTATTCTGCTAACAGTATTGTTACTTTGTGGCATAGCTTTAAGTCTTTGTCATCGTTTCCCAGAACCGTTTTAAGAAATGCTGATATTGATGGTTTGATTAAATTCTCCCCTATAGTATGACTTTTCCCAGATTTAGCGATGAGTAATGAAATTTGATAACTAGCCTCAAGATTACGATTGATAGTTGCATTATTAGCAGTAAATAGAGACTTTAAAGTTACTCTTTTGTTTCAAAATTTTTCTTTAAAGTTTGAAAGTAATTCAGATCTGAATTAATATGAGCATTATGTTTCTCCTTCAAATGTGCCTCAAGATGACCTCGTTTCATTGATTCTTTGGTCAAGCATTGATGGCTTAAAAGACAAAAAGGTGACCGTTCATTGTGGACAGCGGGTATGAAACCAAATTTTAAATATTCCTCCGAATACTGACAAATTGTTTTCTTGCTTGCATCACTCATTTCACTATGGCTGAAATAAATAAATATAAGATCAATTAAAAAACTAAAAATTATAATACGAACTGGAGTAAACGTAGACTAAAAATGCATATTTAAATATTACCCCACCACCAAAAAAAAAAAACATACTTTTTCATTTGACAAATTGTTCTGGAAAATGATGCTTCTAAAACTGAAATTAATAAAAATTACCAATCGAATTTACGTACCATTTATATATCACTTATGTTTATAAAATGTATATATGTTTTAAAACAACGAGACTTTTACAACAATTTAAAGGACGCTTATTTCAAATTAACACCAACGGTGAATGCTGAGCGTTATTGCGAAACACTGCAGAAACTGAGATCCCGGCACTAGCATTTCGCACCATTCAGAACAAATAGTGCAAAATGCTTAGTGCCGGCCCGGTATAACCATTAGTTCGCCTCTAATGTCTAACAATGAAATCACGGCTACTAACGGCGGGCAGATCTGACTTATACTGGACTTTTCCCAGCTCGAGTAGCGACTGAGAGTCGCCATACGGCTACTTAAACTCTGGACGAGGCCATTTTCGAATTGCTCCCCTTAACAATCGAATTGCCCCCCTGAACAATCGAATTGCCCCCCTGTGGGGCGTGGGCCCCACGTTGAGAAACACTGGTATACATGATCTCCATGTCCAGACTTTCTGAACTAAACATTAATAGTTCACCAAGAAAATGTTTTTGAATAGTTATTTCAGAACTAGCAAAACACTTTCTCAATGTAACATATTCCAGCCTGCATTGCTAATGTAACTCTGTAAATTGGTTTGCTAATGTGAAGTGATTTACTTGGTACACTACTACTTCATTCACTCAGTAGCATGTCCTTTGCAGAACCTCACTCCCTTAACAACCTTCAGGAAAACCCCTCGATCATAAGCAAGATTTCCCGTGTCTGATACACCCATCTGGAGATCATCCGCCACATCCTGCACCCATCTTCTCTTTGGCCTTCCTCTTCCTCTCTTCCCAGGCATATACCCCTCCATTGTTGTTGACATTATACTATGACTGACTCATTAGTATAATATAATAGGACAGCCGGGAAGGTTAACCCAGTCAACAAATGCCCGCAGAAGTCGGATGTGTCGGCCTAACGGCGCAAGAACGCAGCTCTGCTGTAAACAGACACAACGCAATCACGTCCAAAAAAAAAAAAAAACTCCGGATGAACACAGAAGAAGAAGATATGAAAGGACAGATTAGACGAAGTAATATGACAGAATTGTTCATGTAGTAATGTGACCTTGCTACTGTATTTTGACAAACTTTTCAGGTAACAAAACACAGACTTTCTGCAGGTCAGCATGGTCGAATGGGTAAGAAACATCCGTTGTGCTGATGCCGAGGTTCAACCCCTACACCTAACAGCTGGACTAAAATGTTGACCTGTTGTCCTTGACTTGAAGACGTAAATTACAAGTACCTCTGCAGTCGGAGTGGGAACACTGTTAACTGGGAAAGCTAAGCTACAAGCAAATTTCAGTGCACCACTACTATAAATAGTGTATATGGACTACGCGAGCACAAACAAACAAAAAACACTGACTTTCTGATGTAACAAACACACTAATGGTGTTAGCACAGCAAAATAATGATTTTCCAATTTATCTGAACAACCTACGCCTCATACCACTGATATCACTGGAAAGCAGTCTGCTTCCAGATTGCCAGTGTCTGATCTCGAACCATTGACGCAGTTTAACTGGAAATTACAAAACTGCGCCCCACGAACTACGTCTGTAATCCCTTCGCCATGGAGCCGGTGTTACTGACAGACACAAAATCATTACTTAAGGCACTCCTGTCTGAAATTGCCGGTATTATAGATGTTACTGCCTTAACTGCTAAATGCTTGTATTGTTTTTGTTTTGCGCTCGCTCGCTTTGAACTCAAGCGTAGTCCCTACACACTATTTATAGTAGTGATGGACTGAATTTTGCATGTGGATTTGCTTCCCCTATTAACAGTGTCCCTCGCCATCAGGTGATCCCACCCAGACTTCAGAGGTACTTGTAATTTACGTCCCAAAGTCAAGGACGACAGGTCAACATTTTAGTCCAGCTGTCCAGTGTAGGGGTTGAACCACTTACCTCGGCGTCAACACAACGAATGTTTAAGAACATGCGTTCTTACCCATTCGGCCGTGTGAACCTGCCTATATGCTTGTGAAACCTGGACTGTTTATCAGCGACACGCTAGGAAGGAAATTAAACCACTTCCACACAGTCTGCCTTAGGAAGCTATTGAAGATTAAATGGCAAGACAAGACCCCAGACACTGAAGTCCTAGAAAGAGCATCCATGCCCAGTATCCACACTCTATTAATGAAGAATCAGATTTGCTGGGCTGGTCACTTGACTCACATGCTAGATCACAGGCTCCCTGAAAGAATTTTTTATGGCGAGTTGCATTGTGGTAAACGCTCCCAAGGCAGCCAGAGAAAACGCTTTAAAGACACTCTGAAGGTCTCACTAAAAGCTTTTGGAATTCACCATGACACTTGGGAGACTGCTAAATCATGTGAATATGTGAACTGGCGTTCCAGACAACAGTTCACATATTACAAGACTGCCTCAAATATGACATATCCAGGCAAATCTTCTGTCCTAGAGAAACAACAGTGGAAGTTAGCAAAACTTTATGGATTATTGATTCATTGAATGAACTAAAACAAGACAGTGAAGTCTGTACAATAGACAACACTGCAAATATATATAATTTCCAGTCAATGAAAGAAGAAATTCCCTTTTTGATGAAAATGCCTACTACACCAACCCAATGCCAATACCTTGTAAAACAACAAAACCATCAAACAGGAAATGTTATAGTAGCGTTTTCCATCGTGCCGTGACCCGAAATTGAACCGGAAGTTATGTACCACGTCACCCCGGACTTTTCCATTGCGTCGTCAAAAATGGCTTCTGTAAAACCCATTCATGCTTCCCACGTCATTCATTCATTCAAATATCACGTGACAATAACAGACGTCATCTGGGGTTTTCCAGGAAAGGTCAGTTTAATATTCTGTGCACAGCGATTGGTTGAAATTATCATAGCTTTTTAACACATTTAATTATTTGCTGTAAATTAAGTAATTTTATGTTTTAAAGCTTGTGTACATAACCTGTACAACATTTTTAGATGTATATTCGAATTCTGCACCCATTTTTACATTTATATGGAAAGTTTCATTGATTATGGTCAACTATGGTGGTAGAAAAAATTTATTTCCGCTCACATGTTTCGTCTTTGTTCATGGAAAGCAAAGATGGCGGCCGACGTGAATACCGATCGCAATCGGATAACATCCTGCAATTTGAACTAGTAAACTTAAAGAGAATACGTATTTAAAGATTATTAATAATTTATTTGTATACTTTTACTATTTATTTATCATTTAACATGACGGAACATATATTTGTAGTCAGTTTTCAAGATCGGTCTATGACCCGTTTGAGACAATCACCGGACCGGCAGGGGAGATAATAACGGGCCACACTGAAGAGTTCGAATAATAAGGCAAACATGTGATAATTTTATACGAAACTACCTTCACAAAAAAGTGAATATCTGCACTTAGAAGTGATAAACAGGCATCATTGAGGTACCATTAGAATTCGTTTTTCAAGGCCTTTTTTTGGTGGTGGTCTCATTAGTAAATACTCAAATTAAAATTGTCATAGGACTTGCTATTTATAGTTATAGACATCATAATGGAGACAGGAACTCTCCCTCCCCCCACTTTCCTCTTAACTGCTTCTTTGAGTTTAACCTCTGACACCTCAGCTGGCTTCTAATTCATTTTTTTATTTACTTTATGAAAGCTGCTTTCCTTTTCTTTTTTATCCATTGTAATCACTTGTTATGAATTACTCAGAAATATAATTCATTAAAAAATAATGTATTATCTCCAACTAAAATTGATTGATTGGCAGAAGCAGGCAACTTCAGTACTTCACTATTGGCTGAATACTGTAACTGTAACTTTACCAATCCAATTCACTGTGGAAAATTTTCAGGTACTGATAGATTAGTTTGAATTCATTTTTTCAACGTCAAAAATGCTGTTCTAATTTTTTCCCCCTTCATTTGGACAGATTGATTGATTGATTTAGGAATCGACATCACAGCATTCAGGGCATTCCCATAAGTGCTCCGCCCCTATCCTCAGCAGCCAGCGAAGAGTGCAACACTAATAGTACCAGTAGCAATTTGATTATAAGTCCGTATATTTGAGCGTTGAGCGTCGGCCAGATCCCTTCGTCACTCCTCATCTCATTCTTGCCAGACCATGGTTCATTTGGACAGATTTAAACATTTACATTTATTTTACCCTTACTAAGTTACTTTCGTGACTCATCATGATCCATAATTCTTCGGGCTTTCTTTACTAAGATTTAAACAAATACAAGTGATTTTGGACTTTGTTTTATGTATCTTTTCTAAAATATTTGTAAAAAATAATAAATAACATGAAATATGATTATTAAAAATAAAAGCAAACAGTAACGTAACAGTCACACACATACCATAACACACGGTCGTTCATTTAAAAAATTGCTTTTTTTCTCTTCTTTCAATGTGAATTGTGATTGTCTATCTATTGTGATGATTTTCCTTTCCGCTGTAACTTGTAAAAGTAGTAACAGTAACAGCTTACGAATGTATAATACATAGCATACTGTGTCGTTATTTCATGTCTCCAGTCTACTGACACTCTACAGACCTGTCTGGCTGCTACATGAGTCACCACACTATAATTCCAAGAGCTAGAGAAAGTTACCAGCGACAGACATCTTGAATAGTAATGTCCAGGTAGAAGTATTCACTTCTGCTAGAGAGCTTCTAGCCACCCAGTGTCCACTTAATGCTGCAAACACTTGTCAAATTTGGAGTTTTATTATTTTTTTCTGGTACACACTGATGCAAAAATGAAAACAAATTCCAAATACAGTGCAAGAAATAATAAATTATTGATATGCTAATTTAATTTATAAGACAAACTGGTAAACAGGAATTTTTTATTGTGAAAATATTTAACATCCTTCCTGGCAACTACAGAAGCGTAATTTCCCTTTATGTTCTAAAAGTCTAAAAGTTAGTAACATGTTCTTTACAAGAAGTTGCAATCAACCCCAGCATTATTTCTTACTGTTTGTGATTTACTAGGTTATTTGAACATTCAGTGTTTGTCATTGCTTTCTGAAATACCAACGCTCACACCATTGGTATGATATTTCACCGGCTACACTAAAGCTTTCAAATAATAGTTTTCAGCTGGGCGTGTAGAGTGAAAAGTATGGGTTAAAACTGGGGTGAAGCCATTATTAATATGTTATATGATTTATAGGTTATGTGTTTGTGGTTTGCTGATGAATGTTTACTTCCGCAACATCCTCTGTTTTCGGTGATTGTATTTTGTAAAACTGTTGGCGAAGAGACCAAATGTCAAACCCATGTCCTATTGTGCTCATGACATTACAAGCGCAGTTCGCTATCAACTTCGCAAGTGAGCCCACCTATATCAAGTGTTAGGCCTTCGCATATTCTAAGCCAATGTATAGTGAGGTGGATGTCCAGTTCCCTTCCTCGTACTGGAATTATAAGTATCTATACTCTTTCACAAGTTTCCAGCACATATAAAGCACTTACGCGAATCATTAACAAAACAGCTTTAGTGTAGGCGGTGAAATATCCTAGCTGGTGAAACATCACACTGGTTATGGGTGCAAATTAACAAACGTAGTTTTTAGAGTAGCCGATAAAACATCAAACTGGTTTGAGGTGCAGAGCGAAGTAAGACATAACTGCCTTCTCTCCCCCATATCATGTCAACATATATGCAGAAAATGTAATGAGAAGAATCAAAAATTATAAGAGCGGAAATAATATTCATTCGTGGAAATCCAATTCCAGAACTCAGATGTGCAGATGACACAGTCCTCTCTAAGCCTTTAGCATTAGAAGAGTTGGCTGTGTCTGTCAAGAGAAACAATGAAAGTAATTTTTTTTTTACGAACTAACAAATAAAGAGAATAACAACAAAAGCAATATCTATGGACAAAGCTAGATGCCAACCAAACATTACAGTCAACAAGAAAGAAATTGAAAATTCCCAAACTAAATATCTTGGCTTGATAATCAATAACAGACACTGCATGCGAAGGGCTTTTCAACAGAACTCAGGCGTAGTCTGGGCATAGAAATATAGAGATCATATTGAAATAAGAACTTATGTTACAACACTAACAAACAAATTAAAATGCAATTTTTGAGAACGTGTTATAGTGTTGGAACGTGATATTATGGGACATTTGTACAAAATTGAAATTCCAAGTATTCTCTTCGTCTTTCCTTTAATATCACCATTTGGGCATAGGTTCTCAACCAATTCATTCCAAGCCCTACTATCGTTAGTTATCCCATGCAGCTGCGTCCATCTTCTGCATCTATTATGCATTTCTGTCTCTTCTCATTTACGCGTTGTTCCCCCTCCCCTTATTTCTTTGGCCTATTGATGTTCGTCCATCACGAATGATGAGGACCATTCATTCATTGCATATTTTGATTTGATGAAGAACGGAATGACTTGCGCTTTAGTTTGGATTATAGTGAGGAAGTGGTTGCGCAACTCCGTCGACCTCACTCTCTCGTCTGCGTCCATCTGGTCCCAGTGGTCCCACAAGCGCATGACCACCTTCCCCTTGTCCATAGGCAAACTACCACCAAGAGGTGCATTCCCTGCTAGCCTATCAGCCTGTTCATTCCCCCGTACCCCCGCATCAATCAATCAATCATGTGCCATGCCGGAAATCGTGGGCGGTCATGACTCGCCATTTCACTCGATCACCAGAGTCGTGGATCAGCTCAGTGTTCTTGTCTCGTCCATGCCATGTGGCCAAGCCATCCAGATATTTTCCTCTCGGTCTTCCTCTTGGTCTGTTCCCCTCGATCTTGCCAGTTGTCACTAAGTTCTCCAATCCATTTCTTCTCATAACATGTCCAAACAATTTTGAATGTCTACGTCTAATTTCTCTAATCAATGTACGATTTTCATTTGTCTCCTGTAGTACTTGGTCATTGGTTTTTCTATCTGTCCATGGTATTCTTTGCATTTTCCTCAGAAACCACATTTCTGCAGCCATCAGATGTTTTTCAGCTTGACTGCACATTGTCCAAGTTTCACATCCATACAAAAGAAAAATATCCATACAATTCTCACAATCCGTGACCTCTGAAGCGACGAGAGCCATTCCACACGAAACATTCCTGTCTCCACCTTACTAAGCATTTTCGTTGAATCCGTAATGAATGCAACGTGTGTTGCAGTGGTCTCCTCTAGCCACCGGAATGCCGCTGTTACTGCCTCCACCTTCATTCGCGTGCTGGAGGTCGAAGTCTCATATGCCAGACTCTCCTTTTTCAAGACTCGTCGATTAGCCTTTGCAATAACGCCCCAACCACTACGTCTGTTTCTCACCACTGACCCATCGGTGTAGATGGCTATGTCACCTTGATGTGTGTTGCTCTGGATCAGCTGTTGCACTTCAAACTCAGTGCGTCCCGCTGCCCATTCTCTGCACTCACGACCCAGTGTTATTATGACATTGTGCCAGTCCGTGATGTCTTCCGGAACTTCAAGCCACTCTCTTTCACGATTGATGGTCTCTAGATCACACACTTGACGTATAGAAAGTTCTGCCTGTGCCATCCAGGTCCTGCCTCGTCTTAGTCTATGACCCTTGACCATATCCATTGCTGCATGCAGCGGGTGATCCCTGTCTGCGGCCACTCTCAGGTACCATTTGGCCTGAAGGACCCTATGCCTGTCCGTCATTGTTGGTAGCGCCAGGATATGCCTCATGCATACAATTGGTGTGTCCTTTGTGCACCCCAGGATTAACCGCATGGCAGCATTCTGTATGCGCTCACTCCAACCTTTCAAACTGGCTCTTTGATACTCTCAGCAGCCCCAAACCATACTTCTCCCCCGATGTGTCTCCACCTTGCCGTGGTGGGGGAGCTTGCGTGTCCCATCGACCCCATGTGCTTGCCGATGGATGAAAACTACATATCGGACAGCTTATGGGATAGGGGCCAGACTAAGAGAGACACAACCTGCTGCTCTGCAGGTAGACTGAGGATAGCAGTCAAAATTTTACATCAGGCGCACGAAGGCAGAAGTTCTTGGTCCGGACAATACTCTAAGGCTCTCTGTCGAGGGTTTTAGGCTAAAGGCCTCTAAGCCACAAACCCTCGGATGTGAGAGCCGGGCCGAAACCCACCTACCGAAAAATAGAGGTGGCATACTGAGCACGCTACATGCCCAGTTCTGATACTTGTTCGAAGGCTCTCAGCTGGGGGATATGAGGGATTCCCGGATGAGAGGGCCTCGGCCGTTTCTCGTCACTGCTGCACTGGAGGTAAGGTGCATGAGCCGGCAGCACTATGTAGCCTACCTCGTGAGCGAGTACTAAAATGAAGAGTGTCCCAGTCGAATGAAATGGCTACGAAAACTGTCTGTATCCAACTCATAGAGTGTAGACAAAAGTGAAAAAACGTCTAAATAACACGAAATTGAACGCACGGCTAGCGAATCCATTGCGTGGTCCGAAGTCAAAAGCAAAGGCTTACCGAGTGGATGTCGCCCGCAGTCTGACCGTTCCTGGTGTGTGCTTGAGTGACCAGTGGCAAGCGAGATGCCCAACACACGGAAGTGAGGAACTAAAGCAGCCATGAGCAGGACGTCGCAACTCCTTGGGTGAGCCCAGTCTCAGAGCAATATGTGCCGGCTCTGCAATTATGGAAGCCTCCTTGGATAGCCTTGGAAGGTCCTTGGTCTGCCCTTGGCTTCACTTGAGGGTTAACCGTGATGTCGATGATCGTTCTATCTTGACCAGCTGAGATGTGGGCGACATGACAACAATAAGTCTAACGTGCCTCGAAACCCGAGGAAGGCTAACCTAATCAAAAATGCCCGCTGAAGCCGGAAGTGCCAGCCTACGGGTGGCAAACTAAAAATTGGCACTATGCATTTGCGTCCGAGTGAAATGTCTCGTCCGAATGTCTCTCATGCTAGGAACAGCTCTGACTACCTAGTTTCCGAATGCCGCTCTTGTTCGGAACAGCTCTGACTAGGTAGTTTTCCGAATGTCCGACGTGTCTGGAACAGCTCTGACGGACACAACGACAAGCACATGTCCGAAAATCTCGCTGAGTGGATATTGACTGCAGACCAGTCTGGACTGTGCGGGAACGGCCCGTGACGAACGAAATGCCCAATTTATTGAAGTGAGGAATTAAAGCAGCCATGAGCAGGACGTGACGATTCTCTCGGTGAACCCAGCACCAGGGCGCTATGTGTCGGCCCTGCAATTATGGAAGCCACACTGGATGGCGGAAAATGCCATGGACTGTCCTTGCCTTCCTTTGAGGGACGACCGTTGTCTTCGACCGTTCCAATTTGGCCAGCTGGGTTGTGGACGGTACCGCAAACAGTGAGAGTCTCCCAGGAATGCTACCTGGTCCACACAAAAAAAAAAGCACGCTGTCAACAACTCAACTGACAGGCATCATCGGGTACTTCTGGCACACCATACAAGAAAACTTGCAAGTCGTGTGCGAGGAAATTAAATGGTACATTTATTGCCGTTGGCTCGCTACAAGCAGTGAACAGTCGCTATTGAAAACACACAACATACAGCCACAGTATTATCTATCACGAGCTGCTACCCCTATGCTAACTTTCTACACAAATAAACATAAATACCCCTATCGCTACGCTAACGAGGTGTACACTACAAGTCCCGTCCGGCCGTCTGCCAATCTTTCATTCCCTCCTCACACACCACGGGGATTGACCTTCACCTTGGTGCGTGTTGCCTCACATGGCACGCTGATGGCAGACGTGGTACATTGAGTGTATACTCAACTTCTCTGTGGCTACCACGAGGCGTGATGTTATCGTGATTAGAGTGCTAACTCTCTGAACACCGCCTGCGTGTCTCATGAGGGAATGGTCACCCAACTCTTATTACCTCCTCTCCCATGCCCTTACCTCGGGCACCGTATTCCCTCCTGGTCTCTTCATGATTGACTGCTCTTCCTGGCGAAGGGGATGCGGTCGAGTCTTTGACACACGCTAAAGCCGGTTATGTTGGCCTACGGGTTTCGGCCCAAGGGCGCATCTACCTTAAGAATGTTTAAAGCTAATTGTTGTGACACTCTAGCCAATGTGCTTCGTTTATCCTGCACCTGATCTCGTGTGTGAGACACCAGGCAATGTCAGCAGCGGGGTCCAGATCATCGAACTGCGTTGTCAGAGGAGACCATTGAATTCCTTTTCTGACAGTGCTTGTTGTTGTTTTCATAATACAATCTATGGTCAGTAAGAATAACACAGCGGACAAAAGTCATCCCCGTTTCACTCCCGTTCTTACTTCGAATGGCTCTGTTAATTTTCCCTTATAGAGAGCTATGCAACTAATATCCTTATATGTTAGTTACATGTCCTCTGCAGGACACTGCAGTCAATCCCAGCAATTTAATTCAGTTGTTTGCCTTTGCTTTCTTAAGGGCCGACGCCTCATACCATTAAAGGCGACGTCTGCTTTCAGATTGCCAATGGTTGATTTCGAACACTCTACTCGGTATGCAGCCGGCTTCCTGGCCTAGAGGTTAGAGACTTTTCTCCGTAATCTCGTATACTCTCTTAGGTAACGTGACGACAGTGAGAATCAGCAGTGGTTCGAATCGCGTCGGTAACTTACAGGGTATGTGAGCCGGCCGCTCAGAAAGCAATGGCAAACTACTGAGCGTAATCTTGCCAATAAATCAACAATCAGCTGAAAGATGCTGATGTTAACAGCAATGTCCTGTAAAAGATATGCAAACAATTTCTTTGTACTCGGTATGCGCGTCATTATTCCCTAATGTCACGGCTCCGATTATATCTCTACAAGCCATGACAAAATAGATATATTCTTTTCGAAACCGCGAGATGTGGACAAGCATGATCGCCCTCACCAGTTAGTAAGGCACTTGATGTTAACGATAATGACGATTGAGGCAGCGAAAAATCACGTCTAATCAAATTTATATTTACATTAAAGCATGTTGAAAGTTTCTGATGTTGTGGGCCTTTGGCAAGCTTTCGGTTCTTCACCGTTGATCTAATTTCATAAGACCACGGTAAATAAAGAAATTATTTGAACAGATCGACGACCACTAAGAGCGTGACTGAACCACGAAGAGAAATGTCTAAACTGAGACATACTCCTATTTCTAAGTTGTATATCGTTATAAGTCATGGACTCTAACACAACATATATGCCACTTAACACGCGCTAAATAGACTTCAAGCCACAACACTCCAGAATGTCCGTTATTAACACTTGTGAAAGTGTAGAGCGTTGAATGCCTATCACTTACAGACTGACAGATAAGAGTAAATTGTTACTTTCACGAACGCCCAATTATTGGAACACTTTGCATGGAACAAAGTTAAATCGACATTTACAGGCATATTATAATGACACTGGGCCAAAGGACCAGAGACTAATCCGATCCGTTTCGATATGTAGAAAACAAAAATAAAACGAAACTTTCCACCTCGTTCAACCAGCTTTAGCAGCCTTGGTTATATAATTGTGGTGGTTCATGGTGCGGGTTTAGTTTCTTTTTTCCTCTATGTCAGTTTTAGCTTTAGTTGACTTTTCGAAGCAGCAGGGTTTATACCTGTGACGTCAGCTAAGGGTTTAGCCAGTGATTTTCCTCCATTTAGTGTTTCCATATTGTCGTGGATGGGCCTTAGGTTCATACCAGAATACGATCTCAGCGTTGCCAGTAGTAGGTTGTGCTCAATATTTAAATTTCAAGTCCCGAAATAACCAAATATTTAATAATCAATTTTCCTTTGTGTCTGTTTTCTTCTTCTTTTTCCGTTTGACAGCGATTGCTCCTAGCTCGTCTGTTTTGAGTGGATTAAGGTGTGGAGTTTTCTTGTTTTTCTGTCGGGGGCAAAAAGAAAACTCTAACATGTACAGAGCCTTAATCCCTCAGGCTCAAGACCACCCTGCCATACACCGCAAGTTACTGTATTGCCATTGGCAGTAAATGAAAGTTTTTGACAGTAGTTCTTAGAAGGACTCATTTTTTAATTTAGTTACTTTATTTCCTTTCGATTCGATTTCACCATTACCCCTACCCCGTTCAACTTCAAGGAGAAGTTATAGTTGGGGTTCATCACCGGCTCAGAATGATAGTCCTTGGCTTACCCTCACAGGCATATTAATAAATAATATAATATTAATCCGAAGGTGATTGTTGTCCGTATGGGGAAATAGTGTTATTTCCTTTTCTTTTAAAAATAAAAAAAAAAAACCTTTTCTCTGTGCCTGAACAATGAGTACCGCAGACACCCGCGTTACTGCCTTTTCTTCTGATAGTTTGCTGAATTTGTCGGACCATTCGAATACCTCTTTGTGATCTCAGAAAATATGTCTCTAGGCTTTCACAGGCTATGACATGCCTGTCCACCACGCCTCCTTGAATGGTGTGTTTGTCTCTGTCTTTGGAGATAGGGCAGAACTACATTGTAATTGTAGGCAAACACGGATACTAACTAAAAGTGAGTCTATTTATAGGCGAACACGGATTCTAAAAGTGAATGTATGTTGAATGCAAATGTTTGACGGAAAGAAAAAAAAAAAAAAAGTTGCATCGACCGGGAATCGAACCCGGGTCACCCGCGTGGCAGGCGAGTATTCTACCACTAGACCACCGATGCTCACGTAACAATGATTGGTAACATTTATATATAATAATATTACAAAACGTCGCGTTCTTTGTATTTTACAATTTCATTGAACTGTGTGGAGATGTTATCAATATAAAATAACACAAAGTAGAGCAGCTTTACAGAACAGGATTACGAAACATACAGGACTAGCCTTCATCAGCAAACAAATAGTACACACACAAAACACAGCATTCATATATAATTTTATAAAATATATATAAATATTATATAAATATATTAAAGTCACGAAGACGACCCTCCGGCGACTATTTATTAGTAGTACTAGATTAATGTAATAATATTACATTAACGGGGCGCAGAGGTGTTTCCAAGGCACCAGGGCCAGGTCCTATACTTTTCAAGACCTACTAACACAGTGGTTCTCAACCTTTTTTGGCCCGTGCCCTCCATCACCATATTTTTAGGACGTCATCCCCCCCCCCTCACCATATTTTTAAAACGTCATTCCCCCACTTTCGTATGTCCTCTCTAAAAATGTTCCCATGCCCCTACGCAGTATACGTAATAACTGAAGCTAAATTTAATAGCACATACTAAAAGTAAAACAAGTCTAGACGTCCACATAAAACGTGACTTGTGGGTCTGCTTACTAATACTTTATAAAATGAATTTTAGAAGGGTGAGACGTACAGAACCGTAAAGTATGAAGGGAAAAACAAGATCAAGTAATCGGTTCTTGTATTAGCGCAATCTTGAAATAAGCTTCATGCCCCCCCCCCCCCTCCATGAAACCCCAAAATTCCCCCCTGGGGGGGGGGGAATTCCCCACCGGTTGAGAACCACTGTACTAACACGTCCTAGTCGTGCGTCCTGGGCAACAGGTCGCTTTGGGGTCCTGGCTAACGTAGTAGGATCGCTGATTCCTCCGAAGTCGGAGTATCAGCCTGCACGGCGAGGATTCACCAGTCTGCACACCATTAAGCCAGACATGGGACAACGGATACTCACGCAAACCTCAGGTCCTGTATGATATCACACTGATGTTGGACAACATGATGTCTTCATCCGACATACAGGACTTCACGCTGGAGTTCACAGCCAGGGAACACAAGCATGCAGCAAATTACATTAACGTATAGTATACATATTAATAATTAAGGCATAAGCCATAAGGACGGGATGAGAAGAATACAAAGACGAAAAAATGAAAGCAATGAAGAGACCACAACAGGTCGTGGCAATAACACCAGCATTTGGAGGAGGGGGATATTTGTGACTTCTTGGCAAGTTTACGTTCAGTAGCTTCAAAATACAGTCTGTAAAGACCGGCACACATACCTCCTACCATTGTATGAAAAAACCAACGCAAGGCAGTCTGCTGTCCAGTAGCCCGCAGCAGCAGGCCTACGCGGGATTACGAATTGCGCCCGTAACGCCTTCGCCACGAGTCGGCTGTTCCAGACAAGGGGCGTGTAATTATATTATCCCCAGGTTTACTCAGTGCGCCAGTGTCTTTTCCTCACTTCTTGATTCAGTGGAAATTGTTTAACTCTCCACTCCATGCGCCCAACGTTGGTGATTATATAATACCACTTTAGTATTTTAGTCCCTGTATGTCCCACCCGAGTGCAAAACCTGGAGATTTGGATAGATGTATGGACATTAATCGGCTACCCATATTCCATATACGGCTGGCTCCGTCACGCGTCATAGCTCCTCTAAAAGACATTCCTGCTATCTGCCTGGTCAGCTAAGTTATTCTTTGTACCTTATGTGTCATTTTCATGGTTCGTTGAATTGTGTGGCTGAATTTTCCTTTGTGAACGGGTAGCATGCCCTAAATACAACCCTTCTTAATCGCCTCATACGACGTGAATGATAGATTTCAGTGTTATTATTCTTTACTTCCTTTATTTAGGGTCCCGGTCATACACAGGCGTTGTGGTGTCAGCCCTCCACGTTTACATATATCGCTTGAGTTTATCTCTGAATCATATTTGTTTTTCTGCTGCCCATAGAGAATACCTTGTTTCATCTCGTGAGCAGTATACATGACCAAGCCATCCCATTCAGCACTGTCTAGGAAGCACACACACACACACACACACACACACTAACACACATATGTGTATAAAACATGCAATATATATATATATATATTTATAAGAAGTCTGCATGAGCGAATGGATAAGAGCACTTGTTCTTAAACATTTGGTGTCGTGATACCGAGGTAGTGAGTTCAACCCCTACACCAGTCAGTTGGTCTAAAATGTGGACTTCTCGTCCTTGACTTGAGGGAGTAAATTACAAGTACCCCTAAAGTGGAGTGGGTTCACCTGATGGCGAGAAACATTGATAATATGGAAAGCGAATCCACATGCAAAGATCAGTAGTGGCACGTGTATGGACTACGCTTGAGTTCACAGCAAAAGAACGTTTTAAAAAAAAAGAATGTTATAGACTGGCCATACTACAGCATGCATGCCTGAACACCGAACTCAATATGTGATGTCTTGGTAGAATGCTAAGAATCCATTCCTATGCAGACACCTATCCAAGCATTGCGACAGGCCCATTGCCAATGATAATTGATTACCCCATCAGTGCAAAACAGTCGTTGTTTGATCATATTATTACACAAGAGGGTCAGGACAAGGTTGTTCCAGCAGGGAAGATGGAGGGTAGTAGAGACAGAGGTCGACAGAGCGAGAAATGCTGGATGGGTTTTTCAAAGTGTCAATGCTTATCAAGACAACAGCCAGATTTTGATTAACAAAGACACACACAGTAGAATGCACAATTTATTGTTTGGCATATTCTGCTGCATTTTGACAGGTACATACTGCAGAAATCACACAACATAAACTAATGCAGCGAAATATGTCAGCCAATAAACCGTACAATCTATTGTTTGTGTCTCCGTTATTCAAATTCACTACGGGAAAACATTGGAACACAAACATATCTTTGTGGAAGTTCATGTCGCCTCCGCCGCTGGGCATGACACATGGTGATAGTGCTATTTCTGTAGTGAAGGCAGGCTTTAAGGAAAAGATCTGGCAGCTCAAATCATATTTGCCCCTCTGCCGTGCGTCCACCTTGACGAGGTAGAGGGGCTTGCGCGTTCCAATGACCCCAAGAGATATGCCGACGGTAGCACAGCTACTGGTAGGGTCACCCATGTCGGACAGGTCAAGGGAGAGGGACCAGACGAAGTGACGCACAAACCTGCTGCCTTGTAGGTAGACTGGGGACAGTCAAAGGCTAGGGAAAGCATCCCGAAAAGTGCTTGTCGAAATCGGATGTACTGAGCCACAAGCTTGACAAAGAAGTGCAACGTAACTTTATCATTTCATGATGCCACAGATGAAAATTAATCGTTATGGTGCTAATCCCGTGAAGTCCCATCAGGCGGTGATAGTGCCGGGCCCCCTGCCTCGAGGGGGTCCACCCATGACTACTGGTGGTCACCTTCCCCTGTGCTGTGGAGTCAAGGCACAGAGGAGTAGGTTAAGAGCTATTGACCAAATACCAAGGACACTCAACATACTACAGTGGAATGCCGAAGGAGTTTATAACAAGAAAGAATCCCTGACACAGCGTCTTCATAAAGATAGAATAGATGTGGCATGCATTCAAGAGACACACCTCAATGCCAATCGCAAATTTTCAGTCAGAGGATATCAGGCCACACGTTTCGACCGCGAAGGACATAAAGGAGGAGTTCTAATACTTACACGAAATACAATACCTTGCAGCGAAGTATCTGTCATCTCTGACAACCAAACAGAAATTATAGGTGTTGATATAATGATAAAGGACGTGAAAATAAGAATCTACAATCTGTATAGCCCGGCAGATAAGGATCTTACACTCTCAAACATAAAAATAACTGACACAAATTGCATTATTGTCAGAGACTTTAATAGCCATTCAGAAAGATGGGGATACCCAGATACTGACAAAAGAGGAGATGAATTGGAGGACTGGGAAATAGACTCAAATCTCCATCTACTCAACAAAGCGGATGACACACCGAGCTTCTACTCCAGAAGATGGCTTACCACTTCTACTCCAGACTTAGCTTTCTGCACAGGAGACATCCTCCACAAAATCGATCGCCATGTGCTGGACCAATTAGCAGGTAGTGACCACAGACCAATCAAGCTTGTAATGAATATGAAGTATGTTCCACAGGAGCAAAAGCCCTTGCCCCGCTGGAATTACAAACGAGCAGACTGGGACAGATTTGCCACACTAACAGACAAATATTGTGAAAACATAAATACACGATATGGCAACATAAAGCAAATGGTGGAAAGTCTAAACAGAGCGATAATACAGGCAGCCATTGAGTCCATTCCTAGAGGAGCGAGGAAAAATTACAAACCATACTGGACTGAAGAACTACAAAGTTTGGAGGACAAAGTTGAAGATGCCAGGAAGACAGCAGAGAGAGAACAAACAATTGAAGCGAATATCTCTCTCAAAGCCATCTCAGCAAAATATAAAAGAACAGTAAATCAAACAACAAGAGATTGTTGGAGGGAAAAAACAGAAAACCTGAATTTTGACAGGGATGGAAACAAACTATGGAAACTAGTGAAAGCCATAAACAATGAAGGACCTAGAAACAAACAAATAACAATTAAACAAGGAAATGCCTTGCTTACAGGAAAAAGGCTGCAAATGCACTAATGGAACACTATGCAAATGCAAACCACATTGATATTACAACCGAACAGAAGAAAGCAATCAAAGACAAACAGATACATCATAGAAATACAGAGACAGCAGCAGAATATATGATGGCAAATCTAACAATGGAAGAAATGGAACAGGCAATGAATACCCTAAAAAAAAGAAGAAATCACCAGGAAAGGATGGAATCACAAATGAAATGCTAATAGGACTAGGCAACAAGGCAAAGAAGAAACTACTAGCAGTCCTAAATAACAGCTGGAAGAGAGGAATAGTCCCACAGGCATGGAAGGAAGCTATACTAATACCAGTCCCAAAGAAAGGAAAAGACCTGGAAGAACCAAATGGCTATCGACCTATCAGTCTACTTAGCTGTGTAGGAAAATTAATGGAACGCATTATCAATGGCAGGCTAACATGGCATCTGGAAGAAAACAAACTCTTAACACCACACCAAGCAGGATTCAGAAAGTACAGATCCACTGAAGATCAAATAACCTATATAGCTCAAGAAATAGAGGATGCCTTCCAAGAGAAAAGCACACACTAGCAGTCGGGATAGATTTAGAAAAAGCATTTGATAAAGTATGGAAGGAAGGACTGAAAGTAAAACTGCAAAACATGCATGTTTGTGGAAAAATGTATAAATGGATCAGCCACTACCTTGAGAACAGAACTGCCAGGACAAAAGTACAAGGACAAACAAGCAAAATGATGCTGCTGGAGCAAGGTGTCCCCCAAGGAGGAGTTCTTTCACCAACATTATTCCTAGCATATATAAATGACATCACAGAAAATTTTCCAGCCAGAGTACACACATCCTCCTTTGCAGATGACCTAGCCATATGGACATCTGAAGAATATATTAGTACAGCTAACAGCAGAATACAGCAAGCCTTATTAGCGCTAGAGGACTGGTCAAAATCATGGCTAGTGAAGATAAGTGAGGAGAAAACAACATGCACAGTGTTCTCCCTCTCAAATAAAACTCAGCAACCTAAGCTGGTATTCAATGGAAAAATATTGCGCCATGAAGAAAATCCAAACTATCTAGGAGTCACCTTTGATCGTCGCCTGACATGGAAGACACAGGTTGAGAAAAATCGAACAAGAGCAAGGCAGAGAATGGCAATCATGAAAAAGCTTGCTGGTACAACGTGGGGAGCAGATGAGAAAGTTCTCAAGAAGTTATATACTGGACGGGTGAGGCCAGTACTGGAATATGGCATTGCAGCTTGGGCAACAGCAGCTAAGTAAAACTTTAACAAAATAAGTAGAGTCCAAAACCAAGGAATGCGAATCATAACTGGAAGCCTGAAGACAACGCCTATTAATGAACTAGAAAAGATCACTTGTTTACAACCAATGCAGGATAGAAGAGATAGCAGAGCCCAGCAACAAGCAGAAAAATTTAGAAGATTGACAGACCACCCTATGTACAACAGATTTAATGGTTTTGGAAAGGGAAGACTGAAGCGTAGCAACTTTGTAGAAACTGCAAAACGAAGGATTAGGGCAGATCCTATACTTAACATATCAACAGTCAAGCCCATACACATTGCACACAAGTTCCCAGCTTGGAGACAGCAGCAACTGCCTGAGATGATAGAAAACATTCCTGGTATTGAGAAAAAGAACACTCAGCATGAAACCGAAAGAAGAGAAATAACCCTAAACTACATAAAAGAACATTACCCAAGCAGGAATTGGACCCATGCATATACAGATGGATCAGCCAAAAATTCAATAGAGAATGGAGGAGGAGGAATTCTCCTAAATTTAAAAAATGGAGTGAAAAAAACACATTCAATGGCAACTGGAAAATTTTCAAGTAACTTCAAAGCGGAGGTAGAGGCTTTGAAAACTGCAGCAGAAATGCTCCTGATGGAGGAAAATAAAGAGAAGCAAATAGCTATCTTCACAGATGCAAAGTCAGTTGTCTCAATACTGAAGAGCAATAACAGCACAGAACTAACTGACCTAAGAGCAGCACTCCATGGTCTATGCCAGAAATCCAAAAAAGTTGTAATACAGTGGATCCCATCACATTGCAGTATACCTGGAAACGAAGAGACTGACAGACTGGCAAAAGAGGGCGGACGACTACCACAGCCTGACATAGACATAACCTATAATGAGGCAAAGAGGTTGATAAAAAGCACTTATAGAACCAAATGGGAATCAGAGCATCCAGGCCATCAGAAGGATGATGCATATTACAAACTTGGCCGAAGAGAACAAGTAGCAATCTTCAGACTCCGCACAGGACATAACAGGCTGAAATACCACTTGTTCAATAAACTAAAGATAGGAGATACCGATGAATGTAATTGTAGAACTGGAAAAATGACAGCAAAACATTTGCTGCAGGATTGCCCAACGTATGCAGAACAGAGAAAGATATTTTGGCCCACACCTGCTTCATTTGAGGACAAGCTCTATGGAGATATCAACAAGCTCAAGTTGACCGCAGCTTACTTTAACTGCATACAGGTTGACATTTAAAGGGCATGAAGACCCAGAGGCATGAAATGGAATATTGCTTGGATAGCAAATCCATTACGTGGAAAGTCCGAATCAAAAGCCCATTGTGTGGGCTTCATAAAAGGTGGAAAAGTGTCCTAGTGGCATGAAATGGAATATTGCTTGGATAGCAAATCCATTACGTGGAAAGTCCTAATCAAAAGCCCCCTGTGTGGACTTCATAAAAGGTGGAAAAGTGTCCTAGTGGCACGAAATGGAATATTGCTTGGATAGCAATCCATTACATGGAAAGTCCGAATCGAAAGCTCACTGTGTGGATGTCATCTGCAGACTGCATACTTCTGGTTTCCGGAAGAACAGCCTATGGTGAACGGAAGGCCCAATATACGGAAGTGAGGCTAAGCAGCCATGTGCAGGACGTGACGATTCCTTGGGTGAGCCCAGTACCAGAGCGCTATGTATCGGCTCTGCAAGTATGGAAGCCTCCTCGGATTGCGGGGGAATGCCCATGGTCTGCCCCTGCCTTCCCTTGAGGGCTGACCAGGATCTTTGGCTGTTCTATATGGACCAGCTGGGATGGGGAATAACACCACAACAGTGAGAGTCAAACGTCCTAAGAAACCCCCGGGAAGGTTAACCCGGTCAACAAATGCCCGCAGAAGTCGGATGTGTCGGCCTAACGGCGCAAGAACGCAGCTCTGCTGTAAACAGGCACAACGCAATCACATCCGAAAAAAAACTCCGGATGAACGAAGAAGAAGAAATCATATTTGCAGCCGCGGTAGCTAGTTGCTAGATTTTTGCCTGCTGGCCCGGTGTTCACGGGCTCGATTCGCATTGGGGCGGATTCCAGCTAAGGGTTGGCCAAAGTGGACCACAATGGATGCTTTGCACCACGCATAGTAAACGTTGATCTCAGAACAAGAGTAAGGAGAAAGATGTAAAAACATCGACCTTGGCTCCCCAGGTCCATCTAGACTAAAATAGGTACCAAGAAATGTCAGGGGAAGTAAACACGGCCCGTGTGATACTGACCACACCACCCCGGAATTGGTCTATAAGGATATCTGATTAAGTGGGGGGCTGCGTGGTCTCGAGGTATGGTGTCCGCCTCGAGTGCTGGAGGTCCCGGGTTCAAGCCCCGGTGAGGACCGGGATTTTTTCACGTGGACTTCTAGTAAAAATTTCCCCTGATTTCTGGGTAGTGAGATCGGACGCCCGTGTGTATTGTTGCGCACGTAAAAAATCCCTTGGCAGTTGGAAATCGAAAAAGATTAGCCTAATTGCGCTGCCCAGTGTCAGCGTCTTACAAATAGGGATAGAAAGACTCGGGTTCAGATAGGCAGTGGAGAGCGATTACAGATCTGACAGAACTCTAAGTTCAGATATTGTCAATCTACTTTATTACAATATAGATCTGGCGAACAGTCGTCTCGCACCTCTTACATAACATATTTATTACATACACATTAGGCAAAGCATCAACAAGTTACACATCACAGCATCTGTCTATCATAAGCAATCTAAGGATTCTAAGTCCCTTTATGTGTCTCCCCTGAGAAGCTAAACCCTCTCCAGTCCAAGTCCAGTGGCCGTCTGCCCTCTCGACTTTCGTCGGGTGGACACGGAGTGCTGGCTATCGCGTGCACCCTGTGGGTGTTACTCTTCCACGCTTCCGGCGGGTTCCGCCGGGATCTACTGCGTAGTTGGAGATTCGATCCCCCTGTTCTCGAATGTCCGAGATCTCGAATGTTCGGGTCGCTGTTCTTGTCTCCCTTCTTAGTGCGTTGTTTCTTTTACTGTGTTGCGTCCCTTATCTTACAATGTGAGACTTTGACACCCGGGCAAAATTTCGTGTTAAAAATCTACCCAAAGTATTTCAGGATCCTCGCCGGTGCTACGGAGTTCGTGCACTGAGCTGAGTTTCTCCAGACTCAGGTTTGAGTTAGGAGAAGAACGGAGCACTTATGGGTTGCACCCGTGTGCCGTGATGTTGATCCGTCGACAGATATCTGATTAAGTGGCAAACCAAAAGTATGTTTGGACCAAACGAACATGGGAAGTAGCGGTGTGTCACAGTTATGATTTAAAACTTGTTAATATGGTAGCAGAATTATTGTATTACGGGGGCGAGTCAATAAGTAAGTCACACAGTTCTCCAATTCCAATTTTCAAAAGAAAAAAAAAAACATTCTAAATTCGGTCTCGTCTAACCTGCTTCCTCAGCGGTGGTTATTGTTGAGAGCCGTGGTTGCGTGGACTGTTAGTCCTATTTCATACTGGTTTTATTGGTTCCGCTCTGTTCGTCGGATAAAGTTATTTTGTGCTATCTGGTTGTTTACTTTCTGTCTTATGCTGGCCCTGATAAGACCGGTTCTTGGTCGGGCCTACTACGTGCTTGTTGTTTCTTGTGTTGTCCTCACCGGGGCTGGTCCGGTTATGCCCAGTCCTCATAAGGAATCGATGTAGGCAAAGGCAGAGAGTTCAAGTGCAAGTCTCAAGTTGTTCCCCCGATCAGCGGCCCGAACTCCTTTACGTTTGTTTTCTAGTGTTTCATCATCGCGTTTGGGTTTGGTGCAACAACAAGACGACCCGATCTTCTTGTCAGCTCAGTTCAGGCGCCCTATCGGAAGAGCAAACCCACCATTCTGCCTTTCACCCCGTCATACTCAGCTGAATTGTTTTTTTTTTTTTTTTTTGGGTTACCTTTAGGACGACAGTTTTTTTTTCTTTTTTTAAATTATTATTATAAACGTCACCTTTAGGACAACAGTTTTTTTTAAAAACATATACATATAAATACATACAATGTAGAAAGGTTATGCGGCCTTCCCTGTTCTGCATATGAACTGTCTGACCAGTCGCTGTATTTCTGGGTTGCTGTAGTGTTTGTGTGTAGGCACTCCGTCCTTGTCACTGGACAAGTGGGATGGCAGGTAAATGTAGTTGGTGTTTTCTACAGGTGTCATTAGGTGCAGCAACATCGAACTTTATATTTCCGTTCGTCAGATGGCGGTAGGTGTCTCTTGCGCATGCGCAGCGCATAAACAAAATTGTTCTTAAAGCGTGTTCTACCAAAGAGCAATGTGCTGTTGTGAGTTTTTTTTTGTTTTTTTGTTTTTTGTGGGCAAAAGGACTGCCTGCAAAGGACATTCATACGGAAATGCTTCCTGTTCATGCTGAAAAAATGTTTGTCCCTTAAAGCGGTGCATAGCTGGGTAGAAACATTTTCTTAAGGAAGCGAACGACGCCGAAGTTGAATGTGAAGTGAAAACGTGGTTTAGAAAACAGAGCACGCAGTTCTATGCAGCCGGTTTGGGAGGACTGATAAAACGATGAGATAAGTGCATTAATGTTGGTGGAAATTATGTTGACAAATAAAGGGACATTGTATGTATACAAATAAACTGGTTTCAAGTTGTTATCATATTTAGCTATTTTTCTACACCATTTGTGACTTACTTATTGACTTCCCCTAGTATATATTAAGCTTAAGACGATTAATAGTTAGTTAGTCGAAGTTCCAACTTCACGGCAGCGGGTCGTCCCCATTTTGCCCCATTCCTGTGCCAGTGAATATCACACAAAAAAGCTCCCCACTGTCCAATGTGAAAAGTGGAATAGACAGGAGTCTCGGCAATCCAACAGCCCACACAGGTACACTATGCATAATGCCGCCGCCAGAATGCCAACACAAAATTCATCCACGAAAACCACAGTTCATCGTCGATGGACTCGGCAGTCACCAGAAAGACCTCATTACCCGAGTTTTCTCACATGGCTAGGTCTTTTACCGCAGGGCGACCCACCGAAAGTGTCGCATAAAGCACGAACTCCGTAGCTTCAGCGCCGACTCACAGGAGTCTCCCGAAAAATGCACTCGTGAACCGAAAAGGCAAATCTGTCAATTCAGCTACAGCCGGTAGCCATTGTTCCGAACACGCAGGTCACTGTACAGGACAGATGTAAAAGTATTCCACGCGAATTTCACAGCTCACAGTGTCGCCCACGCACTCACTCAGTAGCAGGGCGACGGAACCATGAGACGATTAATAATCCCACGGCACTTAATCAGATGTGGGTCATGCACCATATGTCCAGTGTATCGCAAGGCGCGTAAAAAAGATCATGTACGTACTTACTATGTCAATGTCATAATGCTGTCACATGACTTGTGTCAAGACATATTTATATTCTCACCTTGTAAATAGCATCTTGAGCCATATTTTTGTTTTCGTTAGTGTTAACATAAAGAACGTATACTGGAAACAGCAAGCTGCCATGGGGATTGATAATGAAGTGGGACAATGTCAGCCTATTAAGAGAGGTGTGAGACAGGGATATGTAGTGTCTCCGGATCTTTTTTTCCCTTGTTTAAAAAAAATGTTTTGCGTATCCTTTACAAGACATCGCTGTCAACATCAGCATATTTCAGCTGATTGTTGATTTCTTGGCAAGATTACACTCAGTCGTTTTGCCATTGCTTTCTGAGCGGCCAGCTCGCATACCCCGTAAGTTACCGACGCGATTCGAACCACTTCTGATTCTCACCGTCGTCACGTTACTTGCGAGAGTATACGAGATTACGGAGAAAAGTCGCTAACCTCTAGGCCAGGAAGCCGGCCTTTTTTCCCTATACAGTGAAAATATTTTTAGAAATGTAGAAGATATAAATGGAATCATCTTCGGAGGATGAAACATCAGTGACATTAGATATGTAGATGATACAGTATTGACTGCAGACAATGAGCAGGATCTGCTACAATGAGTAGATGCGGATGTTGCACACAGTGAACAACTAGGGTTAGAATTAAATTGTAAAAAGACACAGGTTATGGTCATCACTCAGAAGAACGGAATACAACAATGTAATATATAAGTGCCGGTCTCCCTGGCCTAGGTGTTAAACGACTTTCTCCTTAATCCCGTTTATTCACGTGGGGTAACGCAGCGCGCGAGAACTGGTAGCGGTTCTCGCCGCGTTGATGACTTACAGGATAAGTCATAAAGTGAGCCGGCCGCTTAGAAATCAATGGCAAACTACTGAGCGTAATCTTGCCAAGAAATCAACAACTGCGGTAAAATGCTGGTGTTGACATCGATGCCCTGTAAAGGATATGCGAAAAAAATACAAGTAAATGGGCATACTCTTAAACAAGTGAATCAGTACAGTTATCTCGGAAAAGTCATACTCATAACATCAGATGGGAGATGCCTTGAGCAGATTGGAACAAGAATCGCCATGGCGACAGAAGCCGTTAGCAAGATGAAAAACATACTGACCTATAAAAAGATGTCAATTGAAACGAGAAAAAGACTGTTGTGGTGCTTCATAGAGCCCGTACTGTTGTATGGATGTGAAGCATGGACAATGAGCAGTCAAGCTGAAAGGCATCTGATGGCTATGGAAATGTTGTTTCTGAGGAGAATGAAAGGAGTGCCATGGACAGACAGAAAAACCAATGACCAAGTCCTACAAGACACACATCAAAATCGTTAACTGATTAGAGAAATTAAACGTAGACAGTCACACCATTTTGGACATGTTATAAGAAGAAATAAATTGGAGAACTTGGTGACAACTGGCAAGATAGAGGGGAAGAGAACAAGGGGAAGACAAGTGGAAAATCCAGTAAATACCTGGATGGCTTGACCACGTGGCATGGTCGAGACAGGAACACTGAGATGATCCACGACTCTGGTGATCAAGTGAAATGGCGAGTCATGACCGCCCACGCTTACCGGCAAGGCACTTGATAGTGTTAACAATAATTGTTTCGGAATGATAGAACTTTTGCAACGTTTTATAGTAGCATGACAACTAAAAAAGTGGTATTTGCACGGAACGAAAACTATGGTTGGCTTTTTGTTTCAAGTGAATGTGAGATTTTACTGTACTGTACTACCAGACTACTAGTTTGTGTACAACATAAACACGACTAGGTTTGGTTAATAACATAGTTCACATAAGTGTTTATATCGAAAGAGTGCGACATCAAAAGGTAAGAATGCTACAGCTACAGTCACTTGGCATCACTTTTAATTTTAATAAATAAAAGTATTTTAAAAAAATTAATTCTTCCTCTTTTTCCTATTTATTTATTTATTGAAATTATTGTTTGTTCTATTGATTTGATGACATTTTTTTTTCTTTTTAAAATCATTTTGAACTGAAATCAGAATGTTGTTTATTTTTAATTTAGTATCATTACGTTCTATAGGGATTTCTAAGTAAACAAATTCAAATAACATCGCAAACGGTTGTCATTTAACTTTAAATCTTATATAAGTATTCTTATTATTATATTAGCGAGTTCCATCATGCAGTGACCGGAAATGAAACTCGAAATCATTTACGGAGTCATATAGCCATGACTCACCTTGTCCCGGAAAATGCTATCTAATTTACTATGCATTCTTTCTACGTCATTCATTCATTCAAATCTCACTGACAAGAACACACGTCATCCTTTGGCTTTCCAGGAAAGGTTTGTCTATTATTCCGTGCACAGCGATTGGTTTAAATCATCGTGACCTTTTATATAAATAAGAATATATATATTTCACACTTACCATAATTAATTGTTTTTTTTTTTTTTTGGTGTTGCTGATAGAATTAAATCAATTAAAGATGCATTTTTGAATTCTGCATACAATTTTAAATATATCTGGAAAGTTTTAATCGCTTTAACTCACTGCCGGGTGGATGTAAACAACATTTTCTGCGATGATGTTTTTTTCTTTGCGCATATCGATCCGACTGGCATGTGCACTTTGTAACACTATTCTGGTGTTCCATATAGGATTAAATCAATCATAGATGCATTTTTGAATTCTGCATACAATTTTACATATATCTGGACCATTTCATTGCTGTTATAGCTTCAGCTGTGGATGAAAAACAACATTTTCTGCGAAGCGTGTCTTTGTGAATGGAGAAACACATGGCATGTGCCATGGTGACTGCGCATGCGCCATGGCGACTGCGCATGCGCATGTCGATCGAAGTGGCATGTACACTTTCACTTTTCAACTCTCAAAACGTGCAATTTGATCTACTAAAGTTAAAGATAACACAAGTTTAAAGCTTAATAATAATTTATTTCTATACTTGTACTATTTTTTAATCAATTAACATGACGGAACATATTTTAGAAGTCATTTTTCATAATCCGCCTATCCAGGAAGGTTAACCCGGTCAACAAATGCCCACAGAAGTCGGATGTGTCGGCCTAATGGTGCAAGAACGCCGCTCTGCTGTAAACAGACACAACGCAATCACGTCCGAAAAAAAACTCTGGATGAACGCAGAAGAAGAAGATAATCCACCTATGACCCATTGGTTGAGACCAACCTCGCACGCGGAGAAAACTGAAAACGGCACACTGAACCGTAAATAATTTTTTTCAGGCGCTTTTAATAGAAAACCATCAATTGTAGATGGATCTTCAAATTCTGTATTAAATTTTACAGAAGTTGGAAATTGTCATCGCTAAACTTCCTTTAATTGTGGTTGAAAAAGAGGCGAAAGTGTTACGATCATGAAACCCAAAACGGCGGCTTGACTACATAAATATCTTTGTGGAACAAACATTGTGTTCTCGCTAGTGTAGTCGTAAGCAGTCCGCTTGTCACACAGGAGACTGGGGTTCTATTCCCGGCTGGGCATATTGTTTTTTTTTTAATTTCTCACAAAATTATTAGGTGATATAATAGAAACTATTAAACATTACAAACTAAAATATATAGAATCGATGGGTCCAATAGATGTATTTGTTTAATGTAAATTTTAATTGCCATATAAAATATTGCCCCTGAATCAGCAAAGTTTCATCGCTAAACTTGCTCGAATTATGGTTGAAAAACAGATTTTCTGCCTTTGTGAATTGGAAAACCACGGGTCATGACGGCCGTGCTTATCAATTGCGCTACACTTTTCAACACTCAAAACATGCGATTTGACCTACTAAAGTTAAAGAGAACACAAATTTAAAGATTATTCATAATTTATTTGTATACTTGTACTGTTTTGTAATCATTTAACATGACGGAACATATTTTTAAAGTCAAGTTTTCATATGACCGTTTGAGACAATCTCACATGCACACACACGCAGACCCGCTTGTGGAGGTAATCGGACACACTGGAGAGTTCCACTTACGGGTGAATAGCATGAAAAATCGCAACTCGTCTCATCTTCACAGAATTGTGAATATCTTCACTTATAAGTGACATACAGGCATCATTGAGGTACCATTAGATTTTGAATTGCAAGGCCTATCTACTATCATCTAGTCTCATTTGTAAGTACTCAAAATTAAATTGATGATAGGGCTCGCTATTATTATCTATATAATTATTGTCACAAACTCTTTTGCACCAGAATGAGATTTGTCGTTGTCTAGGGTCTAATGATTCCACTATCTCAATGCAGAGTGGAAGCCGAGCTTGCCACCCATCTCACACCACAAGTCACCAATGTAGCACACATCCGCGAGTCAGTGAACAAGAGTAAGTTTGCGCACACAATATCCTTTAATTTTGAATGAACATGGACCACAACACGTAAATCCAGGAACACTAATTTTCTCAGAATATGTCTTCCTCACAACTTATAACTCACATAACGCTGCCTTCTCAAGGCTTACTTAACCTCATCCACTATGACAGTTTTACTACTAGCCACTCTTCTGGCCCGAAATAACTGGATCCAACCTACACTGGATCTAAGCCTCCGCTAACTCTCCGACCCTCTTTAGGGCTAGGCTTCTATTCACTATGTCTGCTGATAACCGGGCTCAGTCTTTAATCCTTAGTCTCAGAATTCCCATCACTGAAAACCACAGGGCAGAGTTCTATCCCTAACTCCCCTCTCATTCACTTCGCAGACCACTGACCTACACTTGTTGGCTCCCAACACTCAACTGCGCCAAAACGATCTGATCCTCTCTCGGTCTCAACTTCAACTGTCCCCTACAATGTTTGTCACTGTCTTTTTAACCCTTTTGTGCAGCCCTCCCAAGGCTCCACACACATTACCCCACAGCTCAAACTCTCCCCCACAATTACACTAGCCAGCTGACTTCTCAACTGCCCCTTTATTCACTGTCTTCTCATTTGCCCCCTCTGGGGACTTATTACCCGGTCCCATTTTACCTCGTGAACTTATGTGTACCATTGCTATCCAGGACACTTACCTTAATGTCAGTGACCCCAGGCATGTGTCAATTATAATATGTAATATATAATAATAATAAGAATAAGTTTTATAAGATTAAAATAAAATTTATAATAATCTAATCTGTTGCCATATTTTGTGCATGTTAATTATTAGTTGCATATCCTTTTCAGGATGTCACAGTCAACACCAGCATTTATTGCTGTTGTGATCTCTTGTCAAGTTTATGTTCAGTGGTTTGTCGCTTTCAGAATGAGGTTAATTATAATTAAATTATATAATACTAACTTGTGCATACAGTTTTGCCATAAAGCTAATTAAAATAAACTTCTCTTATCTCTGAATAAACTTTATATCTCCACATGACAGTGTTATTAATGTGCGCAACAAGTCTGGACTGACTGTCTGCATCTTATTTTATCAATTTATTTACTGTTCTCTGAGCCGCCGGCTCCATGGTGAAGAGGTTACGGATGCAGTCCATAATTCCACATTTGAAACACAGCTGCGGGCAATTTGGCAGCAGATTTCCTTGCGTTGGTCTTTTACGAAATGGTATGGGTGCCGGTCATTCAGAAAGCAATGGCATACTACTAAACTTAAACTTGTCCAGGAATCATGAACAGCCAACAAATGCTGGGGTTGACTGCTATGTCATGTAAAGGATATGCAACTAACTATTTTTAACTATCTGAATCTGCTTTCTCTGCCTTGAAGAACTCTTAAGAGTAAATGTAAATATACACACAGAAGCCATAAGCAAAAGGTTGCACAATTCATTGCCTGGCATATTTTGCTGCATCTCATTAGGTGCATACTGCAGAGTTACGTATCATAATTGAATAAATGAAATATAGTTTGGCTGAAATATCTGAAACACATAGTCTCCTGATATTGTTAGAACTTGTGGCATTGCCATTTGTTACCGACATGGCAATCACAAGTTTCAAATGAAGTCTTTCTTTTGCACAAAATTGGTTGGAATCACCTAATTGCTAGAGCCTCATTATATCTGAGCTGAACAATTTTAAATAGAAAAAAAAAAGAGGGTACCATGATGTTGAATGTTCTCTGTGATTTATTTCAACGACATTTTACCAGAATGATCAGATTTCTAGTGACCGATTCTTACTTCCATAGCTTTTTCTATGTATCATCAATGAATTTGTAATATCGTAAAAATTATTCTTCAAGCTAAAGAAATGTTAGATGGCACAGTAACTAACAGTATTAATACTTATAAATAAACAGAAGACTATTATAAACTAACCTTCTTCTTTCATTTGCTTTAAACTGTCTATATCTGCAATGTTGTGTCTTGTATGAACTTGACTGTTTTTTTTTTTCAGTTCACTCCGTCTTTCATAGTTTATCCTCCACTGTTATTTCTCTAGGCCAGAAGATTTGCCTATATATTTTATATTTTGGACAGTCAGGGAGTATGTGATCTGCTATCTGCGGCGGCACCAATCCACATGTATACATGGCTGATTCACTTGACGTTGAAGTCTTGACATTTTTGTACATGTGGTTGTGTAATCAATTACGTCCTGTTCTAAGATGCAGAATAATGCTTTGTTCTGACCTGTCCATAAATGGTATTCATCTTGTGCTGGTGTTGGTGGTTTTCAGATTATTTTATTCTTTTCTTTTGATAGTATATGACAACTACATTAGGTTGCTCTGCTGTTGTTCCTTCCTAAGCTAGTTGATTGGCTTTCTATTTTCTGGGCAATCCACAGTGAGATGGTATCGACAGAAAGGTGACTAAGATACTAATGTCCGTAGTACTGGCAATTTCCCAGAATGGAGTAATGATTTTGCCTCAGTAATTGGAAAGGATACATTTTGTTACAGAGTTACCACCTACATTGTTAGAAACATTTGATCTGTCTATCAAGAGCAAGTGCACAGCTCAACTAAGCTAATATTATTTAGAAAAAAAAACACCAGCCTTTTGCAAGTTAACATGTTAACGTGTGTTGCCGGGGCCCATAAAGGAAGCAAAGAATAGCAACACTGTAGCCTACCATGCATGTCGTAAGAGGCGACTAAGGAGGCTTGATGGTTCCATCGCCCTGCTACTGAGTGAGTGCGTGGCGCGACACTGAGCTGTGAGTTTCGTGTAAAATGCTTTTGAATCTGCCCGGGGGTTTTTGGAACGTGACTGCATGTTCGGAGCGATGGCAGATGGCTATGTCCCAGAGTTGACTGGTTTTTGCCTTATGCAGAAATGCGTGGCTGCTGGACTTCTAGTTGACTGCCACTGATATCGACGATGAACTGTATTTCATGGACTGTGTAGGTGAACATCTAGAAAACATCCAGATGGGAAAATGACTGCTGATTCCATCAGAGATGAACTGGGTGTTTTGTGGGGACCATTGTGTTGACATTCTGGCGGCGGCATTATGCGCAGTGTATCTGTGCGGGCTGTTGTTTGTCGAGACTCCTGTCTTTTCTTAATCAAGAGACAGGTAAAGTGGTTTGGATATATTACAGGAATAATACTAACGACCTCCAGCATGAGAATGGAGGTGGTGGCAGTAACAGCGGCATTCCGGTGGCTAGAGGAGACTACTACAACACACGTTGTATTCATTACGGATTCAAAGAGTATGCTTAGCAAGGTGGAGAAAGGAATGTTTCATGTGGAATGGCTGGCGTCGCTTCAGAGGTCACAGATCGTGAGAGTTGTATGGATATTTTGCCCTGGCCATGCGGGTGTACGAGGGAATGAACAGGCTGATAGGCTAGCAGGGAAGGCACCTCTTAGTGGAATTTTGCCTATAGACAGGGGGAGGTGGTTGTGCGCTTGTGGGACCATGTGGAGAAGGCGGAGGAACAGATTGAGAACCCATATGTGGAAAGAATGAGATTGCGGGGGATCGGCAGGGGTTCTGGAAGAATCTCAAAACTGAGAGGAAAGACCAGGAGAACTTTTAATCAGATAGCGGTGGGAACGATTATTAGTGTGACTCTTTGTTGGCTGTTGAAAGAGGGTACGGAGCACGTATGGGAATATCCTGAGTGCAGTGATGTTGGTTCTTAACTTAACTCAACTCAACAGGAATAAATCTTGATCAAATGTCAATGGTATAATTAAAGGCTGAGTTTTCCAGAAAAGACAGAATGCAAAACATTGACATCAGAAATATGAAAGGGCATAATGTCATTCATTAAAAATTTATCAAGAGACAGGTAAAGTGGTTTGGATATATTACAAGAATAAAACTTGATCACCCTGGGAAGGTTAACCCGGTCAACAAATGCCCGCAGAAGTCGGATGTGTCGGCCTGACGGCGCAAGAACGCAGCTCTGCTGTAAACAGGCACAACGCAGTCACATCTGGAAAAAAAATCCGGATGAACGCAGAAGAAGAAGAAGAAACTTGATCAAATGCCAGTGGTATAAACCAAAGAAGATTGAGATATAGATCCAGAGGAAACCAGGAGAATTATGGGTAGACAAGATCATGGTTATAAATGTCTGGTCTTGGAACGCAAGCTTAGGATCCCCTCACTAGGGGTATACAAATCAAGGTGCCTGGTCACCATGGCCGTGGACATTCCTACCTGTCGTCTGAATTTTCAGTTGTTTTCTTATCCTTAAGAAAAGGACACAAAAAATATGCTGAAAAAAAGAACTGGCTCTTGAATTAGTTTTATTTCTTCTACCTCTGTCCCACACCTCTGTGCTTGATGAGAGGTGCAAGTTTGCAGTGGCTTATTTTTCTATACTCCCTAGGGTAGAAGAGAACAAAGAAAAGAAAAAACAATATAAGTGTACAACTGACAAATAAAAAATATCATGGCAACACCGGGATCATACACCTCTTCATCAGCATCCCTGTCGCAGTCACAGCAACATCCGTATACAATCCAGCGGGATATATCGGTTCCGTCAGCCTATTCCATGATGCAGCAGAGTCCAGCACCTTCCCAGATGATGTCCCCAACTAAAGATCTGAATGTTGTTAATATGTGTCGAGCTGGCCAGGAGATTGTTCACGATATAGTCGGCAAAGCTCAGGATATGTTTACAAGCCTGGGGTTTAAAAACATGCAGGTATATTGTCTTGCAGTGCTTATTATGTTGCATATTTTCATGTTTAGCATACCTTTCAAGTAAAAAACAAAGTATGATTTCTTCTTAATTTAGTCCATGCCTTTTAGTCAGGTTTTAGTAAGATATGACTGAGCTATCAATATCATATTGCAGTAGACGGTACTACCTCCTTTCTGTTAGCGTCGAATGTTGGGCTATGCTCACCGAACCCGGCACTCCACATTGTGTCAACGGCCTCGGGTGGAGGAGCACAATTGGGAGGGTACAAGCCTTATCCTGGTGCGAGAAAATGCAACCTAAAGACTAAATGCCATGGCAGGGCAGACCAGGCGCAAAGCATAGGTCGGCAACTGGTATAGAATCGACAGGCGGACAGTTGGAGCATTGCTTTACTAATCCGGCAGCTTCTGTATCTTGTCTTGTTTCAGATGTATTAGTGTTACCTTTCCTCTGAAGTAAACTAGGTAGGCCAAAAGAGGGATCTTGCTGCATTGGCAACACATTGTCTCTACAATCCAGGCTTTGTGCTATGGAGAGGTTATTATATCTTTTTTGTTAATCACAATATAACAAGCTATCATCTGTCAAGATGGCCAGGTGCCAGTCTATGCCCATAATGCTTCATTTCTTCTACCACACATGAACCTTTCCCAATTCGTGCATAGTTTTAACATTCCATATACCAATTATGGAGATTTTCATAGGGGAAAGAAAGTTAATCAGCAATCAAGACTCTGTGTGGCTTTCCCCAACTCACATTTTTTAGAAAAGTTCCCTAGATTTGCTGATTTATTCATCTTTCTTTATCACCAACGTGCAGCTCATGGAGGGATCTAAACAAATACCAGTGAATCTTAAAAGTCGAGAGGATCAACTTCATTGCATCGGTGCAGGTCCGCATGGTCGAATGGATAAGAACGCAAGTTCTTAAACACCTGATGTGCTGATGCCGAGGTTAGCGGTTCAACCCCTACACCGGACAGCTGGACTAAAATGTTGACCTGTCGTCCTTGACTTGGGGTTATTAATTACAAGAACTTCTGAAGTCAGAGTGGGTTCGTCTGATGGCGAGGGACACTGTTAATAGGGAAAGCTATCCCACACGCAAAATTCAGTCCAGCACTACTATAAATAGTGTGTATGGACTACACTTGAGTTCAAAGCGAGCGAGCAAACAAAATTGCACCAGGTTTTATCCCATATGACTCAGTCTCTTTCTGCAGGGGGCTCTGTCGAAAGCATCACACAAAGCATGAACTCTGTAGTGGCAGCGACGACCCTAGGAGTCTCTGAGAAGAATGCACCGATGAACCAAAAGACGTAGCCTAGAATCAAACCCACAACTTTTGGAGCATGAGGCAGACGGCTGGACCACTTCGCCACGGAAACTCCCATCAAGTGAACCAACCAGTGACAAGCATACAAATCCTCTCACTTAAAAACTGTGTGTGGTCTGTTCTTCTGTGTGGATGTGAATGCTGGACATTTAGTAATGAAAGTCTGCAGAAACTGGAAGTAAAAATGTGATGTTTGAGAAGAATATTGTGGATAGAGAAGAAAGCAAACTCTGAGGCATTGACAGCTGGGGTTGTTACTAGTTTGCTTATTAAAAGTAGACACATTAAAGTTATTTGACAGAGCAGCAGAAGCGGTGAAATAACCTATACAGAAGTAATTAACTTTAGATGGGAAAATACAAGGCAAGAGAGGTGGAGAGAGAAAGATGTTTGTGGAAAGCTCAAACAATTGGGCAACAGTAGTATGAACAATACCTTCATAAAAATATGATCCAAGATAATGATCACTTTACAGACAGACCAGAACAAATAATTAATCTGTGCCTCAGAACATGACACAATAGATTATGCAACCACATGTATACAAAATTCAAGATATGCGAATCGGCAATCTGCACATGTGTATTGGCGCCGCAGACAGCAGATCACATACTCCAAGACTGCCCAAAATACAACATATCCAGGCAAATCTTCTAGCCCAGAGAAACAACAGTGGAAGATAAAACTCTTTGGACCACTGAGTGAACTAAAAAAGATAATTAATTTTACACAAGAGACAACATTGCAGGTGCAGGTAAATTTCAAGCAAATTAAAGAAAAAGAGGAATAAAAAATATGAGATGATAGAAAGGAGTGGAAAGTCATGATCGCTAATGTCGGCTTCAGACCAGATGACTGATGCAGAAGAAGACCCCAACTTCATTCAAGCAATGGTTGGATACTGCCATAGTACAGTACCTGGACCTATTTTTACAGTTTTGTGTAAAGAAAGTAGATAGATTCAGCAGCTTCTAAAGGAAGCTGGAGCTAAGTATAAACACTTCATGATGTCAATAATGGTAGCGAAAATAGAAATAACTGCTACTAAGCTGGTGTCAAAAGTGAATGAACAGGAAATGCATCTTCACCATTTTTAATTGATTTGAGTTGTGTTGCATTTTTTCATCACGCCTTTGGCTCAGTACATTAGACTTGGAGAAGAATTTGTTCCGATTTACTTTTCCTAACCTGTGATTCTCACCAGTCTACCTACAAGGCAGGTTTATGTATCACTCCATCTGGACACTACCCCTTGACCTATAAGACATGGGAACTCTTACCAGCAGCTGTGCTCTGTAGGTTATTCAGTACAAAGATTGGGATAACATTTTTTAAAGTTATTACTCTACCATAAATCTACCTTTCTGACTGTTTATAAACTCTTAAAAATATGTAATGTATGATAATTGTAACATCATTTCAGCTGCCAAATAACGTCAGTTTTCATGGGCAGATGTATGCAGAGCGTAAAGCCAAACTAGATGAACAAGTACGCCAGATAACCATGAATTTTCGTAAACTTCGCATTTTCTATAGCAGGATAAATGAAGCTTGTGAACAGATGGAAATGCCCACTGACCAGGTGTGTCTTTCAGAATATATGTAACAAAATCCAAATCATCGTCATCATCATCACCGTCCAAGGTATTTGTGAATTTTGTCTCAGAAAATCACATCTCTTCTGCCTGTAAACTCTTTCTAATTTGTTAGTTCCCATGCCAAGATTCACTGTCCTATAGTGGAACACATTCAGTATAACATTTTAATATTTTCATTCTAATATTCATTGAAAGTTAGCCTAGTGCAAGGAAATGCAACCTAAAGACTAAATGTCATGGCAGGGCAGACCAGGCACTAAGCCTTTGTCAGCAACAGGCCTAGGCTGGAGGCTCCGACAGGCAGACAGAGTATTGCTTTACTGATCCTGCAGCTTCTGCAGCTTGTCTTGTTCCAGACATATTAGTGTTACCTTTCCTCTGGAGTAAACTAGGCAGAACGAGAGAAGGATCATTCTGCATGGGCAACACATGATCTCTAAATTCAGCCCAGGTTTTGTGTCATGGAGGGGCATAACTCCACTTTACAAACCATCGTCTGTCAAGACGGCCAGGTGCCAGTCAGTTATTCATTGAAAATAATTTATTACATAATATATTATTCATCTTCTGAAATGCATCATGAACTTGGCATATCATGCTCTTAGTATGTGTCACACATCTTCCACATGACGTCATGATTCCCTCCAAGTATTTGAATTTATTGACATTGTTTTCTCTTGGGGGTCTCCTCCACGGTGAAGCAGTTAAGCCACCTGCCTTGCTCTCTGAAGGTTGTGGGTTTGGTTCTGGACTCCATTATTCGGGTCACAAATGCAGCTTTCTCTGAGACTCCTGGGCGTTGTCTTTAGAGATGTAAAGTTCATGCTTTGTGCGATGTTTTTGGCAGGCTGCCCGCAGAAAGAGACATGTGGTGCAATGATGTCCATCCTCTCGCCTTGACACCTTTGTTCCTTCGATTATAATACAAACAATATGAAAACCACAACAGAAGTGAGACTCCAAATCCCAAAAAGACAGATACACAACCAGCTCTTTGATGATGCTTCTAGCAAACTTTGTGTTTGTCACTTCATATGCCAAAAAAAACCAAACCATGCCATGGACAAAATGCTGATTCCAAACAAGATCACTGTAAGATGTGGGAACATTGCAGGATTAATGGGTGAACAATAGCGTCTCATTGACTCTACATTCATTTTGATGGCTCATAGGTTTGCTATGAACAGAATATGCTTGCTTGCGTTCGCTGGCTGTGAACTCCAGCGTGAAGTCCTGTATGTCGAATGAAGACATCAGTGTGATGTCATACAGGACCTGAGGTTTGCGTGTTGGTGTGCAGACTGATGGTTCCTCGTCGTGCAGGTAGATACTCTCTGACTTCGGAAGAATCAGCGATCCTACTATGTTAGTCAGGACCCCGAAGCGACCTGTTGCCCAGGACGCGCGACTAGGACATGTTAGTAGGTCTTGGCCCGTTGGCCAGTTTAAAACCTGGCCCTGGTGCCTTGGAAACACCTCTGCGTCCCTGAACAGAATATGTAGAAAGTAAGTTTTAACATTTTTTTGTTTTATAATGGCTCGCTGTACCCCAGGGGCCAGAGCTGCCCCATGAGGTTCCACATTTCTGTGTGTCATGTGGATGACCGCCTCTGCTGGTGGCCTGGCAAGATCAAGTGCAGAACATTACCCTTTGATCTTAGCCAAAAGGCCGAGAAGCGATAGAAAATAAGTTGACAAATTTAATTGGAGAAGAATTGGCGTCTTTGGGGTAATGTTATTAAATTTAAAACTCATTCCTAGGATTCAAAACCAACAATCAACTACCCCAGAATAAATATTTTGTAAATAAAATATACACACAGAGGACTGGGGAAGAGAGACTATACCATCCTTATCTTATTTGTACAGTAAAAATTAAAACCATCCAATTCAATGTTGGAAGCTGATTTCCAGGGATGGTTAACCCGGTCAACAAATGCCCGCAGAAGTTGGATGTTTCGGCCTAATGGCGCAAGAACGCAGCTCTGCTGTAAACAGGCACAACGCAATCACATCCGGAAAAAAACTCCGGATGAACACAGAAGAAGAAGAAGAAGAAGCTGATTTCAGTCCTATAAACTACACCATCCGTTTATGTATACTGAATAATTGGTTATCTCCCATTTTGTATTTTCAGGAATTAATTCCCATTGTTGGCACAGAAGTGGAGAAAACACAACTCTACTCTGATAATTACCATTATGTTGTGGAGCAACATAGAGACATGGTTGAAGTAAGTGTTTGTTGAACAGATGTACATCTCTCCGTTGTGTGTCCACCTTGTAGTGTTAGAGAGACTTGCGCCCACCAATGACCTGAAGATCTATGCTAACAGTAGTGTAGTTGCTGTTACGCCCTTCCATGCCGGGCAGGTCAAGGCTAGGGATTAGATGAAGTTAGGCACAAACCTGCTGCCTTGAGGATAGATTGGGTACAGACAAAGGCTAGGGAAAGCCAGCCTGAGAAAATGCTTGTCGAAACCAGACTTACTGCGCCAGGGTTTGACAAAACTGCAGTATAGCTCACTGTGACATATTCACCTATCCATCATTTTCAGCGCGTCAACGTTACACAGCAACCCAGAGATTATCAAAACAATTACAGCACCGTAGAACATCGAACTCACTAAGCGATACTAATGACAGACAGATGCCAGGATAAGAATAGAAAGGTTAGCGTCAACAGAACAGAATGTGACTGGTAGAGACACATCACGTGGATATAGCGTCCCCCAGCTCGGGCGCCGCTTTAATAAAACCGCGCACTTCTATGACTTCAGGGCGAGCGAGCAGTCGCCAAAGCTATGTGTTGTCCAACTTTCAAACTTTTACAACGGGCAGTTTGATCTAGTCTGAGTGATGTCTCGGTGCCACACCTAACCAACAAGGAGGGAAGAGGAGTGAATGAGATGATCAACACCTGTGATGGCAGATGACTCCAGCCTTAGCAGAGAATGAGAAGTCTTCAGTGAAGCTAAACTGGCCCAACCTGAAGTGGATCCATCAGACCATGGACCCAGGCTTATCCACATCTCATCACACCAGGTTTTCTTATCACTCCCACAAACTTCACCCTCTCAGAAAATGATTTTCTTGAATTATTGTTGGATGTACATTTTGGTAGTTAAAATATCTCACTATACAATGAATGTTATTATTTATTGACTGACTATACTTGGTCCTATGAAATTTTTTTTCTATTTCATTCTGTAAATGTCAACAGCTGATGAAAAAAAGAAGACAATGTCAAATGGGCCCAAAAAGAAACTGGCACAGTCAATAAATTTGTTTAAATGTGAAGATCTCTTCCATTTAATTTGTCAGTCCAAATTATCTGTGGGAAAATCTCTATCTTGTTGTGTGGAACATGTCTCAATGCTCACTTGTGTTTGTTTAATGTTTAATTAACAAATACACATTCACATAAGATAAATTCTTAATAAAGAAAGAACAGGAGACTCTTCATCTTTAACTGTTCCAAATCCATGTTATATTGCACCTGATTCTTATTGAGAAAGTCTTTTCAGACAATTTCTTAAGATGGAAGAAGGGGTTCGTGAGCTATACCATTAAATACCAGGTGGAAGGACAGGGGACAAACCTAGTGATGACTTTTCTATTAAAAGAGGACCATACACCCTTAGACGAATAACCAAATCCGAGTCTGTAAATCTTTCAAGGGTCGTATTCTTGATCTATTTACATATAAGAAGAGGATGGGGCCCAGCTACCTTTAACAGAGATGGGTCATGCACTTTAGTGATTGCCAGTCCCTTCAAAATATACGACATATATTGGATGCCCGCCCCGGACTTTGAAACCCAGCAGACAGTTTAGATAACTATTATCCTAGATGAAAAACCCTGGGAATAGATAGATATCTGACGAGGGATTCTAAACTATAGTAGATCAGTGACACTAGATGTGAACAGTATTCAGGTGTGAATTGGTGACATTGTACTTGTTTTTAACAATTATAGAAATTGTTACACAGATTTAGATTTCCAACTTTGTCATGTTTACATATGTTGAATAGACATCATGTGGGGTACTGATTGACTTCCATATGATATGATTGACAATTATAGAGGTTGTTAAACAAATTAAGATTTTTAACTTTGTCACTTCACATATGATAAATGAACATCATGTGGGGTACTGATTGACCTCCATATGATATGAATGACAATTATAGATAGAATATAGCAAGTGACTGATTATTTCTTCTGAAAAAGGAGGGCCTCTTTCAAATAGGTATATATTTCAGAAAAAGGTGTTCCAGAGGAAATTGAGTGAGAATTTACCATCTACAACATTATTCTCTTTCGAGAAGATGTCTTTCTATAGAGGAATTTGGAATTAGAGAATTTCATCACCGACTGGGAAAAATCTTTCTCCATAGGGAAATCTCTATCAAAATTTCAGGTTCTTTTGGAAAGAGTGCAATCATTCTGGGTACTTCTTTGCTTCTGTCTTTAGCTTGAGGAGCATTGACAGAAAGACAAGAATTTAAGTTGCAATTATTTCTTAGGTCAGATTCTCGTGGTGTATAAGAACTATTTTACTTGGGTCAGCGGACATTAGTTAGTTTTTGCTTGTTAATATTGTGCATGTTATGCTGTATAATTTCAGATCCGGGAAGTGACAGGCTTACCCAGACCTGAGCAAACTGCACAGTATTATTTTTTTTTACAAAAAGATAGGGTAAACAAAAATAGAGCATGGCCGAGGCTGCTAAGTTCCGTGCCCAGACAGTAGAAATAGGCAAGCTATGCAATTTAGACGGCCCTGAGCTGGCTAAATTTGTCTCAGATGAATTCGACAGGAGGGAGAAACTTCAAGCTGATATAGCTGAGAAGGAGAAACAACGGCTACATTCATATGAATTAGAACAACAGAAACTTCAAGCTGATATTGCTGAGAAGGAGAAACAACGGCTACAATCATATGAATTAGAACAACAGAAACTTCAAGCTGAAATAGCCGAGAAGGAGAAACAACGCCTACAAGCTTATGAGTTAGAACAAAGGAAACATGAAGATGAAATAAGGGATAGGGAACGAGAACGTCAACATCAACTGGAGTTGAAGAGAATGGAGACTGATCTGGAGATCCGAAGACTAGAGGGAGGGTTTCCCCCCCACCCCCTCAAACTCACTAGGTTTTCCAGTGACAGAACAACATTCCAACGTCTCGTACCAAAATTCCGGAGCGATGTCTTTCCACTAGAACCATTTAATGAACAGACGGACAATGTCGAGGCTTTTTTATCACGTTTCGAACTGATGTGCGTCAGTTGTGGTCTAGAACAGGAAAAATGGGCGACGAAACTATCGCAAGCTTTAAGGTCTACCTCGTATGACGTGTTCTCTAGACTCACTCGAGAAGAACAACAGGATTACGAAACACTCAAAAAGGCACTCTTGAGCCGATTCGAAGTGGACGGGGACTCTTACAAAGTTCGATTCAAAACCGCAAGGAAAGAACCGGGCGAAAGTTATGCGCAATTAGTTGAAAGGCTGAAATCTTATGTTCAACGATGGGCAAGTCTAGGTAGGTTTGATGAGAGTTTCGAAGGACTCCGAGAGATGATCATCATAGATCAGCTAAAAGGAAAGATGTCGAATGAAATGAAAGCATTCTTAACCCAGAACGGAGCTGACCGACTAGAAAGCATCATCATCCTAGCCGAGAGATTTGAGAAATCTCAGAAGGAAATCGGAGGTAAGGGACGTTCGGCCAACATTCCCCTCAGGATAAAACTTCAAAAGCAAAGGAAGGTGATGGCAACTTGGGCACCAAGAAAAATGGGAAAACCAAAAACATCCCTCAGAACACAGCCCAAACAACAGCAAAGGAGGAAAAATTATTCTGCACTAATTGTAAAATTAAAGGACACACATTGAAGAATTGTAGGAAGAAGCCACCTCCACACACAGCTGCTTGTTTGGCCAGCCGAAGAGAGAAAGGAGTGAACACTGATGAAACGTCCAACCAGACACCTCATAAAGACACCGCATCTCATCTTCCGGTTGTCGAGTCCATATTGCTGAATGGATTCAAGACGACCTGTCTATACGATACAGGGTTATCGTACGACTGTGTTGTATCATCATCCTTAGTTCACCCGGAACAGGTGACAGAGGAGATCGTCGAATTACAGGGACCCCTGAAGAGCTCTACAACTATGTCTCTTCCGGTGGCAAAGGTGAGCATAGCATCTCGTTATGTCACTGGGACAATCAAGGCTGCAGTCTTAGAAGATCCTATATATCCCGTAATTCTTGGCTGTAGATTTATAATTCTAGGAGAACCTGTTCAACCTGTGGTGATGTCGACGATGACAACTCGATCCCAGACGAAAAAGACTCCGGAAACAACTACGCCAATCCCTCGAAAGGAGGAACTGAAGAGGGCACAAGAAGCCGATAGCACCTTGGAACCCTGCTTCAGGAAACTGCCTAAATCACATTTACCTCCACGTAAAGGTGATCTGTTTATGAAGTCAGCACTTCTATACAGGAAAGCAGGGAGAGCTGGACAAGAGTTCAACCAACTTGTTGTACCAACTCCACACAGGGCTCAGATTCTTGAAATGGGCCACAGTCTACCCTTTAGTGGGCATATGGGTATCAACGCCACTACACAGCGCATTGCAACTCACTACTTTTGGCCAGGGATGAACGCAGACATACAACGGTTTGTAAAATCATGCCCACAGTGTCAGAAAGTATCACCAAAACACCGGACACCACCGGCAATGTTGGGTGATCTGCCCATAACAGGAATACCGTTCGAGAAGGTAGCTGTAGACATAATCGGACCCCTCTCCGCAACGAAGAGGCGAAATCGATTCATATTAACGCTTGTGGACACAACGACCATGTGGGCCGAAGCGGTTCCTATGCCAAGCTGTGACTCCAAACACGTTGCTGAAGCATTATTAGGAATATTCACACGTCTAGGATTCCCCCAAAGAATCTTGACGGACAACGGTTCACAGTTTCGTAGTAAACTTATGGAGGAGACATTTAGACTTTTTCATTCACGCCATATCTTTAGTTCACCATATTACCCGCAATCCAACGGACTTGTGGAGCGGTGGAACGGGACCTTGATTAGTATTCTGCGCAAAATTGCCCAGGAGAATACGGAGGATTGGGACTTGTATTTACCCGCAGCACTATTCGCTTATAGGGAAGTACCCCATCACTCAACAGGTTTTGCTCCAGCAACATTGTTGTTTGGACGACCAATCAAGGGGCCATTGGAGGCATTGCTACGAACATGGACTGATGATCATACAGACGATACAGTCGTGACTGCATCTACGTATGTTGCCGAGTTGAAGAATCGTTTACAACACAGTTGGAAACAAGCGAATGTCAATCTACGTAAAGCCAGACGAAGAATTGCTAGCTACTTCAATCGCAAGGCAAAAGATAGAGAGTTAGAGGTGGGAGAGAAGGTGATGTTGCTGCTTCCAACCAGTCAGAATAAGCTGCAAATAGGAGGGAGAGGACCTTATGTAGTGACGGAGAAAATCTCTCGTACCAACTACAAGATTTCTGTCAAAGGCAAGATGAAAGTATTTCACATAAACCTTCTGAAGAAATATAATGAAAGACCCTCAACCACCGAACCTGCACATCTGATGGCCATGAGTGTGGCTACTGAAGTCGAAGAAGGATCAACAATGGGAGTCGAGTACCCACTGCAAGCCAAAGAAACCTTTAAGGATGTGGAAATTAATCCCAACTTAACAAAGGATCAGCAGGAGCAGATTCGGGAACTTATGGTTATGTATGCAGACGTACTTACAGATAAGCCAGGAAGAACTGATTTGGAGGAATTTGACATGAAGTTAAATGACACAGTGCCTGTGCGAGTCAAGACTTACCCAGTTCCTTATGCAAAGCAAAAGACTTTAGAGGAAGAAATACAACAGCTACTCACCGCAGGAATAATTTCACCATCTGAATCACTTACAGTGCCAGCGTCGTATTATTGAGAAAGCCAAGTGGAGAACATAGATTGTGCATCGACTATCGACAGCTCAATGCTATTACTGAATTTCAAGCAGAACCTCTGCCTGATCAGAACAAACTCTTCACAGCACTCAACCGAGCTAAGTACTTTACTAGGATTGATCTCAGTAAGGGATATTATCAGATTCCTGTAAAGGAGGAGGTTAGACCATGGTTAGCTTTCAGTACGCCTGGAGGACACTATGAGTTCAACGTACTTCCATTCGGATTAAGTAATGCTCCTAGCGTTTTTACACGTATGATGAGAAAATTACTTGACCCACTACACCATCCAGACATTAGTCACTTTATGGATGATATACTGATCGCAACTGAAACATTTGACAAGCATGTAGAAACACTACATCTTTTGTTCAGACGACTCAGAGAAACTGGATTAACGGCTAGGCCAAAAAAATGTCAAGTAGGATTCCAAGAATTGGACTTTTTAGGTCATAAGATATCTCATGGACTAATAACTCCACAGGAAGGAAACGTGGACAAACTCCAGAGAGCACCTCGTCCAAAGACAAAGAAGGATGTGAGATCATTCGTATCTTTGGGTGGATTCTATCAACGATACATTAAAGACTTCAATACTCTGTCAGCACCTTTAACGGATCTTACCAAAAAAGGGAATCCAGAGAAAGTCAATTGGTCTGCTGAATGTGAGAGAGCCTTCACAGCACTCAAACAAGCCTTAACCAATCACCCAGTTTTACATCTGCCAGATCTCAACCAACCATTCGTACTGCGTACAGACGCCAGTGACGTAGGAATTGGGGCAACGCTGTTGCAGAGAAAAGGAGATGAAACATCAGAGCTATTCCCTGTAGCTTATGCCAGCAGGAAATTGAATGCAGCGGAGAAGAATTATAGTGTTATCGAGAGAGAATGTTTAGCTCTCGTATGGAGTGTACAGAAGTTTCAGGCATACCTATATGGAAAACACTTCACTGTACAATGTGATCATCAACCACTTATGTTTCTCGCAGCATCCAAAAATTTGAATGCAAGACTTATGATGTGGTCACTACTTCTACAACCATACTCGTTCCAGATAGAATATGTCCCTGGAAAGATGAATGTGGGAGCAGACTTTCTAAGTCGACACCCAGTGTCTGATGAACCAGGTCAATCAGATACAGGAGAGAATACATTGGAGTAAATCATATAGGAAAAGCTTGACCACTGTAAATGCTGGAAACTTAGTTCCATACCCTAGAACAATCTGGAGTGGGGCTATGTGACATATTCACCTATCCATCATTTTCAGCGCGTCAACGTTACACAGCAACCCAGAGATTATCAAAACAATTACAGCACCGTAGAACATCGAACTCACTAAGCGATACTAATGACAGACAGATGCCAGGATAAGAATAGAAAGGTTAGCGTCAACAGAACAGAATGTGACTGGTAGAGACACATCACGTGGATATAGCGTCCCCCCGCTCGGGCGCCGCTTTAATAAAACCGCGCACTTCTATGACTTCAGGGCGAGCGAGCAGTCGCCAAAGCTATGTGTTGTCCAACTTTCAAACTTTTACAACGGGCAGTTTGATCTAGTCTGAGTGATGTCTCGGTGCCACACCTAACCAACAAGGAGGGAAGAGGAGTGAATGAGATGATCAACACCTGTGATGGCAGATGACTCCAGCCTTAGGCAGAGAATGAGAAGTCTTCAGTGAAGCTAAACTGGCCCAACCTGAAGTGGATCCATCAGACCATGGACCCAGGCTTATCCACATCTCATCACACCAGGTTTTCTTATCACTCCCACAAACTTCACCCTCTCAGAAAATGATTTTCTTGAATTATTGTTGGATGTACATTTTGGTAGTTAAAATATCTCACTCTACAATGAATGTTATTATTTATTGACTGACTATACTTGGTCCTATGAAAGTTTTTTTTTATTTCATTCTGTAAATGTCAACAGCTGATGAAAAAAAGAAGACAATGTCAAATAGGCCAAAAGAAACTGGCACAGTCAATAAATTTGTTTAAATGTGAAGATCTCTTCCATTTAATTTGTCAGTCCAAATTATCTGTGGGAAAATCTCTATCTTGTTGTGTGGAACATGTCTCAATGCTCACTTGTGTTTGTTTAATGTTTAATTAACAAATACACATTCACATAAGATAAATTCTTAATAAAGAAAGAACAGGAGACTCTTCATCTTTAACTGTTCCAAATCCATGTTATATTGCACCTGATTCTTATTGAGAAAGTCTTTTCAGACAATTTCTTAAGATGGAAGAAGGGGGTTCGTGAGCTATACCATTAAATACCAGGTGGAAGGACAGGGGACAAACCTAGTGATGACTTTTCTATTAAAAGAGGACCATACACCCTTAGACGAATAACCAAATCCGAGTCTGTAAATCTTTCAAGAGTCGTATTCTTGATCTATTTACATATAAGAAGAGGATGGGGCCCAGCTACCTTTAACAGAGATGGGTCATGCACTTTAGTGATTGCCAGTCCCTTCAAAATATACGACACTCACTCTGTTATAATGTCATGAATTAAAAAAAAAACAGAATTGTGCTAATTCTGTGAAGTTCCTCTAAGCATGCAAATACCACTGTACTAGTTATCCTGTGAATGTAAAATGCACAGTGAAAATAAGACAGTGGTTTCTGTCACATTGCAGCATACCTGGAAACGAAAGGGCTGATAGATTGGCAAAGGAAAATGGAAAACCACTTCAGGCTGCTATAAACATAACCTATGATGAAGCCTAAAGATTTATAAGAAGCGCTTTTTTAATATAACGAGAATGTGAATAAATAAACAGTTAATAATAAAAACTAACAGAAAAACACACACATACAGAGAGAGAGAGAGAGAGAGAGAGAGAGGAGAGAGAGAGAGAGAGAGAGAGAGAGAGAGAACTGAGCCAAGATTGTGATCATATGAGACAGTGAATCATGATTGCCTGTGGTCATCTGTATGGCACATGATAATGATATAAATATCTTACTTCTGTTTGATATGTTGCTGTGCACACAACGTACACACATGTCACATGATGATGATATAAATATCTTACTTCTGTTTGATATGTTGCTGTGCACACAACGTACGCACATGGCACATGATAATGATATAAATATCTTACTTCTGTTTGATATGTTGCTGTGCACACAACGTACGCACATGGCACATGATAATGATATAAATATCTTACTTCTGTTTGATATGTTGCTGTGCACACAACGTACACACATGTCACATGATGATGATATAAATATCTTACTTCTGTTTGATATGTTGCTGTGTACACATGTACACACATGGCACATGATAATGATATAAATATCTTACTTCTGTTTGATATGTTGCTGTGTACACATGTACACACATGTCACATGATGATGATATAAATATCTTACTTCTGTTTGATATGTTGCTGTGTACACATGTACACACATGGCACATGATGATGATGATATAAATATCTTACTTCTGTTTTATATGTTGCTGTGTACACATGTACACACATGGCACATGATGATGATATAAATATCTTACTTCTGTTTGATATGTTGCTGTGTACACATGTACACACATGGCACATGATAATGATATAAATATCTTACTTCTGTTTGATATGTTGCTGTGTACACATGTACACACATGGCACATGATGATGATATAAATATCTTACTTCTGTTTGATATGTTGCTGTGTACACATGTACACACATGTCACATGATGATGATATAAATATCTTACTTCTGTTTGATATGTTGCTGTGCACACAATGTACACACATGGCACATGATGATGATATAAATATCTTACTTCTGTTTGATATGTTGCTGTGCACACAATGTACACACATGGCACATGATGATGATATAAATATCTTACTTCTGTTTGATATGTTGCTGTGTACACATGTACACACATGGCACATGATAATGATATAAATATCTTACTTCTGTTTGATATGTTGCTGTGTACACATGTACACACATGGCACATGATAATGATATAAATATCTTACTTCTGTTTGATATGTTGCTGTGTACACATGTACACACATGGCACATGATGATGATATAAATATCTTACTTCTGTTTGATATGTTGCTGTGTACACATGTACACACATGGCACATGATAATGATATAAATATCTTACTTCTGTTTGATATGTTGCTGTGCACACAACGTACACACATGTCACATGATGATGATATAAATATCTTCCTTCTGTTTGATATGTTGCTGTACACACAAGTACACACAAACAAAACCAAAACGTTAAAAACTATACTAATGCATCCTGGAAAATAGTTGATGAATAAAACAATTCTTTATTTTTTCCTACAGAAAAAAGAATCCATGACATACATTTTTCTTCTTCTTTCGTTCTCTTGAAATATGTCTGTAACTGCAATGCTATCTCTTGTATGAATTTAACTGTCTTTTTTAGTTCACTCAGCGGTCCATAGAGTTTATCTTCCGCTGTTGTCTCTCTAGGCCAGAAGGTTTGCCTAGATATGTTGTATTTTGGGCAGTCTTGGAGTAAGTGCTGTGCTGTCTACAACGCCAATCCACATGTGCACATGGCTGATTCACAAATCTTGAATTTTGTTTACACGTGGTTGTGTAATCTATTGTGTCCTGTTCTGAGGTGCAGAATAATGGCTCTGTCCATAACGTGGTAGACATACATTTGATTGTGTGTTTTAGTTGCCTTAAGCAACCCTTACCAAAACATCCTGTATCTTTGTGTTTTTGGAATTATATAAGGCTTGGATCATCGCTGCGGCTATGGGGGTTTCATGTGCTGTGCTGGGATTCTCTTTGTGTGTGAGGTCTCCATGGCGAAATGGTCAAGCCATCCACCTTTGCCACCTGAAGGTCATGGTTTCATTTTCTGACTGCACCGTTCAGGCAACAAGTGCAATGTTTTCCTGAGATCCCTGTAGGGTCATTGCTGGAGCTACAGAATTAGTGCTTTGTGTGATGCTCGCACAGGAGGCTTGCTGTCCTGCAGAGAGAGACTAAGCCAGATGGGGTAAAACATAGTACAATGGTGCAGTGGTTCTCAACACTTTTTGGCCCATGCAACCCTTCACCATATGTTCAGAATGTCAGTCCCCCCTTTTCGTATTTCCTCCCTATAAACACCCCCCCCCTTTTCACATAGTATACGTAAAAATGGAAGCTAAATTTAATAACACATAGTAGAACAAGTCTAGTCGTCTACATAAAATGTGATTTGCCTGTCTACTTATGTTGTAAAATGAATTTCTGAAGGGTGAGAAGTACAGAACTATAAAGTATGGAGGTAAAAACAATATCAAGTAATCAGTTCTTGTATTAACACAATCTTGAAATAATCTTAATCAATGGTTGACCCAGCCTAAAACGGGTACCAGGAATGTCTTGGGAAGTAAAGGCCGCCAGCGGGACACTGACCTCATCACCCGGCGAATGCTGATTGGTCTATGAAAATATGGGTCTAGCACTGTATGCCCGATGTGCCTTAAGTTTTTATTTTTCATTTTGCACTCGCTCGCTTTGAACTCAAGCGTAGTCCATACTCACTACTTTTAGTAGTACTGGACTGAATTTTGCATGTGGATTAGCTTTCCCTGTTAAGTGTTACTCGCCATCAGGCAAACCCACTTCGACTTCAGAGGTACTTGTAGTTTACATCCACAAGTCAAGGATGATAGGTCAACATTTTAGTCCAACTATCCGATATCGGGGTTGAACCCTTACCTCAGCATCAGAACACTGAATGTTTAAGAACATATGTTCTTATCTATTTGACCATTTTGGCCTACACCATAAAGTGTGAAAAAGATCCTTGACTGTCTGAGTGGTTGACATCCAAAGCAAACATTATTGTGCACCATAATTTTGTATTTTAGAAATGAACGTTAATATTTGCTGTGATCTGGTGTTTTTTGCAGCAAGTCCGGTTAAAGAACCAGCAGCTGAAGGAGCTCTTGGACAGCATGCGCTCGATAATTTGGGAGATCAACACAATGATAACAATGAGGAAAACAGGATAGTTATGTGTGTGTATGTGAGCATGCGCTCAATAATTTGAGAGATGAACACATTGGTAACAATGAGGTAGATAGGACAGTGATGTGTGTGTGTGGTGGGGGGGGATGTGTTTTTATCATGTGCAGTATTAATGTTAGAATGTGCATGCGTGTATGTGTGTTTGTGTTTTCTAATGAACTGTTAGGGTGATTATTGTGCATGCTTTATTCAAGTAATGCTGTCTGTGTGTGTATGTAAATGTGCGCACAACAGAGACAGGAGGAGGGGGTGGTGCTGGTGGAGGCAGGTTGATAGGTGAAGGGGGAGGGAGAGAAAGTTATTTACTATGCATGCTAATAATGGGCAGGGTTGTATGTTAGTGTTTATTTCAAGTTAGATGTGTGTGCGTGGTGTGTGATGTATCATGTATTCTAGTAATTTCTTAGGATGCTATTTGTGAGTAATGTTTGTGCATTTATGTGTGTGTGCAGGAGAGAGAGAGAGGTTGATATTCTGTTAAAATGATAGGGTAATCTTAGTGAGTGCCGTATTTTAGTTAGTACTTAAATGTGTGTGAATGAGAGAGTGAGTGAATGCTGTGTAAAAATTAGAACTTGCGTGCATGTATGAGTAAGAGAGAGTCGGTACTGTATTTGAGTTAGAACTTATGTCTGTGATGTATGATGTATTCCAAAACTAATTAGGGTTATGGTTGTGAGTACTGCATTCAAGTTAGGTGTGCATGCATATGTGCATGAATGAGTGAAAGAACAATGTTTTCTAATACATTATTAGGGTGATGTATGTGAGTAATGTACTCTTGTTAGGATCAGGGTGTGTGATTTATGTAGTAAAATTATACATATGAAAATTCATTTATTCAAATACATTGTTTGTAATCTAGTAAATAGTCAGTGTTTTTTTTTTTTTGAGTGGGGAATTCTGATCTACATGTCTCAATGCTGTTGTTTGTTTTGTCGTGTTTATCCAGTGGAGGAAACATGTTATCTCCTGGTTGTTGCCTGGCGTGAAACATCATGGGCAGTTTGCCAGGTGTTGTATTCCCATGCTGGTGTAGAATATCTCTGATGTTATCAGTTCTCTGCATCTAGGTCTTCTTTGTATTTTAGTTAAAGTTGCATATCCTTTACAAGACATCGCAGTCAATCCCACCATTTGTGGCTGTTTGTGATTTCCCCAAGTTTGCATTCAGTAGTTTGTTTTTTTCTCTCTGAACGACCAACACTCATTCCACTGTATCAAAATAAGTGCAAGACAGCCTGCTTCCAAATTGCCTGCAATTGTATTTTAAACATGATATTTGGGATTGTGAATTGGGTTCGTAAACCCCTTCGCCACTGCGCTGGCGCTTTGTATTTTAGTGCTAAATATTTTACTGTGTTGTTGAACAAGAACAGATGGTCAGGTTTTGTTCACATATTACATATAGAAACATCTTCTATTTTATCTCTCTGTACATTCTGTATGTGATGTTGTTTCCACAGTTCTTTTAATGTCATTATTTCTTATGTCTCTTCTGGTGGTACCTGCAGCTTGTCTCAAACATCTTATGTCACACACTGTATTTTGTTTGTCAATGGTGAATTCAAGCAACACCAACAGCTTTTAAACATCTCATAACACATACTGCTGATGTCGGCAATTGTTTATAGTACTATCTGAAGTAATGCAGAGTGCCAGTCTAAGCCCAGCATATTTTTCATGTTTCCCAAACAATAAATAACTATTCTATATTTTGTAGATTATTCAATACGTTAATATAAACTAGAACAATTGCAAATATTAATGTCTGAACACGTTATTTTGAAATGTTATAAAAATGACGTAAGTACATTTTGTTAAGACAAAAACTCCAGTAGTTTGAAGAACAAAACAACTGAAGAAGTGAAACGTAAAACAAATTATTAAAAGTTTTAAGAAAAAAGCAACTAAAGAAGTGAAACATAAAACACATAATTAAAATATTAATATGAGTTTTAAAAAATTTTGTGGCATATCCTTTACAGGATGTAGCAGTCAACCCCAGCATTTTTTGACTGTTCGTGATTCATGGGCAAGTTTATGTTCAGTATGACCAGCACCCAGACCATTTCATAAAAACCAAGAGAAGACGGTCTGCTGCCAAATTGTTTCGAACACGGTATGCAGGATTACAAACTGTGCAGGATTATGTACTACATCCTTAACACCTTCACCATGGAGCTGGCTTAATATGAGTAGTCACTGATTATTATTTATCTGAGTCATTAATCAGTTAATGGGACTCCTGTCCTTGCTTCCCCATTGTTAATTGTTCAGCATCAAGTGTATATTTAGTCACTTTCAGCTTCACACAGGCTTCTGAATGCCCAGGTGTTTGTTGACTTATCTGTGAACCTAGCTTTTTGACTTATCTGTGAATTTAGCTTTCATGTGCGAGAAAATGTGTTCACACATATAAGAGAGGCAAATATCTTCAAACAGGTGAACACTTGAGGATGGCAGCTTACTTTTCCAGTTTCCTTCCAGATTTGTCTGCAATTCTACATATTGTATTGTCCTCAAGTCTGGTGCCTTAAATTCGATGCTTGCATGAAAACATTTTCAGTACCATCCACGCGAAGATAAATTGATCAAACAGGATGATAGTAGGATTTCATTAAAATTCACTTTTTAAACAAAGAGATCACATACTGTATTTCAATTCACTCAGTTCAATTTACTCAGCGTTGGTCTGCAAGGCCGAATGGATAAGAATGCATATTCTTAAACATCTGGTGTGCTGATGCCGAGGCAGGGGGTTCAACCCCTACATCATGACCTATCGTCCTTGACTTGAGGACATAAATTACAAGTACCTCTGAAGTCGGAGTGGGTTTGCCTGATGGCGAGGGGTACTGTTAATAGGGAAAGCTAATCTACACAGACTTCTGGCGCTAGTGACACACCAGTCCATCGGATAGCTAAGTCTCTAACACAGAGGAAAGTCACTGAAGGATTTTGCAAAATCCTCTCCTCCGCCATTTTCCTGCTGAGGACATTACGTAACTGTGAAACAAACCAGTCTCTCAGGATCACAGTATCCCAGGCAACCATGCCCGTCTTTCTCTGGGCTTCCAGCACCAAACAAAAGGCTTTGTGGATCCGGTGAGAGAAATCCATGATGGATTCCTCTGCATCTTGTGTTACTTGAAAGAAAGCCACAGCCATCTCTACCATGCTACGCTGCTCTCCATACACCTGCTGAATGGTCTTCAGCATCTCCTCAGGGTCATTACAAGCTGACCTAAGCTCAAGTTCCGCCCACACACTGGGAGCAACACTCTCCCAGATGATGTCAACTTTATCCTCATCAAATACTGCACCAGCCCTCCATGCAGATTTCACCTTCCTCACATACTCCTCTACAGTTGGCCCACCTTGCTGGCCCAAACAAGGAACTACTATCTTCATAGGTGCAACTATGTACCTGACTTCACCAGTGGGCTCTGTGACGTCAGGGGCACTAACCGGGAGGGGAATTACGGTCCCTAACGCTGAAGGCAGGCTATCTTTGCTCTGGATAAGATAGAGTGAAGGTGTACTAGGAGGCAATTTATCTGAGCCTACTCACCACACAGGGGACTTCCTGCAGGACCGCGTAAAGAGCCAATTCCGATTCCGATTTGTCGAAAAAAAGAAAGAAACTTTCCACCTCGTTCAACCCGTCTCAATGACGTTGGTTATAGTTGTGGTGGTTCATAGTGCGGTATAGGTTTTATGGTCTTTTGTGCGTTAGACAGCTTCTATTACTGTCTGTCTGGCCGAGTTCCTCTTTTTTGCCATCCTTTTTGCTTTTGTCGTTGTTGCTGGTGTGTCTGCTATCATTATCGGTTTGCCCATCCCTCTCGTTTGATGTCTTCTTTTCCGGAGCTGACCTTGGGGGCTGGGGTGGGGCTGTCTTTTTTCATCTGTTTTCTTGGGCTTGTCCTGGGGAGGGGGGCGCCTGTTATCGTCTGGGCTTGTTTTCTTGGTTCAACGGTTTTTTGTCAAGCATAGGGGTCGGATTGTATCGTCTCTCTTGTCCATCGTTGGGGAGGTTTCCTACCGTCTCCTCTTGTCCCGCGCCGGAGGGATTTCCTGCACGTCCCTCTTATCCATCGTCAGGAAGGTTTCCCATCGTCTTCTCCATCGTTGGGGCAATTTCCACCCTTCTCCTTGTCTCCCACGTCGAAGAGGGTCGTTTCGTCTCTCTATTGTCCGCCATTTGAGAGTTTTAATGCATCCCTATATATTTCCTATTGTCTGGTTTTCGTGTGGTCGAGTGTTTCCTCACTGTATTTTTATTTTGCTGTTGGCTTTATTTTATGTTGGTTATATTTCTTTCCCCGTTCTTGCAATGAATTGTTTTGTAAGCTTTTGTATTTCTTTGTCGCCTTCCACCTGTAGGCATTCCTTCATCGTCATCGTCGTATTTCTTGTTTGGAAGTATTCTACTAGGTCCCTGCGTTCCTGGGCATAGGCTGTGCACGATAGTAGGTAGTGTTCTATAGTGTTTTCCTCCAGGCAATCAATGCAAAGTGGTCGGGTGATTTTATCTTTCCAGTTCCCGATTCTCAATCTCCATAGTTTCTTGTACGTTGGTATTTTTGTGTTGTCTTTCACTTGACTTTTCAAACTTGGTTCTCTGAGCATGTGGTAGGCGTGTCGTCCTTTATTGCTGTCTCTCCATTGTTGTTTCCATTTGTCGATTACTTGTTGTTTGATAATGCTTTTTGCCTCCAGAATGCCGAGTCCTGTGTTTACTATATTCTGGCTGCTTGTCCCGCGTTTTGCGGCCCTGTCTGCCCTCTCATTGCCAGTTATCCCTCTGTGTGCTGGTATCCATACAATTGTGACCTGGCATCCCATACTTCTTAGTTTTGTTGTTAGTGTTAGTATTTTCTCTTTCAGGTCTTGTCTGTTCACTTTAGAATGGTTGCCTAGCGCTTGTACTGCAGATAGTGAGTCCGTCAGTATAGTTAGTTTTATAGGGGGGTTCTCTGTTGCTATTTCTAGTCCTTTCATAATGCCTACTAGTTCTGCCGTGTATACCGATGTATTGTCTGTTATTTTGTACTCCTTTTGGATGTTCCGGTATGGTACTACTACTCCTGCCCCTACCTCCCCATTCTCGTTCTTTGACCCGTCTGTGTAGATAGTGAGGTTGTCCGTGCTTATTTGTCTTATGTATTCCTCCGCTATGTCTTTGGCTTCCCTGTCCTCTGTTGATTTACTAATTATGCTCGCGAGTGTCGTATCCGTCAATGGTAGTTCTAGCTCCCATTGGGGTGTTGTTTGTCTGTGAACTTTCGTTCGTGCCAGTGCCCTCGCTAGTTTCTCGTCCGCGTTCATCTCTTGTGCCGCTGTCCATCCTGCTGGTGTTTGTGTCTTTTGTATGGGTATTCCTCCCCATTTGCTTCTGTTTTCTTCGAATGCACTGAACGCAGGGTGTCTTGTATCCTTCGCAGCCTTCATCCAGTAGTTGTACACTAATTGCTTTCTTCTCAGTTGTAGTGGAAGTACTCCTAGTGCTACCTATAGGGCTTCCCTTGGTGTTTGCTTGCCTGTTCCTAGATAATGCCCAGCGCTTGGTTCTGTATTGAGTCCAGTCTTCGTTTGTTGTGTTCCGGTGCAGCGTCGTATACTATGCTTCCGTATTCTATTCTTCCTCTGATCAGAGATTTGTATAGCATTAGCATCGTTTTTGTATGGGCTCCCCATCCACTGCCTTTAATTACTCTTAGAATATTTATTGTCTTTTTGCCTTTTTCGACTGTCTGGTCTATATGTTTTCTCCAACTTAGTTGTTCGTCTAGTGTCATCCCGAGGAATCTTGTTGTTTTTGTTCTCTTTATATTCTTCCCTTGGATCTTGATGTTCCCGTCCGTGTAGTTTCGTTTTCTTTCGCGTTGAATATCATACTGACCGTTTTGTCTGTGTTGATCTGGAAGCCCCATTTTTCCATCCATTTGGCAATTCTGTTTAGTTGCCGTTGTAGTCGGTCTCTTGTGGTTTTTATGTGTCTTCCGCTTCTCCATATTGCACAGTCGTCGGCGAATTGCGATATCCCAATCCTGTCTTCTAGTTTTTCTTCATCTAGGTCATTTACTCGTTCATTGGCACCTTGCCGTCTTGACAGACGATAGTTTGTGCTTTAAAAAGGCATAATAACTTTTAACTATGGCGGTAGCGAGTGTGACTGATAAGGCCAATTTGCGCTGTAAATGTCCGTTCACAGTGGGTGCATGTGAACACGTGGTCATTTCCACCATCATGCACCATCTTACGTCTCAAACGCTTGGTGTGTGACTTTTCTGCAATAATTTTCTCCTTTGACTTTATTCCATTTCTGATATTTGCCCTCCATGCAACACGTTCAGCGGCGACTTGCTCCCAATGTGCATTATCAATGCCTGTATCAATCATGTCCCGCTTACACACATCTTTGTATCGTAGTAGAGGCCGACCCTGAGATCTCTTACCCATCTGTAATTCACCAAAAAAGATATCCTTTGGTATTCTACCATCATCCATCCTCCTAAGATGTCCTATCCATCTAAGTCTACGAAGACTGAGCATGGAATAAACTGTCACACAACCTGATCTTTCCAATACTTCAGTATTTGTGATTTTGTCTTGCCACTTAATACCAAGAATTCTTCGCAGACACCGCATATGAAAGCTGTTTAAGTTGTTCTCTTGGTGTGAGTAAGTTGTCCAGGTTTCACTGCCATAGAGAAGAGTACTAAGGACACAGGCTTGATAGACAAGGACTTTTGTTTTGGCAGTAAGCTTCCTGTTCTCCCAGACTCTTTTTCTTAACCTGTTCATTGTTGTTGCTGCCTTACCAATCCGGATGTTGATTTCCTGATCTAGGGATAATTTGCTATTTACCACTGATCCTAGATATGTAAAATGGTCTACTATCTCTAGTTCGGCGTCGTCAATAAAGATTGATGGTACCCCATGTGCACCTTGTGACATAATCTGTGTCTTCTTTTTGCTAATTGTTAAACCAAATTCAGAACAAGCATTGGAGAATGCAGATAGTAGACATTGCAATTCTTCCTCAGAGTGGGTCGTAACTGCAGCATCATCTGCAAAAAGCAACTCTCTGATCAGTACCCTCCTAATTTTGGTCTTAGCCTTCAATCTCTGAGCATTGTAGAGGCCGCCATCTGAGCGTGAGTGAATGTATATACCACCATCCTGATCATGAAATGCATATTTCAGTAGAAGTGAAAAGTATATTCCAAAGAGGGTGGGAGCTAGTACACAACCTTGCTTAACTCCACTCTTGATTTCAAATTCTTCAGAAGTTGCACCATCAAACTTGATTATACCCTTCATGCCTGTGTGGAACGATTCCACAATGGACAGAAGAGTTGGTGGGCAGCCAATCTTCTTTAGTGCCTTGAACAGACCCTCACGACTGACCAAATCAAATGCCTTTGTGAGGTCGATGAAGGCAATAAACAGTGGTTGATTCTGTTCACGGCATTTTTCTTGCATTTGTCGCAATGAGAATATCATATCAGTGGTAGACCGGTTCTGTCGAAAGCCACACTGTGATTCGGGGTAGACTTGATCTCCTAGGACTTGAAGTCTGCGCAGAACAATTCTGGCAAATACTTTTCCAACAATACACAGAAGTGAGATACCCCTATAGTTGTTGCAGTCGCTCCGATCGCCCTTGTTCTTGTACAGTGTTATGATGCTTGAATCTTTGAAATCCTGTGGGACTTGTCCTTCACGCCAGCATAGCTCTATTAGCTGGTGGATCTGTATAGTGAGTGTGTCTTGCCCACTCCTGATAACCTCTATTGGAATCCCATCCTTACCTGGAGCCTTGCCAGATGCAAGTTCATTTATAGCACACTTAACTTCTGTTATGGTGGGAAGTGTGTCCAGGTGGTCAAGAGTTGGTAGAGCCTCTATGGCGTTGAGGGCATCATCCGCTAGTTTGGTCTCACTTGAGTAAAGCTCCAAATAGTGCTCTACCCATCTGTCCATCTGCTGTTTCTTATCAGTGATGATTTCTCCAGTCAAGGTTTTCAATGGTGCACTTCTTTTGATCACTGGACCGCAGGCTTTCTTTATTCCTTCATACATGCTTCTTATGTCTCCCTTATCACTTGCGATTTGAATGGACTCACATAACTTGATCCAATAATCATTTGCACACTGCCTGGCAGCCTTTTGCACATCCTTCCTAGCTTGCCTAAGCTCACTCAGAGTGTTACGCGTTGGTCTTTCCTTGTTTCTTAAGAGAGCTTTCTTCTTCTTATCAATCAAGGGCTGCAGAGTCTCGCTGTTGGCCGCAAACCAGTCCTGCCTCTTATGATCCACAGTGCCGTAAACCCCTACGGCAGTTTTATAAAGAGTTTCCTTAATTTGACCCCACTTTTCATTTACTGTACAATTTTCTGGTGTATCAGTGAAAGCGTCTTCAAGTTGCTGTTGAAACTGAAAGCACTTTTCAGGATCATGAGTGTTAATAATATTAATCCTGAGGCTAGATTTGTGTTTAGCTGTGTAGATTCTCTTTGGTCTCAGTCTAACCCTTGCAACAACCAAAGAATGATCCGTATCACAGTCAGCACTGTGGTAACTACGAGTCAATGATATATGGTTCAGATGTTGTCTCCGTGTGATGATGAAGTCCAGCTGGTGCCAATGGCCGGATCTTGGATGTTTCCATGTGACCTTATGCATCTCTTTTGTTTTAAAAAAGGAGTTTGTAATACATAGGTCATTACTGGTGCAATGCTCCAGCAGCCTTTGCCCATTTTCATTCATGCGACCGATGTTGTATTTTCCAAGGCACACTGGCCATGAACTCGAGTCCTTGCCCACACGAGCATTGAAATCACCGAGCATATAAATGTAGTCAGATTTTGGAACTGCCTTGATCACGGAGTCTAACTCCTCATAGAACGAATCCTTCACATCATCAGAGGAATCGAGTGTCGGTGCATATGCAGTAATAATGGTGGCAAACCCACAAGAGGTTGCCAAGCGCAGGGATAATAGTCTTTCATTTCCTCCTGCTGGAATTTCAATCATTCCCAGTAGCGAATTCTTCACTGCAAAGCCCACACCGTGTTGCCTTTTTTCTGCCTGCCCTCTACCCTTCCAGAAAAAGGTGTAGTTGTTTTCCCTGAGTGACCCTTCCTCAGCGAGGCGAGTCTCCTGCAGGCCAGCAATATCAATGTTTAGACGATTGAGTTCGGCATCAATCACAGCCGTTTTTCTCACATCGTCAATATTGGTCAAGTCAGTGGAAAATCCTGGACACATGGTTCTCACGTTCCAGGTTGCAAGCCGTAGCTTGAGGTTTCTATTTTTATTTTGTTTGTACCTGGTGCATTGGTTTTACAGCCTGCGATTCAGATTTTGTCCTAGCCCCAAGCACCCATTGAAGCAGGCAGGCTGTGGCGGATCAGCACCCAATTGGCTGGGGGCTGCCCAGCTTGAGGCGGGCGGTAGCTGATCAGTGACACCTATAGGTGTCTCCCACCGTCAGAGGCAACGCGTGGCGCCCCATGTCTACGCCAACTGACAAGGACTTATAACCCGTAACAGTTGCCTCTCGCTTTGATTCCGAGACCAGTTAAGACCAGGGATGGAGTTATTGCCTCTCCATAGCACAAAGCCTGGGCTAAAATATAGAGATCATGTGTTGCCCATGCAGCATGATCCCTCTCTCGGCCTGCCTAGTTTACTCCAGAGGAAAGGTAACACCCCTACATCTGGAACAAGACAAGCTGCAGAAGCTGCCGGATCAGCAAAGCAATGCTCTAACTGTCCGCCTGTCGGAGCTTCGATCCTAGACCAGTCGCCAACCAAGGCTTAGGGCCTGGTCTGCCCTGCCATGACATTTTGTCTTTAGCTTGCATTTCCTCGCACCAGGGTAAGGCTTGTACCCTCCCAATTGCGCTCTTCCGCCCGAAGCCGTTGGCACAATGTGGGGTGTCGGGTTTGGTAAGCGCCGCCCAACGTTCAGCGCTAACAGAAACCAGGTAGTACCGTCTACTGTTATACGGTAGCTCAGTCATATCTGACTAAGACCTGCAAAGGGCATTTTCTAAAATTGTGAATATTGTTGGGGATATACCGATCCCTGTGGTATTCCGTTTTCTTGCTCATAGGTTCTGGATTCCTCGTTTTTTTTTCGTACGGTGAAGCTTCTGTTCTGTAGGAAGTTTTCGATATATCGATATGTCCTGCCTATTATCCCTATTTTTTTGATTTTGATCAGAGCTGCTTGTCTCCAGCATTGGTCATATGCTTTAGCCAGATCTAAAAATACTGCTATCGTTTTCTCTCCTTTTTTGAATGCCCTCTTTACGGGGTTTTTCTAGCTTAATTATTTGGTCAATTGCGCTTCGGTTGGCTCTAAACCCTGACTGTGTGTCGCTAATTAGTCCTTTTTTCTCCAGGTGGTGTGTGATTCTTTTTTTGATGATGTTTCCATAATTTTTCCGAGGTGTGATGTCAGGGATATTGGTCTGTATGAGTCGATTCTTTGTGAGTTCTTGGACTGCTTTTTGACTGGTATAACTGTCGCCTTCTTCCATTGTGCTGGTATTTGTCCCGGTGCCACACTTTGTTGTAGAGAGCTGTTATTGTCTCTATTGTTTTTCTTGGTATCCTTTCAGTATTGTATAGTTTAGGATGTCTGCCCCTGCTGCTGTGTCGTCCTTTTCCTTGATTGCTGATCTTACTTCGTCAGTTTTTATGTCTGCGTCCATGTAGAAGTCCTCTATTTCTTGTTGCAAGTTCTTCCAACCTCTTCAGCGTATTTTTCTCGTCTTTGTCTTTCCTGCTCTCCCAGTGACATGTTGGAGCAGACTTCGTAGAAGTATTTGCCGAACGCGTCTGCTTTTTCTTTGTCTGTTACTGCTAGTGTTGGGTATTTTTATTGTTGGAATATTGCTGTTTTGTTTGGTTTCTTTGTATAGCTTTTATTTGCTCCCATACTTCTTTGTGGGTGTGTCTGGTGACAATTTCTGGCAGTACATTTTCCATGCTGTTTCTTTGGCTTTGGTTATCAGTCTGTTGGCTTCATTTCCTCCTGAATTTTGTATTCGTTGTAGTTTTCGTCTGTCCTCATTCTTCTGTATTGTTGGAGCGCCTTCTTTCTTTTTTCCAGCGCCTCTGTGCAGCTCTGGTTCCACCAACCAGCTGGTTGTTTGTTCTATTGTTTTCCTGTTGTTCGCGTTCTCTGTGTGGCCGCTGTCAGGCATGCAGGCATATTTTCTATTGGGGATGTGTTTTACCGCGGCCTGCAGGATGTTGTTAGTGATTCTTTCTTCACCTTCTGTCTGTTCTATCTCCATCCCCTCCAGTTCTTCTCTAAACTGCTCTCATTTCGCGTTCTTGAAGTGGAAGGTCGGTTTATTGCTTTCCTTACTCTTCTGTGCTCTCGTGTTTGTGTCGATGATTATCGGTAGGTGATCGCTGTTGGTGTCTTCTTTTACTTCCCAATGGCTCCTTGTTAGGCCCGTTGTTACTATTGTTACGTCGATTGCTGTGTCGTATCTTCTCGGGTTGGGGTCTATTCGTGTCATCGACCCGTCATTTAGCACTGTTAGCTGGTTACTGTCTATAAATTCGATCAATTTGTTCCCGCTACGCTGTTTCTTGATCCACCCCACACTGGAGTGGCAACAGTTGAAGTCGCCGACTATTATTCGTTGATGTTTTGATTCTGTTCTTTATCTCTATTAGTCTTCTTCTTCTATTTTCCTTTAGGGCAGTATACGTTAATTATGGTTAGGTTGTTGGGTTTACTCGCAATCTCCCGCTGTGATTCCCTCGAAGGTTGGTTGTCCTGAATGTTCCATTTCTAATATTTGTAGATTGTCTTGTATGAGTAGGGCGAACTCCTCCTCCTGTTGTTTCTGTCCTGTCGTTCCTGAGTATCTTAAAGCCTTTGCATTTGTAGCTGTCCTTTGGTTTCAAGAATGTTTCCTGCAGGGCATAGATACTATTTTCCCTCCCTAATTGTTCCATGGTGCTGGGGAGGTTTTTTTTCATGCCTCTGCAGTTCCATTGTACTATTCTAATGTTTTTTTTTTTTCCATGGTCGTGTTGTATTTCTGTTTTTGATTGGTTATTGTTCTCTTCACTTCTCCGATGTTTTGCTGTCTTCCTCACTTGTCTCCTGTAACATCTTGTTTGCTAGTTCAGTGTATTCCTGAAGTATGATCGGGCCCTTCTTCGCTTTCTCCATTAATGCTGGTAGTATTCGTGTGAACTCCTCTTTGTTTATCATATTTTCCACTGCTTGTTTAATCATTTTGATTTCTCTATCAGTCTGTTGTTTCAATTTTTTAAGGTCATGGCCCAGTGGTTGCGTCCTTTTTTTCTACCTCTGTGTTTGATAGTTCGATGTCGCGTAGTTTTACTTTCATCTGTTCTGTGGCCGTGTGGTTTTCATTCGTCTGGTTACTAAATTCTCGTCTGGTTACCTCCATCTTTTGGCTAATTCTTTTATCTTTTCATTGGCTGTTTGGTTCTCTTTTAACTGGTTTTTCAGCTATGTTTTGGCTGCCTCCAGCTCTTGGGTTATTTTTCGTCGTGTGTGTACTGCGTCTTCAAGTTGTTTTTTCATGGTTAGCATGCTTTTTTCAGCTTCTTCCATTCGTCTTATAACTTTCTTTAGTTCGTTGTTTTCTGTCTCTTCCTTGTCTTGTGTACTGTCTCTTCCTACGTCCTTGTCTGCTATCTTGTTCTTCATATTATTCATTTCGGATTGCAATATTCTTATTTCTGATCTTGTATCTGGTTCTTTGCGTGCATTTTCTTGTCTCCACCTTGCGACCCTCATCGGGGTTTGTGTAAGGACTGACTCTCTCCATGCCGTCTCTGTTAGTTTATATTTAGGGCAGCCCTTATATCTCGCGCTGTGGTTACCCTTGCAGTTAGCACACTGTCTGGCCGGGTTTACTTTCTTTGTAGTGTTTATCCCTTTTCGCTTCTGTACAGTCACTATACCAGTGGCTTTTGCTGCAGATCCGGCATATAGGGTTCTTTTCCTTGCAATATTTGAGTGTATGTCCATAGATTTGGCACTTGCTACATTGTTTGACAGGTGGCACATACATTTCGAAGCGCTTAGGCCTTCCTACATATTTTATTTGGTTTGGCAGTGTTGTTCCGTTGTATTTAACCATTACTACCGCGGTTGGTTCGCCACGTTTTGTCAATATCCTAACCACGTGCGTGATTTCAATGCACGTGTTCTCTTTTCTTATTTCTTCCTCTACCTTCCTCATATCTGTTGTCGGGTTTATTCCTTTTACAACTATTGTTGTTGTCGCCCGGAACAGCTCTACGCTGACTTTGATGTCGTGTGGCAATTTTATTGTTATCGGCTTTTTTTCCTTTTTCAGTTCATCCACCAGAGAGACGAATGGAGACAGATTGTATTTGCAGCAAAGAACCTCAATGGCTCGGAATGCTGAAGAAGAAGAAGAAGTTCATCCACTATCTCTTTGATCTTGGGGGTGTCGTTCGGTGTGATTATTATTGTGCTGTTTGGGTTTTTGATCAGGTTGGCAATTGACCTTGTACCTAGCTCATTTTCAATGATATTGATGCATTCGCCTTTGCTGAATGCCGATAGTACTGCTTGTCTTCCCTCAGTTTGGGTTATTTTAAGTTTGAGGCCTGGCTCAAGGGCCCCGCTGGCGGGCTGTTTTCCTAGTGGTTGGCTTTCTTTGGGTTGATTTCTTCCAGCTATTTTTCCGTCTATGTCTTTGTTTTTTTCTATATTCATAGCTTCGACTGGTCCTTTCTTGCTCTCCTCTGCTTGGTTTCTGGTTATTGCCATTTTGTTTTGTGTTATTTTTCCTGTTTTTAATGCTTAGAGTGGTTTGCTACTTACAGTTTGTTCCACTTGAGATATTTGTCACCGTACTTATCACCACTACAGTACAGTGGTGATATCTACCACCACTCCCAGTGAATATATACTCGAGTGAGAAATATCGGAATCGGCCGCGAGGTAGAATCCGATCAATGAAATGCACTTCAATCTACCTGCAGGAAAACAGAATGCTCGTTGTTGAGACGGATCTGTTGGATGTTGTTGTCTTCTGTGTAGATGCGATCTGTGGTGCAGAGGGGACTTCCTGCAGGACCGCGTAAAGAGCCAGCTTCTAGACATGATCTTATACTGGGACAGCTCTCTCTCTCAGGTCCGCGTAAAGAGCCAGCTTCTGGGCATGATCTTTTACTGGGACAGTCCTCTCTCAGGTCCGCGTAAAGAGCCAGCTTCTAGACATGATCTTATACTGGGACAGCTCTCTCTCAGGTCCGCGTAAAGAGCCAGCTTCTAGACATGATCTTATACTGGGACAGCTCTCTCTCTCAGGTCCGCGTAAAGAGCCAGATTCTAGACATGATGATCTGTACTGGGACAGGCCTCCCTGAGGTTCGCGACATTACTTCATTAGCCTGGTTGGGGTGTCAGACAATCGGGTCCCGCCTTAGTTGACAGTTGACTTAGCGAGAAGGAATCACCTTGGTGGAGAGGGAGTGCCATAGTGCCAGCGCCCGCTTCAATCTTGATGAAATGCCATCATGGTGTCCGGCGTTCTTCCTGAATCTGGGGAGTCCCAGATAGTGAATAAAGTCATGGAGTTACCGGAAACTCAAGTGAACCCACGGCTTCCTTCTCCCTGAAAATGGGGGTCGTGGCTTTATTTCTGAGTTGAACAAAAGCGCTGTGGTCCCATTTCTGCAGGATTAGGCCGCCTCTGACTCTATGGGCTCATGGACTCTTCATGAACAGCGACTACTTCTCTCCGAAGCCGTGACAGCTGGGGTGCAGACTATAGACCACCCATATATCATCATCAGTTCCAACAATGTTCCTGAATGCACCAGAGTCCACTGTCTGTCTTGTGTTCTTGTCTGTTTGTGTGGGTGAGACTGACCACTTGCGTGTTTGTCCGGTGGGCTACGGTTTCTTAGAAACCCAGCGACTGAACACTCAATTTCAAGGGGTCGACAATTAAAAAACATAAGAAGGCCTGCAACAAGTGCTGTTGTGGCGGTTTCACAGGCAGACTGAGCACCTGTCGTGTTGTCCGGTTTGCTACATTGCTAGGGAATGGTCGGGCGCAGCAGACACCAAAAGACAACAAGAACATATATTGTACAGGTCTAAAGGGTTAGCGTTAGACGAGGTCCATGGCGGTGACGATGTTCCTCTTGGCGTGCTCGGTGTATGTGACAGCGTCGCGGATTGGCGTTTTCTAGAAACACCTTGAGGACACCTCGGGTTTCCTCATAGATGAGCCCGGAGATGCGCTTGACACCTCCTCGCCGAGCCAGTCGGCGAATGGCGGCTTGGTAATACCCTGGATGTTATCGCGCAGGACTTTGCGGTGACGCTTAGCGAGTCTCTTGCTGCCTTTACCTCTTCTGTTATGAATGGGACAAATAATCCAATCCAATTAAAAAACTTGGCTATGTAGGAGTGTTTATGGTGTAGCTTGTAGTTTCTTTTTTCTTACTTTGGACTGCTTGTTGTCAGCTTCCCGGCTTCTGATGGGTTGATTGCGTTCTTTACTTTCTTGATGAGGTTTTCATGTCGGGGCAGAATCGCGCACTTGTGAGGTTTGGTAAAACCCGTCATATGGTGCTGTTTCTTTCAGGGAGTTTTACCCATGTTGTGCAGGATCCCGTGGGTGGTGTCATGTCACTGGGATATGGTGCTAGCCATGGTATTAAAATTTATACAATTAGATTTAGGAAAAACAGGGGATGCACAGATCCTTTTTTAAAAAAAAAATCTTAGACAACTTATAGAAATATAAATTTGAATTTAATGAATACTCTCTACTCTCTCCATTTGTCGATCAAGAAAAGACATTTAATAGAGTAGATAGAAACAAGCTGGGGTAAAAGTTATAGGTTATGTTCAAAACCCTATCGAGACACCGTATGTAAAGAAACCAGCCCAAAAGAGACCGCAAGAACACCGCATGACGAGAACATACAAGAAGAACCATCTGCAAATTGCATCATTGGAGAACTCCTGTTTGCGGAGACCAAGCACTAATAGCAAAATCAGAAGATGCATTACAAGATCACATGAATAGTCTAAAAGAAATATTAGCACAACAAAACAGAGGTAATGACTATAACTAAAGAAGAAATAACAACAACAATTCGCCCAAACAACATCACCTTGAAACAAGTAAAGAGTTTTAAGTACATAGGAAGTATAATATCATGCAATGGCAAATCAGAAGACGAGATCGAAAATAGATGCAATAAGGCAAATCAACTCATTGGACAAATGGCACCTATACTAAAGAACAAACATGTATCAATAACTACTAAGAAAGCACTTTACAACACATCTTCCTACCAACTCTATGCTGACCAATGCCAAACCTGGACAATGACAGAAAAAGAGAAAGAAAAATCACACCAACAGAAATGAGATTCCTGAGAATAATACTCAATGTATCAAGAAGAGATAGATCAGGAAATGAAGAAATGGGGTTATAGCAGCGCTAGTTTTTTTTAGAAGGCTGCAAGTAAAATAGTTTGGCCATGCAAGTAGTTACCAACTAACAGTATATCACAACAAGCAATGGTGTACAGACCAAATGGAAGCAGAGACTATGTAATGAATGAATCACCAACAATCTGAAGTTGAAGGGGTTTAAACCTGTTGGCGAAGGACCGGGTAATAGGGAAAGCTAATCCGCACGCACAATTCATTTAAATTTCACTACTAGAAGTAGTTTTATGGACTACGATTGAGTTGAAAGCGAGTGAGCGCAGAACAGAAAAAAAAAACCCAATCGCTAGAAAATGAGAACTAGACTAGAACATGATTACAAGTAACAAAATGAGAACTAGACTAAAACATGATTACAAGTAAAAAAATGACAACTAGACTAGAACACGATTACAAGTAACAAAATGACAACTAGACTAAACACGATTACAAGAAACAAAATGACAACTAGACTAGAACACGATTACAAGTAAAAAAAATGACATCTAGACTAGAACACGATTACAAGTAAAAAAATGGCAACTAGACTAGAACACGATTAAAAGTAACAAAATGACAACTAGACTAGAACCGTTTACAAGTAAAAAAATGACAACTAGACTAAAACACGTTTACAAGTAACAAAATGACAACTAGACTAAAAACATGTTTACAAGTAACAAAATTAGAACTAGACTAGAACATGATTACAAGTAACACAATGAGAAATAGACTAGAAATTATTACAAGTTACAAAATGGAACTAGACTAAAACATGATACAAGTAACAAAATGAGAACTAGATAGAACATGATTACAAGTAACAAAATGAGGACTAGACTAGAACATGATTACAATTTAAAAAATGAGAACAGACTAAAAACATGATACATGTAACAAAATTAGAACTAGACTAGAACATGATACAAGTAACACAATGAGAACTAGACTAACAACCGAAAAGAGAGAGAGAGAGAGGGGGAGAGGGGGAAAGCGAGAGAGAGAAGAAGAGAGAGAGGAGAGAGAGAGAGAGAGAGAGAGAGAGAGACGGAGGGAGTGAGAATGTCACAAGTTTAGTTTTAAATCTATTCTGTTTTCGTTGCCCTTGTGATGGAGTTTGCTGGGGTAGAGAATGATTTTTTACATGTGGAACAGATGATGCTATGTTACTTGTGGAACAGATAATGTCTTGTTACATGGGGAACAGATGATGTCTATGTTACATGTGGAACAGTGATGTATATGTTACATGGGAACATTTAATGTCTATGTTACATGTGGAACACATGATGTCTATGTTACATGTGGAACAGATGATGTGTATGTAACATGTGGAACAGATAATGTCTATGTTACTTGTGGAACAGATAAGTCTCGTTACATGTGGAACGATGATGTCTATGTTACATGTGGAACAGATGATGTATATGTTACATGTGGAACATTTAAATGTCTATGTTACATGTGGAACGATGATGTCTTGTTACATGTGGAACAGATGATGTGTATGTAACATGTGGAACAGATAATGTCTATGTTACATGGGGAAACAGATAATGTCTATATTACATGTGGAACAGAAATGTCTATATTACATGTGGAACAGATAATGTCTATGTTACATGTGAACAGATGATGTAAATGCTACATGTGGAACAGATGATGTCTATGTTACATGTGGAACAGATGATGTCTATGTTACATGTTGAACAGTTAATGTCTATGTTACATGTGGAACAGATGATGTATATGTTACATGTGGAACAGATGATGTCTACTTACATGGGAACAGATGATGTATATGTTACATGTGGAACAGTTGATGTATATGTTACATGTGGACAGATAATGTCTATGTTACATGTGGAACAGATGATGCTTATGTTACATTTGAACAATGATGTATATCTTACATGTGGAACAAATGATGTCTATGTTACATAGGGAACAGATGATGTATATGTTACACGTGGAACAGTTAATGTCTATGTTACATGCTGAACAGATAATGTCTATGTTTCATGTGGAACTAGTTAGTTAGTTAGCCAACCGACAGATCATCCTTATTGCACTTTGAACCATTCAGTCCATAAGTGCTCTGACCCCCCCCCCCCCTTCCCTCAGCAAATCCGGCAGCGTTACCGGCTTACAACGCAAGTTCACAGTTTGACTACTCTTCTTTGGCTTCCTGCATGCTGATATTGTTAGGCCACATCTCTTTTAACTTGCTGTTTTCGCAGCCTGAGAAGGGTTTTAGATTCCCAGTCATCGCTTGGTTTTCGTAAACGACTCACTTTCGTAGAGCATTCAGAATGTTTGCCTGGCCCCCTTTACAGTAGCCCTACCTGAAAGCCTGTGAGCCTGCTCATTCCCTTTTACACCCGCATGCCTTGACACGAAGGTAAAACTAAACATATGGAACAGATAATGTCTATGTTACATGTGGAACAGATGATGTCTATGTTCATGTTGAACAGTTGATGTCTATGTTACATGTGGAGCAGATAATGATGATGATGATGAAATGATGATGAGGAGGAGGAGGAGGAGGATAACGATGAAGTGGCCATAATGTTACCACCATAAAACTAAGAACAAGAAGAGAGAGAGAGAGAGAGAGAAGAGAGAGAGAGAGAGGAGAAAAGAGAGAGAGAGAGAGAGAGAGAGGGGAGAGACGTTATAATTTGCTTAGCTATCGGCCTGACACATAATGAATATCTAACACACACAAACACAGACAACAGTTCTTCCCTTACGCCATACTTGTATTGACATTTTCTTGTTCTTCTTGTTAGGTGAGATCAGAACTAACCTGCTCGAATGAAGGCGAAACACACGACGTCCTGTGCCAAAGTTGTGCAAAAAAAAAAATCCCACTGCCGTTAGAAATCATAATGAGTATGATGTCAGCGCTGTCCTGGCAGAATTTTTAGGGAAAAACAACCTTCCCACAGGTAAGATCGAACGTGTTAATTTAGTGTACTCTGCCTAGTGAGAGTAAAACGTGAAACAAATGCATGCTAAAATTCGGGCAACTCTCTGTGGAAAAACTGCACATGGGTCTCTGAACTGGACACGTGGCCCGATTGCTTTTCTACAGAAATAATGATATATTTATAAAACACTACTTCTAACATAGAAAAAAATAAACTAAAGCTCTCCTCCCCTTAAGCTTGTTTAAAAATATGGCATCTCATTCTGCTACGCCATGAGCCGAGTTAAGAGAATGCAGATTCATCACTTCTATGGAATTGATAACGTGCATCATCTTTCTTTGAGATTGATGTTCTGTTTCCCACGTGATTTTGTAACGCTTCTTATAACCATTTTGGCCTCATCAATGATTACCTCTCTACCAGACTCGGTGTACATGTGTACCTGCCTGAGGTAGTACCTTGTACCTGCCTGAGGTAGTACGTTTGTATCAGGCTGAGGTAGTACCTTGTACCAGACTGACGTGTACGTTTGTACCAGACGGGGTAGTACATTTTTACTAAACTTGAATAGTACATTTGTATCAGACTGGGATAGTACCTGTCACTTGTCGCCCTGGGGGAAAGTGGAGTCAACAAGCACACCTTTAAAATCCTTCTTTACTTTGGAACTATTGTCAGACCTTTGTCTACACTCCCCCGTTATGTTTCTACTCACTATCTCTCTCTTCTCTCTATTGTGAGTGTGAGATAGGACTCTGTATGTCTATGTTCCGTATCACATCTCTCATCCGTATACGGCCATGCGACAATAATCACACATATGTGGACAGCTCTCACCCCGGGGAGCTCCCCTCCGACTGAGTCTGAACGTATTCCAATATTTAGAAAGTGTTCAACGTCTGATCACCATGAAATAATGAGATTACGAGTAGTGTATAGGTACATTATCCAGCGCATTTTTGTGGGGCACATCGCTTTTGCGCCACAAAGGGCGATAACTCTTTTCCCCCCCAAAAAGGTAGGGTGGCGTAGTGACTCATCAGAGGTGGCGTGGTCTAGTGACTCATCATAGGTGACGTTGGTCTATGGCGTGGTCAAGTAATTGTAGGCACGATATTTAAAAAAATACGACATAAAACATCAAAAAAGAAAACAAACGACTCAAGTAAGGTATATAAAATTTTTAATAAAAATATATAGAAAAGAAGAAGAAGAAAAAAAAAAAAAAAAAGGGAAAAAAAAAACATAGTCAAGTGCCCCCTTAAAATTTTAGGGAAAGGGGGTGCGATGACGTGCTCAAGTGGTGGTCAAGAGGGGGTCAAGAGGTGGTCAAGCAGTGGTCAAGTAGTCGTCAAGTGAGGAACATTTTTGTGGAAAGTAGTTGTAATGATATGGTGATGATTAAAGGGTGGTAAAATTTGTGGTCAAGCAGTGGTCAAGCATGGTCAAGTGGTCGAGTAACCCCTTTAAATTTTCGGGGAAAATAGTTGTAATGATATGGGATGATTAAAGGGGGGTAAAATTTGTGGTCAATCAGTGGTCAAACAGTGGTCAAATGAGGAAAATTTAGTGGAAAGTAGTTGTAATGATACGGTGATGAAAGGGTGGTAAATAGTGGTCAAGCAGTGGTCAAACATGGTCAAGTGGTCGAGTGACCACTTAAATTGTCGGGGAAAAATAGTTGTAATGATATGGTGATGATTAAAGGTGGTAAAATTTGTGGTCAAGCAGTGGTCAAGCAGTGGTCAAGTGAGGAAAAATTTTTTGGAAAGTAGTTGTAAGATATGGTGATGATCAAGGGTGGCAAGTGGTGGTCAAGCAGTGGTCAAGAGTGGTCAAGTTTTCGATGACCATTAAATTGGGGGAAAGTATTGTAATGATATGGTGATGATTAAAGGGTGGTAAAATTTGTGGTCAAGAGGTGGGCAAGTGGTGGTCAAGGGGGGGTCAAGAGGTTAAAAGACCCTTAAATTGTTGGGGAGAGTACGTGTAGTGACGTGGTGATGATCAAGAGGTGGTCAAGTGGGGTCAGGGTGTGGTCAAGTGGTGGTCAAGATGTGGTCAAGTGGTCGAGTGACCCCTTAAATTGTCAGGGAAAGTGAGTGTAGTAAGTTGGTGATGATCGTGAGGTGGTCAAGTAGTGGTCAAGGGGTGGTCAAGCGGTGGTCAACTGGTGCTCAAGTGTTAAATGACCCTAAATGTTGGGGAAGTAGTTGTAATGATATGTGATGATAAAGGGTGGTAAATTAGTGGTCAAGAGGTGGTCAAGCTGGTGGTCAAGGGTGGTCAAGTGGTTAAATGACCCTTAAATGTTGGGGGAGAGTACGTTAGTGACGGGTGAGATCAAGAGGTGGTCAAGTGGTGGTCAGGGTGTGGTCAAGTGGTGGTCAAGATGTGTCAAGTGGTCGAGTGACCCTTAAATTGTCAGGGAAAGGAGTGTAGTAAGTTGTGATGATCGTGAGGTGGTCAAGAGTGGTCAAGGGGTGGTCAAGCTGTGGTCAAGGGGTGGTCAAGTGGTTAAATGACCCCTTAAATTGTTGGGAAGAGTACGTATAGTGACACGGTGATGATCGTGAGGTGGTCAAGTGGTGGTCAAGTGGTGGTCAAGCGGTGGTCAAGTGGTCAAATAACCCTAAAATTGTAGAGAAGAGTAGGTGTAGTGACATGGTGATGGTCAAGAGGTGGTCAAGTTGTTAGGTCAAGAGGTGGGGTGTCTCAGTCATGAAGTATCAAACTGTCTGCTCTGGGAACGATGTCGCTGATCAGGGCGAGTAGGTTCTAATATGTTTACCGCTATTGTCTATAATTGGCGTGGTTGTATAGTAATAATAGTAGAGTTGTTTCGTTGTAATGTTAGTCATCATCAACAAGGGGCATGTTAGGTGATATTTGTAATGTAGTAGTACCAGTAGTAGCAATACCAACAATAGTACTAATCATCATCATCATCATCATCACGTGTCTTACCAAACGGAGCCCACCCAACATTGCGATCTCCAACACCATTAAATAATTCCGGGGTTGACTCACAATACAGAAACCCCCAATTAACGGCATTACCTTCATGTAAGGGTGGACTAATTACCAATAGCACCAGTATAATAGTCACCAAATCAGCAAGAGACTTATCGCCGACTTTGGTCAGTATGACACTCCATAAACTATGATCCCGACACCAGGATAAAAAAGTAAAATTTTGGTAGTAGTAGTAGTAGGGGTAGTAGTAGTATAGTAGTAGTAGTAGTAGTAGTAGTATAGTAGTAGTAGTATATAGTAGTATTGTAGTTTGGGGGTGGTGGTGGTGGTGGTAATAGTAGGAGTAGTAGAATAGCGAGGGGTTTGTTGTTTCACTAAGTATTTGTATACGTTGTAGTATAAAGCTAGTTTGTGTTGTATGCCATGTGGTGTTACTGAAATATCTGTTTTTTATATTTTAAGAGGTGATGACGTCATAACCCACCACTCTATGATCTTATTGATAGTGTTCCAGGGCCGCAAAAAAGGCTCTTTGTGAGAACGATCATTTCTCAAAGCGACACCATCTGGGTGCATGCCCATTACGAGCAAACTCGATACACCACTTAAAAGACAACGACAAGGCAAAATAGCGTCGAATACACCCTAAAATACACTACTTTTGAGGGCATCGGGTCCGTTCCATCACGGTCGCAAATAAGGGTCAAAACTTCACAATATACTCACTCAAATAAACATATACGATGATAAGGCACCGACCCAAAGGGGAAAAAAAAATAAGCCAAAGAGAGGAATATCTCGTTCCAACTTAAAAAGAAGGAAAAATTTTCAACCCAAAAGAAAAAAGTTCACCCGTATAGTAACAGCCCCAAACCAAAATTATGAAAAGTAGGAAAATTTTTTTAACCAAAGCGAAAAAACCCAGGGCAAGTAGGAAAACTTTAGCCAAAAAGTGAAAAAATGGCAGCCAAATACAAATACCTCGTCCAAAATTATTAAATTACGAAATTTGTTAGCCAAAAAGTAAAAAAATTGCCCAAGTAGGAAAACTTGATAGCCAATTCTGAAAAATATCACCCAAACGCGGGAAAAGTTCGGCCACACGTATGCAAAAAAAGGGGAAAAGGGTTTTTAGCCAGATAGGGAAAAATATTAACCAAGTAAGAAAATTTTTATAGCCAAAAGTGAGAAAAAATCACCCAAAAAGAGGAATATCTCGGCCAGAATTATAAAAAGTAGGAAAAAAATGTCAACCAAAAGGGAAAAGTTAAGCAAAAAAACAGAAAATCTCAACCAAACATATAAAAGGTAGGAAAAAGTGATACCCCAAAAGTAAAACAAATACAAAGGGAAAAGCTCGTCCCAAAATTATAAAAAGTAGGAAAAAATTTTCAACCAAAGGAAAAAGTTAGGCCCAAAAACAAAAAAAACCTCGTCCACACTTATTAAAATTAGGAAAAATTTTTTTAGCCAAATAGTAAAAAATATTGCCCAAATAGGAAAATCTGTTACCCAAAGTGAAAAATGTCGGCAAAACAGAAAAAAGTTGCCCCACGTATGCAAACTAGGAAAATTTGTTAGTCGAACAGGATAAAATATTTTCCCAAATAGGAAATTTTAGAGCCATTAGTGAAAAAAAAATAAACCAAAGAGAGGGGAAAATCTCGTTCCCCAAATTATAAAAAAAAGGAAAAATTTTCAACCAAATGAGAAAAAGGTTTCACCAAGTTTAGTAACATCTCAACCAAACTTATGAAAAGTAGGGAAAATTTTTTAGCCCAAAACGAAAAACCTAGGCAAATAGGAAAATCTGTTAGCCAAAGAAAAAAGTCGACCAAATACAGGGAAAAACCTCGTCCGCACTTAAAAAATTAGGAAAAAAAATTTTTAGCCAAATAGTAAAAATATTTTCCAAGTACGAAAATTTGATAGCCAATTGTGAAAAATATCACCCAAAGAGAGGAAAAATCTCGGCCAGACCCATAAAAAGTAGGAGAACTATGTGCAAAAAGGGGGGGAAATTAGGCCAAATACAGAAATTTTTCAAAAAAACATATAAAAAATAGGAAAATTTTTAACAAACGGGAAATATATTTACCAACTACGGGAAAAGGTTTCTAAAGAGGAAAAAAAATGACCAAGTAACGAAATAATCCCTCAAACTTTTGGAAAAATAGGAAACTTTGTTAGCCAAAAGGAAGAAAAATTTGGGCAAGTAGGGGAAAAACTGTTAGCCAAATGTAAAAAATGGGCGGGCCCAAAAGCAGAAATATTTTTGGTCAATTATGAAAACTAGGGAAAAATTTTTAGCCAGATAGGAAAAAATATTGGCCCAAAAAAAGAAAATTTGATAGCCAATATGAAAAAAATCACCCCAAAAAGAGGAAAATCCATCCAAAATTATAAAAGAAAAGGGAAAAATTTTCAACCAATGAGAAAAAGTTATGCCACATAAGAAATTTTCAACCAAACATATAAAAAATACGAAAATTTATAAAACCCAAACCCGGGAAAAAATATTTACCAATAGGGAAATGTGGACTAAAAAAGGGAAAAAAAATGACCAAGTAACGAAAAACATCACCAAACTTATGAAAACTAGGAAACTTTTTTAGCCAAATGGAGAAACCTTGGTCAAGTAGGAAAATTGGTTTCCCAAAATTTTGAAAAATGTCCCAAATAAAAGAAAAAACTGGGCCCCACTTATGGGAAAACCCCCCCAAAATTTTTTATCCAAATATGAAAAAAATTTCCCAAGTAGGAAAATTTTAAAAGCCAAATGTGAAAAATATCACCCAAAGAGATAAAATCTCCCTCCAGAATTATAAAAAGTTGGAGAATTTTTCAAAACCCAAAAGGGGTAAAATTAGACCAAAAACAGAAACATCTTAACCACATTTTTAAAAAAAAGAGGGGAAAATGTCGACCAAAAAACAGAAATAACTCACCCAAATTTTTAAAATGGCAACCAAACTTATGAAACGTAGGAAAATGTGTAACCCAAAAAGGGGAAAAATAGGGTACACTTTAACGAAAAAATCTATCCAACTTAAAAAAGTGGGAAAAAATTTTATAAACCCAAAACGCGAAAAATGCCCGGCCCAAAATACAAAAAATTTCTCAACCAAATTTCCTGAAAAGAAAGAACAATTTGTTCCCCAAATGGGAAAAAAAAATTGGTCAAGTAAAGAAATAGCGTGGTAAAACCTATAAAAACGTACCAACATTTTTTAAAACACAATTTGGGCCCGGTTTTCCCAAATTTGCTCCCTGGCTAAACCCAATTTGTCCACTTGCTATTACAATCGGTCGACCTACCCTATCAACTCACACACTTACCATATCAACTGCCCCTTTTCCCCCAACAACGTGTCCACCGCCCTCCCCTCATTTTATCGACTCACCCTATAAATTTCCCCCAAATCCGCTCACAAAATTTCCATTTGTTATTAAAAACCCTTGTGGGACAGCCTCCCCCAAATTCCACTTACTCTTACAAACTGTCCCAACTGAGCACACAAAGGTGCCCAAACTTTTTGGTTTTTCACGGCCCCCTCACCACATAGATAAGTAGCCCTCATAAAATAAAAATGTACCCCCAAACTATACAAAAAGTGCCCCCCATATTGTCTTTAAAAAAAAATATTTGTGTGTTTTAATTTCAGTCTTTGGCGGGTTCTTTTTTGTAAATTCATTTATTCAATAAGATTTTTGTAAGTTCACCCCCCTCATCAAAATTTTTGTTGTGTAAGTTCATGTCTTCGACAGTTCATGTTTTGCTAAGGCCTAGTTTTAGTAAAAGGCAGAAGTTATTGGGTAGAATTTAAACCGGGGTGGGCAAATTTCTAAAAAATGCCCGTGGACAGCTTTCTTTCCCCTCCGCTAAAGTTGAGAAAATGAACTTTCCTTTAAGGAAGCTACCGAGACTTGACTTATTAAACCCCCTGGAAAAAGTAGCGGCAGCTTAAAACCCGGAAAAGATCGAATTAGTTTTTCCCCCCCCCCCTTTGTTGGGAATTATGAAAATATATGCTCCCACAAGCAAATTTTTCATGACGTCAATAAAACAAAAAATATAAAGGATAACAATTGTAGCGTTTCCTTTTTTGTTATATTTTATATTTTTTGTTTATTGACGTCATGAAAATATTGTTTTGTGGGAGCATTTTTTTCATAATTCCCAGACAAAAGGGGGATAACTAATTCGATCTTTCCCGGTTAAGCTGCCGCTACTTTTTCCCGAGGGGTTTAATAAGTCAAGTCTGCGGTAGTTCCCTTTAAACGGAATTTCATTTTCTCAACTTTAGGGGGAGGGGTTTAAAAATAGCTGTCCACGGGCCCATTTTTAGTAATTGACCACTCGGGGTTGAAATTCCCCCCAATAGACTTCTCCCCCTTTTTACTAAAACTAGGCCTTAGCAAAACATAAAACTGTCGAAGACATGAACTTACACAAAAAAATTTTTATGATGAGGGGGGGTAAACCTTACCCCAAATCTTATGCTGAAAAAATTGAATTTACAAAATATGAACTCCCAAAAGACATGAACTTCCCTACACACAAAATTTTTTTTTAATGACAATTTTGGGGGGACACTTTGTATGAGTTGGGGATACATTTGTATTTTATGAGGGTTTACTTATTATGTGGTAAAGTGGCCGTGAAATCAAAATGGACCCCTTTTGTGCGCTCAGTTGGGCCCGTTTGTAAGAGTAAGGGGTTTAATTTTGGGGCGAGGGTGTCGACAAGTTGTAAAACAAGTGGAAATTTTGGAGCGGATGTGGGTAAGTTTATAGGGGGGAGTCGATAATATGAGAGAGACGGTGGAAAGTGTTTGGGGAAAAAGGGGCAGTTGGGTATGGTAAGTGTGTGGGGTTTTATAGGATAGGTCGACCCCATTGTAATAGCAAGTGGACAAATTGTTTGAGCCAGGGGGCAAATTTTTTCAAGAACAAGTGGCCAAGTTGGGGTTAAAAAAATGTTGGTACGTTTTTATAGGTTTGACCCCGCTATTTTTTACTTGACCAATATTTTTTTTATTTGGGTAAAAGTGTTCTTACTTTTCATGAGTTTGGTTGAGAAATTTCTTTATTTGGCCGCATTGTTCGCTTTTGGTTTTGATATTTTTTCCCTTTACTTTTTAAAGTTTGGATGAGATTTTTCAAAGTGTCCCATTTTTCCCCCTTTTTGGTTAACACTTTTTTCCTACTTTTCTAAGTTGGTTGCCATATTTAAAAATTTGGGGTTTGAGTTATTTCTGTTTTTGGTCGACTTTTTCCCCCTCGTTTTTTATAAATGTGGTTAAGATTTTTTCGTTTTTGGGTCTAATTTTACCCCATTTGGTTACAAATTTTCCAACTTTTTAAAAAGTCTGGACGAGATATTTATCTTTTGGGTGATTTTTTTCACATTTGGTTTTCAAATTTTCCTACTTGGGCAATATTTTTCATATTTGGATAAAAATTTTTTGTATTTTTAAAAAAGTGTGGCCAAGTTATTTTGTATTTGGGGGAAATTTTTTTAAAATTTTTGGGGTAACGGAGTTTCCTATTTGCCCAAAGGGGTTTCTTCCATTTGGCTAAAAAATTTTCCCTATTTTTCATAAGTTTGAGTGATGTTTTTCGTTATTTGGGTTCATTTTTTTTCCCCTTTTTAGTAACACTTTTCCCCTTTTTTTGGTCATATTTTTTCCGTTTGGTTATCAATTTTGTATTTTTTATATGTTTGGTTGAAAATTTTCTGTTTTTTGGCATAACTTTTTCTCTTTTTGGGGGAGAATTTTCGTTCTTTTTTTTAAGTTTGGATGAGAAAATTCTCTTTTGGGTGATATTTTTCATATTTGGTTTATCAAATTTTTTTTTTGGCCAATACTTTTCCTATCTGGCTAACAAATTGTCCCAGTTTTCATACCTGTGACCGAAATATTTCTGCATTTGGCCCACATTTTTTTCATTTTGCTAACAGATTTTCCTACTTGACCAAGGTTTCTCCATTTGGCTAACAAAGTTTCCTAGTTTTCATAAGTTTGAGGGATGTATTTCGTTACTTGGTCATTATTTTTCCTCTTTTAGTAACACATTTCCGTAGTTGGTCATATATTTTCCGTTTGGTTATCAATTTTCCTATTTTTTATATGTTTGGTTGAGATATTTCTGTATTTGCCTAACTTTTTCCCCTTTGGCACATAGTTCTCCTACTTTTTATAAGTCTGGCCGAGATATTCCTCTCTTTGGGTGATATTTTTCACAATTGGCTATCAAATTTTCCTACTTGGACAATATTTTTACTATTTGGCTAACAATTTTTTCCTAATTTTATTAAGTGCTGACGAGGTATTTCTGTATTTGGTCGACATTTTTTACATTTGGCTACGATTTTTCCTATTTGACCTAGGTTTTTTTCGCTTGGCTAACAAAGTTTCCTACTTTTCATAAGTTTGGTTGAGATGTTACTATACTTGGTGTAACTTTTTCTCATTTGGTGAGAATTTTCCTTCTTTTTATAAGTTGAACGAGATATTCCCTCTCTTGGATTATATTTTTTCACTAATGGCTCTCAAATTTCCCTATTTGGGCAATATTTTATCCTGTTCGACTAACAAATTTTCCTAGTTTGCATACGTGTGGACGAACTATTTCTGTATTGGCCGACATTTTTCACTTTTGGGTAACAGATTTTCCTATTTGGGCAAATTTTTTAAGATTTGGCTAACAAATTTTCCTAATTTTAATAAGTGTGGACGAGGTATTTTTGTATTTGGCCTAACTTTTTCCCGTTTGGTTGACATATTTTCCTACTTTTTATAAGTTGGACGAGCTATTCCTGTATTTGTTTTACATTTGGTATCACATTTCCTACTTTTTATATGTTTGGTTGAGATATTTCTGTCTTTTGCTTAACTTTTTCTCCCATTTGGTTGACATATTTTCCTACTTTTTATATTCTGGCCGAGATATTCCTCTCTTTGGGTGATATTTTTTCACATTTGGCTATCAAATTTTCTTACTTGGTTAATACTTTTCCTATCTGGCTAACAACCTTTCTTGTTTGCATACGTGTGGCCGAACTATTTCTGCGTTTGGGTGATATTTTTTCAGAATTGGCTACCAAGTTTTCCTACTTGGGCAATATTTTTTACTATTTGGCTAACAAATTTTCGTAATTTTAATAAGTGTGGACGAGGTATTTCTGTATTTGGCTGCCATTTTTCACATTTGGCTACACAGATTTTCCTACTTGACCTAGGTTTTTTCGCTTGGTTAACAAAGTTTCCTACTTTTCATAAGTTTGGTTGGGCTATTACTATACTTGGTGTACCTTTTTCTCATTTGGTTGAGAATTTTCCTTCTTTTTATAAGTTGGAACGAGATATTCCTCTCTTTGGCTTATATTTTTTCCCTTTGGGTCGGTGCCTTATCATCGTATATGTTTATTTGAGTGAGTATATTGTGAAGTTAGTGAGCGCTTATTTTGTCGACCGTGATGGAACGGACAACCGATGACCTCATAAGTAGTGTACTTTACGGTGTATTCGACGCTATTTTGCCTTGTCGTTGTCTTTTAAGTGGTGTATCGATGTTTGCTCGTAATTGCATGCACCCCATGGTGTCGCTTTGAGAAATGATCGATATCTCACAATGAGCCTTTTTCGCGGCCCTGGAGACACTATCAATAAGATGATAGAGTGGTGGGTTATGACGTCATCACCTCTTAGAACTATAAAATACAGATATTTCATTACACCTTACATGGCATACAACCAAACTAGCTTTATACTACATACGATATACAAATACTTAGTGAAACACAAGCCACCCTCGCTATTCTACTACTCCTACTATTACCACCACACCACCACCAATACTACTACTTTACTACTACTACTACTACTACTACTACTACTACTACTACTACTACTACTACTACTACTACTACTACTACTACTACTACTACTACTACTACTCTACTACTACCCTACTACTACTACTACTACCAATATTATTACTATTTATATCCATGGTGTCGGAGATCATATTTTATGGAGTGTCTACGACCAATGTCAGGCGATAAGTCTCTGCTGATGTTGGTGACTATTACTACTGGTGCTATTGGTAATATGAGTGCCACCATTACATGAAGGTAATGCCGTTAATTGGGGATTTCTGTATTGTGAGTCAACCCCGGAATTATTCAATGGTGTTGGAGATCGCAATGGTGTGGGTGGTACGTCCGTTGGTAAGACACGTGATGATGATGATGATGATTAGTACTATTGTTGGTATTGCTACTACTGGTACTACTACCATTACAAATATCACCTAACATGCCCTTGTTGATGATGACTAACATTACAACGAAACAACTCTACTATTATTACTATACAACACGCCAATTATAGACATAGCGGTAAACATATTAGAACCTACTCGCCCCGATCAGCGACATCGTTCCCAGAGCAGACAGTTTGATACTTCATGACTGAGACACCCCACCTCTTGAACTAACAATTGACCACCTCTTGACCATCACCATGTCATACACACTCTTCTCTACAATTTAGGGTTATTTGACCACTTGACCACCGCTTGACCACCACTTGACCACCACTTGACCACCTCACGATCATCACCGTGTCACTATACGTACTCTCCCCAACAATTTAAGGGTCATTTAACCACTTGACCACCCCTTGACCACAGCTTGACCACCCCTTGACCACTACTTGACCACCTCACGATCATCACCAACTTACTACACTCACTTTCCCTGACAATTTTAGGGGTCACTCGACCACTTGACCACATCTTGACCACCACTTGACCACACCCTGACCACCACTTGACCACCTCTTGATCATCACCACGTCACTACACGTACTCTCCCCCACAATTTAAGGGTCATTTAACCACTTGACCACCCCTTGACCACCGCTTGACCACCTCTTGACCACTAATTTACCACCCTTTAATCATCACCATATCATTACAACTACTTTCCCCAACAATTTAAGGGTCATTTAACACTTGAGCACCAGTTGACCACCGCTTGACCACCCTTGACCACTACTTGACCACCTCACGATCATCACCAACTTACTACACTCACTTCCCTGACAATTTAAGGGGTCACTCGACCACTTGACACACATCTTGACCACAACTTGACCACACCCTGACCACCACTTGACCACCTCTTGATCATCACCACGTCACTAAACGTACTCTCCCCAACAATTTAAGGGGTCATTTAAACCACTTGACCACTCTTGACCACCGCTTGACACTAATTTACCACCCTTTAATCATCACCATATCATTACAAACTACTTTCCCCGACAATTTAAGTGGTCACTCGACCACTTGACCACTGCTTGACCACCACTTGAACCACCTCTTGATCATCACCATATCATTACAACTACTTTCCCCTAAAATTTTCCTCACTTGACCACCACTTGACCACTGCTTGACCACTGCTTGACCACTAATTTACCACCTTTAATCATCACCATATCATTACAACTACTTTCCCCGACAATTTAAGTGGTCACTCGACCACTTGACCACTGCTTGACCTCTGCTTGACCACTGCTTGACCACTAATTTACCACCCTTTAATCATCACCGTATCATTACAACTACTTTCCACTAAATTTTCCTCACTTGACCACCACTTGAACCACTGCTTGACCACTGCTTGACCACTAATTTACCACCCTTTAATCATCACCATATCATTACAACTACTTCCCCGACAATTTAAGTGGTCACTCGACCACTTGACCACTGCTTGACCACTGCTTGACCACTAATTTACCACCCTTTAATCATCACCATATCTTACAACTACTTTCACACTAAAATTTTCCTCACTTGACCTCCACTTGACCACTGCTTGACCACTGCTTGACCACTAATTTACCACCTTTAATCATCACCATATCATTATAACTACTTTCCCCGACAATTTAAGTGGTCACTCGACCACTTGACCACTGCTTGACCACTGCTTGACCACTGCTTGACCACCCTTTAATCATCACCGTATCATTACAACTACTTTCCACTAAATTTTCCTCACTTGACCACTACTTGACCACTGCTTGACCACTAATTTACCACCCTTTAATCATCACCATATCATTACAACTACTTTCCCGACAATTTAGTGGTCACTCGACCACTTGACGACTACTTGACCACTGCTTGACACCTCTTGACCACCTCTTGACCACCACTATAGCAACGTCCATCGCACACCCTTACCTATAATTTAAGGGGTCACTTGACTATGTTTATTTTTTCCTTCTTTTTTTTTTTTTCTTCTTCTTTTCTATATATGTTTTATTAAAATTATTATATACCTTACTTGAGTCGTTTGTTTTCTTTATTGATGTTTTAGTTCGTATTTTTTTTTAATGTCGTGCCTACAATTACTTGACCACGCCACCTATGACCACCACGTCACCTATGATGATCACTAGACCACGCACCTCTGATGAGTCACTACGCCACGCCATCCTTTTTGGGGGAAAAGAGTTATCGCCCTTTGTGGCGCAAAAGCGATGTGCGCCACAAAAATGCGCTGGATAATGTACCTATACACTACTATTACTGCAAGTCTCTGAATTCGACAGATTCCCCTTTTCGGAAGTTTAATAAAATCCATCACTGAAAACACATCACCACTGTCTAACACTGTATGTATATAGACTATATAGGTTTGACACACTGTCTCCAGTTAGTTAATTAACACTTTTTGTAGGCATGGAAACTGTTCTTGAGTTCTCCATAGTTTTCTTTTATATTAGTACACAAGTCAATATGTGTAGCTTATGTCGCTCTGCCTTATAGAATTAACGGCCTTTCCATTGCTTTCTTAACCTGGATATTCTTTAATTACAGAGTTCACTTATTTGCAATTAGTTATCTCTGCCCACGATTTTTAATGGCTATGTTCTTAGTTGTTCTGGTGAAGTAATTTATCTCTGCACAAGTGAAGTGCCTTTGTTATCTTCTCTGAGTATGTCAGGAGTTTTTGTCGTAGAACCTGTGGGAGATAGATAACCAGGTGTATTAGCCTGCTTCAGACTAATTTCTTATGTGAGAGTATGCCTCCGGCCGTACTCAGACGCTACCTAACGATACTCTGACATAAGACAGATGAGTTCATTAAATTCTAACGATTAGTCAAAAGAAGGAAATGGTAACAGCAAAGCACAGACACCTAGTTCACTATGCTAGATTACTAAGCTAAAGGTTGATTACCTTATACTATCTATGGTAGTCCATGAGTCGAAATACACAAGCACATAAGCACCACTGTCCCATCGCCTCTAAACAATTAGGGACATTATATTTCTATCTTATTAAGGATGCATAGAACCATACTCCGTCTAGTTGGTCGCACACTAAAAAAAAAAAAAGTTCCCAACTATTTATACCTTGGTTCCAATTCTCCGTTCCTTTTTGATGTTCTTACATCACAATCGAATTTGCCGTTATTCCCATCAAAGGTTTGTGAAATCACGTATCGCTCTTGTCCGCTCCGTCTCGTCTCCTCCGCTAATTCCCGTTTTCCGCACTATCGTAATCAAACATTTCCAACTCTTTGATCATGACTTCGTGTTTTCCACAACCCGATCGTCTCAACGTTGTTTGTCCAGTGAAATCTTCAGTCAATGACCCCTGATAACAACTGTATCTGATTTCTATACCATCGGTCAATGACCGTCATTTTGTCCTCACTCAAGACTTGCAGTGCTCGATTGTTTTTCTGACTAAAGGTCAATAACTTCCATCCTCATACATTGCAAGTAATTTTAATTTTAGTTTATCGGAGAATCACTAAAATCGCAGTATCCCGTGACAGTACCTTTGTACCAGTCTGAGGTAATACCTTTTTACCAAACTGAGGTAGTACAAATAACTTCCCATCCTCATACATTGCAAGTAATTTTATATTTTAGTTTATCGAGAATCACTAAACTCGCAGTATCCCGTGACAGTACCTTTGTACCAGTCTGAGGTAATACCTTTGTACCAAACTGAGGTATTACGTAGTCCATCTCTACCAGACAGAGGTAGTACTTTTGTACCAGACTGAGGTAGTACTTTTGTACCAGACTGAAGTAGTACTTTTGAACCAGACTGAGGTAGTACTTTTGTATCAGACTGAGGTAGTACCTATGTACCAGACTGAGGGTAGTACGTTGTACCAGACCGAGGTAGTCTTCCGCCTTCCTTGTCCCAATGTGTCGGCCCTCTTTTATTTCCACGTGTGTTGCAATAAGATGGACCCGGTTGTAACATTGAAGACATTTCTGGTCATTTGCTATTCTCCACGAGACATGTCCAGAGATTGGATCAATCGATACTCAGAGAACGGGACTAGCAAGTGGACATATTGGGATGCAGAGGGTACTAGAACTGATTTTTCTGGCTTTTAGAGTCTCAAGATAATTATCTTTTAATTGCTCCTCTCTCTCTTCTCTCTCTCTCTCTCTTCTCTCTCTCTCTCTCCTCTCTCTCTCTCTCTCGCTCTCTCTCTCTCTCTCCTCTCTCTCTCTCTCCTATAGGCTTCGTAGAGTGAAGACGTGTTTTCGTATCTCTTACTTCCCCTCTGCTGTGTGTCCACCGTGACGAGGTAGAGGGGCTTGTGCGTCCCAATGACCCCAAGAGCTATGCCGACGGTAGCACAGCTACTGGTAGGGCCACCCATGTCGGACAGGTCAAGGGAGAGGGACCAGACGAAGAGACACACAAACCTGCTGCCTTGTAGGTAGACTGGGGACAGTCAAAGGCTAGGGAAAGCACCCGAATACATGCTTGTCGAAATCGGATGTACTGAGCCACAGGCTTGACAAAGCAGTGCAACGTAAAACCTGCTGCCTTGTAGGTAGACTGGGGACAGTCAAAGGCTAGGGAAAGCATCCCGAATAAATGCTTGTCGAAATCGGATGTACTGAGCCACAGGCTTGACAAAGCAGTGCAACGTAACTTAATTCATGATGTCACAAATCAAAATTAATCGTTATGGTGCTAATCCCGTGAAGTCCCATCAGGCGGCTGATAGTGCCGGGCCCCCTGCTCGAGGGGGTCCACCCATGACTACTGGTGGTCACCTTCCCCTGTGCTGTGGAGTCAAGGCACAGAGGAGTAGGTTAAGAGCTATTGACCAAATACCCCGGACACTCAACATACTACAGTGGAATGCCGAAGGAGTTTACAAGAAGAAAGACTCCCTAACACAGCGTCTTCATAAAGATAGAATAGATGTGGCATGCATTCAAGAGACACCTCAACGCCAATCACAAATTCTCAGTCAGAGGATATCAGCCATACGTTTCGACCGCGAAGGACACAAAGAGGAGTTGTAATACTACACGAAATACAATAGTTAGTTAGTTAGTTAGTCGACAGATCATCCTCGTTGCACATCGAACCATTCAGTCCATAAGTGCTCGGATCCCCTCCTCAGCAAATCCCGCAGCGTGTAGCGGCTAACGACGCCAGTTCTGTGTTGGTTTATCAATCTTCTTTGGCTTCCTGCGTAGTGTTCTTGTTTGGCCACCCCTCTTTTAATTTGCTGCTCTCGCAGTCTGGCCATTGTTGTAGATTCACAGTCATCACTTGGTTCTCGCAAAAGTCTCACTTCTCGTAGAGCATTCAGAATGTCAGCCTGGTCCATGGCGCGTCCGCCCTCCACAGTAGCCTCACCTGCGAGCTTGTCAGCCCGCTCATTTCCTTGTACTCCCGCATGACCTGGCACGAAGATGAAACTAATCTTTGCCAGCCGAGACCGCTTCAGAGGCAGCAACCATTCTCTTCGGATCGACCCCTCCTCTATCCTCTTGATCATGTTCATTGAGTCGCTAAGGAAACAAGCCCTAGTGAATGTCTGTGTCTCGAGCCATGTTATTGCTTTACTTACTGCCATGACTTCCATGGTCAGGCTACTTGTGGTTTCAGTGAAAGCACCAGAGTCCTCCTTCACAATTCTCCCTCCGGCCCGAGCTGTAAAGGCCCATGAGCTTCTCACATGTCGGACGACCGACCCATCTGTGTAGATGACCGCGTCACCGTCTAGCGAATTCTCGAAAATCAACGCTTGTACTTCAGCCTCAACAGCAGCCGGATTTTCTTGTCTGCATTTTCTATCTAGTTGGATGCAAACTGAAAAGGATGTGCAGAAGTCTGTTGGCACTTGCACCCACTCCTCGCCAGGTTCTAAGTCCTCAAGTGAACACACCTGTTGAAGAATGTCTTCGGCTTGACCCATCCACGACCGTCCTCTTTTTAACCTGCTGCCCTTCACCTTCCTAATTTCACTATGCAGTGGATGTTGTGTGTTTGCGTTAATTCTGAGGTAGGCGCGTGCCCTGCAAACTTGTATTCTCTCTTCAATGGTTGGAAAATCAAGAAGGTAGCGCATCGCCCTGCATGCTGTATCTCTTGTACATCCAAGAATAATGCGCATAGCTTCATTCTGTATCCTTTCCATCCTTTCTATCTGCTTATGGCTGAGAGTCAGGATTGCCATTGCATACTCCAAAACAGACATGACCAGCCCCTCGTACAGAAGACATAGATGGCGCTGCTCACAGTTTGCTGCCGCCATCACCCGCATCGCTGCCAAACCCCGCTTGGCCTTTGTTATCACCTGGTCTATGTGCACATTATAAGCAAGGCTTCGATCAAAACCGTATCCCCAGGTAATTCATTGCCTGCGTTCTTTCCACCGTCTCTGAACACAGCATTACAGTTGGTGTTGGATTGTTGACAATATGATTATTCAACGAGAACCAAGTCACTGTTGCCTTGTTGGGGTTGACCATTGCCCAGCTTCATCACACCAAGTACTTATGCGATTGAGTTCGGTTTGTAGTTCCACAGCAACCTCCTCTCTACCTTACCCTGACGATACACTAAAACATCATCGGCATACGACAATGTCCCGCCCGGTCCAGTGATCTGCTCACTGGTGAATTTCAAAATGGGTTGGGGAGGGGGGGGTTTTTTTTTTGGGGGGCCCCCCGGGGGGGGGGAAAAAAAAAGGTTTCCGAAGGAAAAAAAAAATGGTT